>SKCR01026254.1:0-443065 GCA_019454045.1 Zanthoxylum bungeanum | reverse complement strand
ATCCGAACGAATCAGATGATATAGAAGTATATATTTTGGATCGTCGATGAGACCTTTAATTCCTTAGCCTGTGCTGACGCCTAGCTCAGCTGCTAACAGAACTATATCTAATCTAATTAGATTTATTTTCGATCCAAATGGCTTCTATTGCTGCCGTCAGCTGCAGCAAATAATCCGCATTTGTGTTTTTTATTCGGCAACAGTTATCTTGCTAGGAAGATTTCCAACTCACTGTCCCGTTATTCAAACTTTATAGTACCGTAGTATTTAATTGTTTGGAAACTTGCAGCAGTGATCCCAGTCACTTCAAGTTCTCCTTCTCCATAGTTTAAGACAACATCTTTAGTTCTCTAAGATACTAACATATGTTCTTAACTTCAATCCAGTGACTATCACTTGGATTGACCTGATCGTGACTCCATATGCTTGAAGCGTATGAGACACCAATACAAGTACATTTTAAATGTACAATTTCCCAGAGAGTGTTAACAACTCCAAATCTATCCCAGTAGATCTTTATTCCTTGAATAAAGGTTGTTACTCCCCGGAATTCTACGGAGAATTTCTATTGAAAGAATATCTATGAAAGCCAAGCTTTCACCAATTGTTTTATGGGAATTTTAAATGTCAGTGCCCTCTCACTAACCTCCATATATACACAAGAATTATTTCGTTTTGAGTCAAATCATAAATCATTATGATTATTTCAAAACGTCAGTTCCAAGAACCTTATGCTTGCTTCAATCCAAACATGGATCGAATAACCCGCAAACCTTGTTTGTCGGTTATACAAAATCATCAGAATGTTATAAACATTCTCCAAAAGGTTTCCTTTTCAGGAAAGCGATTTTGAACTATAACTGACACATTTCATAAATGAAATACGCAGTTATCTACAAGCATCTTCAAAATGGATTTACAGTGGCAACAGGTAAAAGGTGGAACCGTTATTAACACAATGTTGATAACGATACCTTTCCGTCAAAAGCCCAGCTTTGTACGTTGGTATGTTGCCCTCCATGTATATCTTCCTTGAAGCCGTTAATGTACCAATAGGCACAATGCCTTGTGGTACAATAACTAGTATCCAAAATAGTTGTTATACATGGAATCCATTTCGGACTCATGGCACTTTGCCATAATAGGGAGTCGATACCTCGTATCACTTCCTCAAAACGTAGTCGATGGTACACCTCCATAAGATTGACATCTCTATGGGGTTAGATCAGAAACCCATACTCTAGGTTTTTTTCTGACTCTATCCGATCTACTAGTTTCTTGTGTATTTGAAGATTAATGGTATAGATTCATCATAGATGAACTATTTGTGTTCCATTAAGGACTTCGTGCCTAGAACAGTATTACTCCGATTTTCATCGAGTATCACTATCCTCCCACTGACCACTGCATATCGGTATTCCTCTCAGGAAAACCGCATGGTGAGCAACAATCATATTGTTCTCATGTGAGATTTATAAGTACTATACTTATGGTTTCCCTTAGATAACCTATATTGGCACTTATCCAATTTGGGTCTTTAGTTTGGTATCATCCAAACGTTATGCCTGGCATACCCAAATTATCAGGAATGAGAAACCTCGTTTCTTTCCCTGTTCCTATCCTATATGACATCTGTCAAACAGATTTATATGGAACCTTATTCTAAATAATTTTTTCACTGTTAATACATATCCTATTGAAGGAAACAGTAGCTCAGAGCGACTCGTGATAAACCTTATCATGTCCAACAAAATTCGGTTTTAGTTCGGACACACCATCTAACTAACGTGTCTCGGGAGGAGTCCTCATATGAAAGAATACCGTACTCTTTCATGTACGTATGAAACTTACTGCTTAAGTATTTTTCCATTACGGTCTTACCGTGGCGGAATGATACTATAGCCGATCTGTTTTTCTATTTCGTGTCGAAACTCTAAAGTTTCCAATTTGTGTTCTTCAAAAGAAACACATAACCATAACGTGATGCCACATCCGTTAAGGTCCGAAATATTCATGTTCACATCTAGCCTAGCTAGATATGGGCCCACTAACTTCACCATGAATAGGGCTAACAGATCGGTGGCCCTTATACTATTACCAAGTAAATAGTATTTTTAGGTACTTTACCTAATAAACTAGATTCGCAGACCTTATTTGAATTGTCAAATCAGTCCTACTACCCACTCTTCAAAAGTGTCGATATACGAGTCTCGTTTAATTGTGTCCTAGACAACAATGCCACAAATAAGTCTCTATTGATCAAATCAATTTGAGCTATTTATTTGTCATTTTATATGTTTGAGATTTTATTTATATTCAAAATATAAATTCTGTTATTTACATCTAATGTATATATCTCAGTATCATCTTTATATAATAAAACACTTAGTGTTCTATAATATAAAGGTTTATCCGCAACGGATTAAACACTGATATAGAGATAATGTCTCTAGTCAAACTAGTTACATTATAACAGTTCCTAATTTAAGTACATACCCAAAGGGTAGTTCCTAAACTTAGGTATCTACGGTCGAAACACAGCGACTTTCGTCCCGTTTCCGATTCGCAAAGAAATCTCGGCTTGAAGTCAGTATCCAGCTCATAGCGGATTCTGAACATCAATACATATATATTATGTACCACACTAAGTATTTAAAATCCAATTTCAATACTAATAGTGAACATAACTTTGACAAATATTTTAAAGTTAGAGCCTCGCCCTTTCTTTAATTCCTTCGTGTCTTCCATATCCAAATGGTAGTCACTTTGGGATATGTCAATTATCTTTTTCAATATTTCACAAACCTTTGGCCAAGCCTTGGGTTTCGGAATATCGAAACGATGTGCACCTTGTGCAACTCGCCCAATTGCAAACTTTGACTTTTCACTCCACCCCTAGAATAGTCAAATCAATTCTCTAAGAATTATTAATTGCAATTTAATACTTTTAAATCTAAAGATAGATTTATGATAAGTATATTAATTAAGCACTAAAGTCATCATCACATAAATCTTCCAAAGATTTATGTCTCTATTATTTGCTTAATTATGGGCTTAAGGTATAATAAGTTATTTTTTCAAATAAAGTAACCTATTATTTATTCCCAGTTTGAAAATTAAATCATTTAAAATATTTTAATCCCAGATTATTATTTTAAATATCCAACTTTTCAATTTTATCTTGATTACAATAGTCCAACTATTTAATCAACGATTAGTGGTACTATATATATTGTAATGATTATAATAGTCCAACTATATAATCAATATAATCCAAATTATTAACCTCAATTACATTGATTACTATAATCCAATTATAAAATCAACTGTAACTGAAATTATTTTCAATATATTGATTAATATAATCCAATTATATATAATCAACTATAATACAGTCCAACTGTTTATTAAAACAACAATTTAAATATTAGTCCAACTAACATTTAATTTATATGACGAGTGATATTTGATTGAGCGCGTATGGCGAGTAATGAACGAATATTGCAAATTCAATTCTTGCCTCCCACTATTTTTCGTCGAGCCTCTAACCCTCTGTCGAGTACTCGGGAAACCGTGTTTCCTAGTGGGCTAGGATCCCGTTAAATATCACACAATCTTGACTTTGGCCAACAAATTCTATGATAATTAACTAAGTAGATCTCTAAGATCAATTGGATCTAATCCAACTCCTAGATCCAGTAGGTGGACATCCAAGTCCTAAACATATATCTTATATATGCCTATATATCCAATATATACCCTAACCTTTTTCCTCTGAATCAACTAGGCCTTGGCTTTGGCACAACAAACCTAGTGATCCCAGTCAAGCGTGGACCCATTGACCATGGAAGCTTCGTAATCAATGTCGATGGACAAGAAGTGGTCTTGACTTTGGCCAACAAACCACAACTTGGACAAGACACCAATATGGAACAAAGCCTCGTGATTAAAACACATCTTCGACGGACAAGGGCTTGACTTTGGCCAACAACCCCTGCCAATCTCGGATCTTGAGTAAGAATCACTCAATGGAAGGAAAATAAACGCTTGATATTTAACGAGGGTTTTTCGCGTGCAAATTGGCTACCAATTTAATTATCTTTGTTAAGGTCTCATCATCATACACCCTTAAACATGCATTCTAAATACATAGTAAAGCGAGTATGAAAATAAATAATAATGATATGCGGATAGATACTTAACACATTGATCCTAGATCAAATCTCTCCCTTTTGTCACTCAAGCTAGCACTTGTATTACTTCTACCCGTTACACTACACTTCTATAGATACCTCATATACATAGAGGGGAATAGGTGAGAAGAGAATACAAAGAGAATGAAGGTGATAAGGCTGGACACGCAGGTCCAATTTAATAAATCGAATTTATTACAACAATTTCTAAAATTGCCCACCCATCTAATATCCATCCAATATACATTATTCATTCAACACAACCACGTATTCACACACATAAGCATGCTATCAATCAATCTAATCAAATTAATTAATCTGATAATTAAGTGATCATCCAATGTTCAAACAACGATTTGATTTTGTTCGAGTCAAACTCGTTTTTGCGAATAAGTACTTAAAGTACGAATTCATGAATTAAATTAAACTACATCATTAAATCTAATTTAACATGTATTTAATACTAATTCACTATTTAATTCCAAATTAAATATTACATTTTATTTAATAAACCTTTTACGATTTAAATTCCAAATTTAATCGTAACGCGTCTCAAAGACCGATTAACGTCCAACGTCAATTCAATTAAAGTCCAATGGGCTTTTAATTGATTTCTTAAGGCGTGGACTTTTGGTCAACTCGGGTCAAACCGATAACCAAAGTCCAATCCGGGATTCACCCCATAAGCCCATAAATCAATCTTGGCCCATTAGGTCCAATTGAACTTTAAAGGTTCATTAGTCGCATTTGGGCTTTATGGTTAAGGTTTTGGGCCCAATTGGATCCAATCCATTTGGCCTAAACCCAACTTGATAAAATCAAGCCCAATAGGCCCAAATACAACATTAGAAGCCCAAATCCAATTTAAGCCTAAATAATTAAATTTCATGAATCCAATTCCGCAATTTAATTACCTAAAGTGCATTACATGATTAATCAACTAAATCAACATTTCCAAAACATCAAATTAGTCCAATTAATCATACTCAATTCATTATCAATGTCCAACACACAAAATGAAAAATCAAACCCATTTACATGCTTCTTTAGTCTCGGCCAAGGAGGGATTTTGTGTCCGATTCGGTTTCGATCCAATCGAACCCACAATCGACATTAAATCACCATCCAATTTGATTTCATACACATCCAATGTCACAAAATCAAAATCACCAAGACATTAGGGCAATAATCAATTCGGCCAACATAAGATTTTGGGATTTTATATTCAATTCAAAATCCAATCCAATTAGTTTCAAATTAACATTATCCTAAATGATTCCAACTCATCAAATGAATCAAAAGACAAAAATTCCAAGAATTCCAAAATGACATTACATTCGGCCAACATGATACATTTGGGGAAAATTATTCCAAATCAATTTTCAACAAATTGGTCCAACCAAAATGCAATTCAACATCATTTAAACATGCTCAATCAAACAATTTAACTAAATCATGCTCAAAATCAATTTACCCAAATTTTAAGCCCTACATTTTTCATGCTTGAACCTAGGCTATTGATGCCATTGTTGGTATTAATCTAGGTCCCAAGATCATACAAGCAATGAAAATATTGTGTGAACACACCAACGAAGATAGCGGAATACTTACATCGGTCGGTTGAGTCGATTTGGAGACGAATCAAGCCCAAAATGCCCACTGTTTTTGGTGCCACTGGTAGCAGTCCACTGCCTTGCAAAATAGAAATTTGAGTTGCGAAACGGAGCTCCAAGCCTCGTCGAACGGATCTCGGCTCATGGGTGAACCTCCCTACCACCTTCGCAAGACTCGTAGTGTGCTAGCACTTGCGGTTTTCACCATGAAAACCCAACTCTTGCTTCCCTTATTCACGCCTATTTTGGTTCAAAACCAGTGAGCATTTTCATGCTTGGGCGTGAGCTTTTTGAGAGCATATGAGAGAGATAAAAAATGTGTTAAGTTATTACAAAAGTTGTAAATCATTTTTGTTTATATATTTTCCAAAAATATTAAATGATTTACCAATTAATTTAACTTTCAAAAAGTCAAACAAATTGAATGTAATAAGCTTGAGTGTTCCACACTCCAATATCAATGTCCATCAAGTCATATCAAGTCTTTCAAGTTGTCAAGTCATATCACTCAAAGTGACAAGTGATTTGACGCTTGAAGTGACTATCGATTTGATGCTTGATGCGACTAATGATTTGACGCTTGATGCGACTTGCGTTGCCGCACTCGAATTCGAAATACGAATGCACTCGTAATCACACTCGGGCTCGGGTTCGCTAATTCTAAATTAACGATTTTTCCGTTGCGTCGTAATTAGATGATTACGCCTAGCGAATTCACTATTCACGTCGCTAACGAATTAATTCTAAATTAATTCGTTCGCCCGAATTAAAATCTAATTTTAATTCCGCGTCGAAATCTAATTTCATTTAATATATCGAATATATTAATTTACCGATTAATTCCAAATTAATCGTTATCTCTCTCTAGACGATATTTTATCCTAGATAAAATATCTCCGTTATTAATCCTAGATTAATTTTCTCTCTCTTCTATATAATCCCAGATTATTCAAGAGTGCGAGTTGTGCGTCATCGGTGGATTATCGGGAAGCGACCCATGAGATCCCCGGATAAGTTGGCAGTAAATACGGTCGTCGGAGTATCCGAATCACGTACGTACCAAGTACTACGTTCTACCGATTTACGAGACAAGGTCGACTCCTAGCAAAGCACCAAGTCTACCCAATTCTCCGGACATATCCATTTAAGAATATTAAGATCTGTATCAAGCGTAGTATATGATTGTATTGTGCGTATCGGCCCAGTATCGGATAGTCACGTGCTAGGCCTGGGGCTGGATAAGTGTCTGCCCCGTACGAAGCACATGTCGGATGTCTGGTAACTAGTCTCTATAATCGGATATACATGACCTTGTCATAATATCCCGATGGCCGCGCAGTACTTAAGAGCACTAATACCGTATCCTGCGTGACATCATCTCCACTATGACTGGAGTGATACTTCCGTCTTGACATCACATCCAATACACTACGATTCTCAATATACCCAGCATTGGCGTACACAGAACCGATTAGAGTTCTAGACGACCTCAACTAAAGTATATTGATTGTCGTAAGCATTAGCGATGTAAGTCTCAGGTTAAGACTATACACACCTACCTTGATTTCGGCCTCCCATAGACACATAGTCATAATATCAATGGGATTCCGAAGGGTCTATCCAGAGCGAAGCTGTTTCCCGTACCATCGGTGAAACACGACCTCCTATCGCACTTGCATAAGTATCCAACACTTATATATATGAGAACTATGCCGTTGTGCCCTCACAACGCGCACAAGTGCAATACTAGTCTATTCCGCATTATCGATGTCCAGTCTCGATAATACTCCGGCTAGGGATATTTAATGATTAATCCTTCGTGGACTGATACTGTCTCATATCATTCTCAATCCAGGAATTAATCATAGGGACCTCTCTTCATTTATATATCTAAGGTGATCTAATCACAAATGATGAGAGTGCAATTTCCTTGTCACATAGTTAATTTGTACAACAACACTATGATCTGTACAAATAGTGACGATATGGGTCATATTATCCAACAGATCAGCTGGTTGGTGCAACAAAGAAAACCGGCCAGGTTGGAGCCGGACCCTCTAGGAAACGGCCATCAACTGCCGAGGCCAAAATGATGACTGAAGAGGCAGCCCCGTCAGCTACCTAAAGCTTTTCTCCCCCTTCCAGGGCATCGCCAACAGTCTCCGCCCGACCTGTCAGCCCGTCAAAACCTACTAGAAAAAGAAGGCGTCTGTTCGGGGCAGAGGAAGCCGAGATGACTCGGGAGATGGAGGAGGAACATGTCCTGAGTAAAAGGTAGCCAGTTCGGAAGGAGAAGAAAGTGTCGGAGGTTTCTTCCAAAAAATGGAAAGGTGCCGTGATTCTTGGCGCAGAAGACCTTGGTCAGGACATCAGGGAGGCCATTTCTCATCTTGTGCCGGCAATCAACGAATTGGCCGAAGCGGTCCCTCCGATGAAGATTCCGAGATACGAAGATCTCTCTCCCGAGGACGTGGTTACGTTGTTGTGCTCCCAGATGGCCAAGGTAGCCACACTTCCCTTATTCCCATTATGAGTGCATGACTTAGTCTGATTTCTGATTTTCTATTTCTTCTCGGAAGACGACCTATCTGGCGGCCAAGAACAAGGATCTCCTCCTGAGCCTTTTATCCGAGGGTGGCCAAGCCCAGAGGCTCCAGAACCGACTAACTGAAATGGAGGCCGAGCTGGCCAGTTGAGAAGAAAACATAAAAAATCTGGAGCTGGCTGCAGTTGAGGCCCATAAAACAAATAAAGCTCTCAGGGCCGCCGCCTCTCTAGAGAGAAAAAACGCTGAGGCTGCCAAGAAGGATTTGGACGCTGCCCAGACCGACAACAGGATCCTACAGGTGGAAGTGCGCAGCGTTGAATCCAAACTGACGGCCAAAGATGAAGAACAGGTACGGGCCCATGACGAGCTTAAGAGGAAGGAAGCTGAGTTGGAGGCCGAGAGGGACGCAATCAGACTTGAGGGGGTCAGGGACTACGCCGAGATTATCCCGATGATATTGCCCAACCTAGATATGGGGCCTATCCATGCGGCCATCCGTTTCTGCAAAGGGGAAATCTCACAGGAGGAGTTTCAAAGATGGCTACCCCCTTCTCCCGAAGAGGTGATGGATCCCGACCCCATCTCGATCACCCCGGTACCCCCAGCTTCTGAAGAGGACCGACCTAAGGCTCCTGCTCCTGAAGAGAATCGGCCTGAGGCTCCTGCTCCGGCCCCCGAAGTTGTAATTATTGGGGCCTCCCAGACCATCAATGTGGAAGCTGTTGTCCCTCCCCCCGAGGCCGAGCCCAGCCTTCTACCACTCGAGCCTATCGAGGAAGGACCAACTGCCCATACGCGGGCTGATTTATAAGGGGTAACCCGAACGGGGCCCCGTGTAAACCTGAACATTTTCACTTTCTTTTTTAATAACTTCTCTCAACGATATTTTTTATATTATATATTTTTTGCATGTATCCATTTCATTTCTTATATTTCATAACTTGCTCTGAATGCTTCCCTACAAATAATCACTCGCTGCCCGGCCGACCCGAGCTGAGAATATGATCTTGCGGTGAGACGAAACCCGCCTCCGAGTTGGGACATAACCCGACCCCGAACTGAGAGAAACACTTGGCTCTGGGGAAATCGTTGATGAGACCATTAATTCTTTAGCCTGTGTTGTAGCCTAGCTCAGCTGCTAACAGAACTACTCCTAATCTAATTAGGATTATTAAGATCCAAATGGTTTTTATTGCTGCCTCAGCTGCAGCAATATTCTGCTTTTGTTGTTTATTCGGTAACAGTATCTTGCTTGGAAGATTTCCAGCTCACTATTCCGTTATTCAAACTATATAGTATCCTTTATTACGACTTATAGTCGTTTTTATCAGTTAGGAAACTTGCAATAGTGAACTCAGTCACTTCAAGTTCTCCTTCTCCATAGATTAAGACAGCATCCTTAGTTCGTCTAAGATACTCAAAGATGTTCTTATCATCAATCCAGTGACTATCACTTGGATTGGCCTGATTGTGACTCCATATGCTCAAAGTGTATGAGACACCAGGTCGCGTACATTTATTTCAATGTACAAGTTCTCGGAGAGTGCCAACAACTTTTAGATCTATCCCAGTAGATCCTTATTCCTAGAATAAAGGTTGTCTCTCTAAAGAATTCTACGGAGAATTTTCATGAAAGCCAAGCTTTCACCGACTGTATTATGAGAATATCATTTCCAATAAATGACATATCATCATTTTTAGGACAATCACTGTCAGTGCGCTCCCACTAATTTCCTTATATACACAAGAATCATTTTTGTTTTGAATTAAATCATATACCATTATGATTACATCAAAATGATAATTCCAAGAACGCAATGCTTGCTTCAATCCATAAATGGATCGAATTAACTTGCAAACCTTGTTTGCTCATTTTGGTACGAAAAAACCATCAGGATATTGTAAACATCTTCTAAAAGGTTTCCATTTAAGGAAAGCGATTTTGACGTTCAGCTGCCATATTTCATAAATAAAACATGCAGCATTGGCAAGCATTATCCAAATGGATTTAACCATGGCAACGAGTAAAAGGTTTCGTCGTAATCGACACAATGTTGATAACGATACCTTTTCGCTACAAGCCCAGCTTAGTACGTTGGTATGTTGCCTTCCATGTAAGTCTTCCTTGAAGACTCAAATAGTACCAATAGGCACAATGCATTCCGGTACAACAACCAGTGTCCAAACTTGGTTGGTATACATGGAATCCATTTCGGACTTCATGGCACTTTACCATAATAGAGAGTCGATACCTTGTATCACTTCCTCATACGTAGTCAGTTCGTATTCCTCAATAAGATTGACATCTTTACGAGGTGAGATCAGAAACCCATACCTCCCAGGTTGTTTTCTGACTCTCTCCGACTTGCGCGGTTCATGTGTAATCGAAGATTATTGGCATAGTTTCATCCTTGATGAACTATTTGTGTTCCATTAAGGAATCGGTGCCTTGAATAGTATTACTCCAATTTTCATCGAGTTTTACTCTCCTCCCACTTACCACTGCATATTGGTATTCCTCCTAGGAAAACCGCATGGTGAGAAACAATTAAATTGTTCTCATGTGAGTTGTATAAGTACTATACTTTTGTTACTCTAGGATAACCTACAATTAGGCATTTATCCGATTTGGGTTCTAGTTTTGTATCATCCAAACATATGCCCAGCATTCCCAAATCTTCAGGAATAAGAAAACACAGTTTTTTTCCTGTTCATATCTAATATGAAGTCTGTCTAACAGATTTTTATGGAACCTTATTCAAAATAAGTATTGCACTGTTTAATGCGTATCCCTTGAAGGAAAATGGTAGCTCTGAGTGACTCATGATTAACCTTACTATGTCCAACAAAATTTGGTTTCTCAGTTCGGACACACCGTCAAATTGAGGTGTTTCGCGAAGAGTCCATATTGAAAGAATACTATACTCTTTAAGGTATTCGAGAAACTTATTGCTTAAGTATTTTCCATCACAGTCCAATCGTGATGTATTAATACTATTGCCGATCTGTCTGTCTACTTCGTGTCGAAACTCTAAAAGTTTCCGATTTATGTTTCACAAGAAACACATAACCATAACGCGATGCCACATCCGTAAAGGTTACGAAGTGTTCATATCCACCTCTAGCCTAGCTAGATATGGGCCCACTTACGTCACTATGAACGAGGGCTAACAGATCGGTGGCACTTACACTTTTACCAAGTAAAAGGTATTTTAGGCATTTTTCCTAATAAACTAGATTCGTAGACATTATTTGAATAGAATCAAATCCGTCCTAGTATCCACTCTTCAAAAGTGTGGATATACGAGTCTTGTTTAATGTGTCCCAGACAACAATGCCACAAATAAGTCTCATCTGATTAAATCAGTTTGAGCTATTTGTTTGTCCTGTTATACGTTCGAGATTTATTTATATTCAAAATATAAATACTGTTATTTACATCTAATGTGTTTATCTCAATATCATCTTTATAAAATAAAATACTTTTGTGTTCTAGAATATAAAGGTATACCCGCAACGGGTTAAAGCCTGATATAGAGATAATGTTTCTAGTCAAACTAGTTACATTCTAACAGTTTCCTAATTTAAGTACATACTCGAAGGGTAGTTCCTAAACTTAGGTTTCTACGGTTAAAACAACGACTGTCGTCCCGTTCCGACTCGCAGATAAATCTCAACCGAAGTCAGTATCCTGCTTATTAGCAGATTCTGCGCACCAGTACGTATATTTACATACCACATCCAGTATCTAAAATCCAATTTTAATACTAGTAGTGAACATGTTGATGACAAACATATTTGAAGTCAGAGCCTTGCCCGTCTTCAATTCCTTCATGTATGCCTTGTCCATACGGCAGTCACGCTTCCAGTGACCCCGTTTGCCACAGTTTAGGCAGACATTTTGGGATATGTCATATGTCTTCCCAGAAGATTATAATGATTTTGCCTTTACCCCTTTTAGAAGCTCTGGCTGTGCTTCCTTGAGTATAGCCATCAACTCTCCAAGAGTTTACTCTTGGTTCACAATGAACCTGCCCCAGCTTTCGGGTATAGACTATAAGATCAAATCTTTGGTAGTCTCGGTCACGTAGGTAATGCCTAGCTAACCTAGCTGATCGATGTCAGCAATCATCTGCGACACCTAGTGCTCGACAGATGTACCCTCTGACATACACGAGCTAAAGAGCTTCTTATGCAATTTGTACTTCTAAGATCTAAGAATAGATCTATGAAGATCTTTAATTTCATCATCAAGGTACAATGATCTAATCCTTAATTTTGATAACGGAATTAAAGTGTCATTGCGGTAAGCATAATGGATTGAGCATTAAAGTTATCATCGCATGAATCTTCCAAAGATCATGTTCTACTATTTGCTCAACTCCGGGCTTAGGCCCAATAAGTTTCTCTATCAAATAGAGTAACTTCTCAGTTCCCAAGACTATCATGAGGTATCATTCCCAATTTGAAAATTAAAACTGTTTAATGACATTTTCTCCCATGATTATGTTATAAACGCTAATCTTTCAATTATCTTGATTACTATAGTCCAACTATCCAATCAACGATTTCAGGTACTATTTTAATATAATGATTACTATAGTCTAACTATATAATCAACTATAACTTAATTGGTTAAATTCAAATATATTGATTACTATAATCCAATTATATAATCAACTATAATTTGAAATAGTTTGAATACAGTCCAACTGTTTTATTAAAACAACAATTAAATATTAGTCCAACTAATATATTAATTTGATGACGAAAAATTGAAATGAGCGCATATTGGCAAGTATCTAAACGAAATTGCAAATTTAATACTTGCCTCCCACTATTTTTCGGCGAGCCTCTAACCCTCTGTTGAGTACTCGGAAAACCTTGTTTCCTAGTGGCCTAGGATCCCGTTAAATAACGCACAATCTTGACTTTGGCCAACAAATTGTATGATATTTAACTAGGTAGCTCTCTAAGATCAATTGGATCTCATCCAACTAGATCCAGTAGGTGGACATCCAAGTCCGAAACATATATCTTATATATGCCAATATATCCAATATATTCCCTAACCTTTTTCCTCTGAATCAATTAAGCCTTGGCTTTGGCACAACAAACTTAATGATTCCAGTTAAGCGGGACCCATTGACTTTGGAAAGCTTCGTAATCGATGTCGATGGACAATAATTGATCTTGACTTTGGCCAACAAATCACAACTTGGACAAGACACTGATATGGAACAAAGCCTTCATGATTCAAACACATCCGCGATGGACAAAGGTCTTGACTTTGGCCAACAAACCAGTGCCAATCTTGGATCTTGAGTAAGAATCACTCAATGGAACGAAAAACGCTTAATATATGTTGAGGGTTTTTCGCGTAATTGGCAACCAATTAGTAATCTTTGTTACGGTCTCATCATCATACACCCTTAAACATGCATTCTAAAAAACATAATAAGGCGCGTATAAATAAAATAATAATGATATGCGGATGGATACTTAACACATTTTGTTCCTAGAACAAATCTATCCATTTCCTCTCTTCCGCTAGCACAATATTTACTTTTACCCGATTACATAACACTTCTAAAGAAACCTCATTTACATTGAGGGGAATAGGTGTGAAGAGAAATACAAAGAGTCAAGAGGTAATAGGGTGGACACGCAGGTCCAATTTAATAAATTCTAAATTTATTACAATAATTTCCAAAATTGCCCTCACCCATCTAATATCCATCCAATATACATTATTCATACATCGCATCCATGTATTCACACAAAGCATGTTATCAATCAATCTAATTCAATTAATTAATCTGAAATTAATAACCATCTAATGTTCAAACAACGATTTGATTTTGCGCGAGTCCAACTCGTTTTACGAATAAGTACTCAAAGTACGAATTCTTGAATTATATTAAACTACAATATTAAATCCAATTTAATTTGTATTTAATACTAATTCTATATTTAATTCTAAATTAAATAATTACACTTTTTAATGTGCCTTTACGACTTAGATTCAAAATCTAATCGTTACGGGTCTCAAAGCCCAATTAACATCCAATGTCAATTTAATTAAAGTCCAATGGGCTTTCAATTAATTTCATAAGGCATGGACTTTGGTCAATATGGGTCAAACCCAAATACCAAAGCCCATTCAAGGAATCACCCTTATTTGCCAAGAAACCAATTTAGGCCTATTAGGCCCAATTAAAATTAAAGGTCCATTTAGTTATATTTGGACTTTATGGATACGGTTTTGGGCCCAATTGGATCCAACCAATTAGCCTAAACCAAACTTGGCCCAACCAAGCCCATTAAGCCCAAATACAACTTTACAAGGCCAATTCCAAATTTTGCCCAATTAATTAAATTACAAAATTCCAAACTTCATAATTAAATTAATCTAAAGTGTATAGCCATAGTTAATTAACCAAATTAACATTTCCAAAATACTAATTTACTTAATTAATCATGCTAATTATCATCAACACATGTCCAACACAATTGAATCAAAAATCATATCATTTTCCATGCTTCAAAGTCACGACAATTAGGGTTTATTGTCCAATTTCGATTTTAATCCAATTAAATCCTAAATCAACAATTCCCAAGTCTTTCAAACTCATCCAATGATTCAAAAAACAAAAATCACCATGACATTTAGGGCACACACCATTCGGCCAAGCCAATGATTTGGGGAAAAATTGATCCAATCCAATTTTCATCAAATTGATCATGCATAACACCATGTTATCATCATTCAAGCATACATCAACAATCAATTTCATCAAAACATGCTCAAATCATTTTTACCCAAATTTTACCCTAAATTATGGCTCTGATACCATTGTTGGCTTTCTACTATAGTCCCAAGATCAAATTAAGCATTTAAACATGTGAATACAACAAAGAAGTATGGCGGAATCATACTTATATTGATCGGATTTTGATGCGATGAACACAAAAACCTTTTGCTCCTCCATGAAGCTCTCGGCTTTCTCCTCTTTTGTGCTCTATTTGTGTTCTTCAAGCTCCAAGCTTTAAGATGAGATTCCATGCTCAAGGGTTTATTTCCCTATCACCTTTGGATGACTCTTTAGTGTGCTAGCACCTTGGAAATTTGCCACAAATCTTCCTAGTTCCTTCTTCCAATTCTCAGTATTGAGAGGAAAATAAGAGAGAAAATAGCCCATTGGCCGAATGTGAAGAGAGGAGAAGAGAGAAGTCTTGAGTTGGTTGGTTTGTGTATTTGGTTTTCCAAAAACTAATACCAAAATTCAAATCCTAAAGTACAAGCATTAAAGCCTTCAACCACTCACATCACTCATGAATAGTGACTAGTTGTCAATGACTCAAAGTGACAAGACATCCATCACTTGAATGACAAGTGATGTGACGCGTGATGTGACTTGTGGGCCGTACTTGAATTCAAAATGCGAGTTGGCCCGCAAACACTCCCGGGCTCGGGTTCGCTAATTATGAATTAACGAATTTTCCGTTGCGACGTAATTAAATCAAATTTAATTAAATAATTATGCCTAGCAAAATTACTATTCACATCGCTAACGAATTAATTCTAAATTAACTCGTTCGCTCGAATTAAAATCTAATTTGAATTCCGCGTCGAAATCTAATTTCGTATAATATATCAAATTTATTATTTTATCGATTAATTCCAAATTAATCGTTCTCTCTCTTTAAATAATATTTTATCCCAGATAAAATATCTCTGTAATTAATCTCAGATTAATTTTCTCTCTCTTATAATTAATCACAGGTTAATAATGTGCGAGTCATACGTCATCGGTGAATCTTCGAGAAGTGACCCAAGAGATCCCCGGATATGTTGGCAGTAAATCCGGTCGTCGGACTATCTAAACACGTACGTACCTAGTACTACGCTTTTACCGATTTACAAGACATGGTTGGCTTCTAGCAAAGCACCGTGCCTACCCAATTCTCCAAAAATATTATTAAAGGAATATGTAATCTTTATCAGGCGTAGTATACGTAATATTACGTACTGCGATCCAGTATCGGATGTCACGTGCTGGGCCTGGGGATGGAATTGTGACTGCCCCGTACGAAGCACATATCGGATCTATGGTAACTAGTCTTTATAATCGGATAATCATGACCTAGTCATATTATCCTAATGACTGCAGTACATAAGAGCACCAGTTCCGTATCCTACGTGATCATCGTCTCCACTATGACTGAAGTGATACTTCCATCTTGACATCACACCCAATACACTACCATTCTCAATATACCCAGAAGAGGCGTACACAGAACCTGTTAAAGCCCTGGATGACCAAAACCAAAGTATATTGATTGTCGCAAGTATTAGCGGTGCAAGTCTCAGGTTAAGACCAAATACACCTACCCTGATTCGGACTTCCATAGACACATAATCATACTACCAATGGAATTCCGAAGGGTCTATCCAGAGCGAAGATGTTTCCGTACCATCGGTAAACACGACCTCCTATTACACTTGCATGAGTATCCAATACCCAAATATATGAGAACTGTGTCGTTATTCTCCCACAACGCGCACAAGTGTAATACTAGTATATTCCTCATTATCGATGTCCAATCTCGATAATACTACGACTAGGGATATTTAATGATTAAACCTTTGTGGATTGATACTGTCTCATATCATCTCAATCCGGAACTAATCATAAGGACCTTTTATCATTTATATATCTTGGTAATCTAATAAAAATGATAAAAGAGCAATTTCCTTTGTCACATAGTTAATTTGTACAACAACACCATGATCTATACAAATAGTGATGATATGGGTCATAATTGTCCAACAACAAGATGAAGAATAGGGGAATTTTGCTGCAATTTTCTCCAATGCTAGCACATAAAGAGTCATCCAAAGGTGATAGGGAAATAAACCCTTGAGCATGGAATCCATTCCCAAGCTTGGAGCTTGACCGAATCCAATGAGCACAAAAGAGGGCCAAAGCCGTGAGCTTCAAGGAATGAGCAGATTATTTTGTGTTCATCGCATCAAAATCCGATCAATGTAAGTATGATTCTACCATACTTCTTTGTTGTATTCACATGTTTAAATGCTTAAATTGATCTTGGGACTATAGTAGAAACCCAACAATGGTATCTTGAGCCTTATTTAAGCATGAAATTAGATTTAGGGTAAAATTGGGCAAAATTGATTTGACCATGTTTGGATGAAATTGATTGTTTGAGTATGCTTGAATGATGATAATATAGTGTTATGCATGATCAATTTGATGAAAATTTAATTGGATCAAATTTTCTCCAAAATTTTGGCTTGGCCGAATGTGAGCTTGCCCTAATGTCATGGTGATTTTTGTTTTTTGAATCATTGGATGAGTTTGAAAGACTTGGGAAATGTTGATTTAGGATTTAATTTGATTGAAATCAAATTCGAACAAAAACCCCTAATTACCGTGAATTAGAAGCATGGAAAATGATATGATTTTTTTGTTCAATGATGTTGGACATGTGTTGATGATGATAAGCGTAATTAATTGTGTAAATTGGTGTTTTGGAAATATTAATTTGAGTAATTAATTATGGCTATACACTTAGATTAATTTAATTGTGAAATTTGGAATTTTGTGATTTAAATTAATTGGGCTTGAAAAGTTGTATTTGGGCTTAATGAGATTGGTTGGGCCAAGTTTGGTTTAGGTTAATTGGTTGGATCCAATTGGGCCCAAAACCATATCCATAAAGTCCAAATATAATTAAATGGGCCTTTAATATTTTAATTGGGCCTAATGGGCCTAAATTGGTTTATTGGCAAATAAGGGTGATTCCTTAAATGGGCTTTGGTATTTGGGTTTGATCCATATTGACCAAATTCCATGCCTTAAGAAATTAATTGAAAGCCCATTGGACTTTAATTAAATTGACATTGGATGTTAATTGGGCTTTGAGACCCGAAAAGATTAGATTTAGAATCTAAGTCGCTAAAGGCACATTAATAAAGTGTAATTATTTAATTTGGAATTAAATATAGAATTAGTATTAAATACAAATTAAATTGGATTTAATGTTGTAGTTTAATATTGTTGGGGTTTTTAGGGGCAGAATCCGGTAACGCAGCAGAAGCGGTGGAAAATCAAATTTTCCGATTTCAAAACTTTTTCTCGGATTAATTAAATAAACATATTTATTTAATTATCCAATAATCAAATTATGAAACAAAAATTCAAATAAATCATATTTAAGTGAATTTACTGAATTGCCCTTACATTTGGTACTTTGTCCATTTTAGTCCGAAATTGATCAAATCAATTTTGAATGATTCTAAATCATTTCTAAGATTAACTTAGCATGTTCAAAACATCAAAACACCAAGGCAACACAAAATCCCAATTTTAAGCCATTTGGCCGAATGCTCCTAAAGAGGGGGGGGTGGGGTTGTGCATTTTGTGATTTCATGCTTCAAAACACATCAAGATGTAATCCAATCAACATGAAACTTTATATGCATCATATAAACATCCAAATACACAACATATATGAAAATCCCCAAATTTGGAAGTGGTCTTAAACCCTAATTTTTCAATTTCATCAAATTGGACAAATTAGACCAAATTGGTTAAATCCAATACTTCAATCATGTTTCTTCCATCCAAATCAAGTCTCAACACAATGAAACAACTATAGAACAATTCTAGGTCATTTAATAGTGGGTCAATAACTCTAGAATGGCAACAAGGTTCTAAAACCTTAAAAAAATGCTTATTACTACACTAGTAATAAACTTCCAACATCATACATGCTCATCACCTTCATCAAACTTTTATCCATCAAAAGTAAAAAGAATAAAGAATAGAAAAACTCAAGAACATCACAAGATGTTTCCCACAACAAGAGGAACAAATTACTCTCTAATGGAAGGTTTGAAATACTTACTAAATTCCAAGTTTTTCCTTGTTTTTCTTTTCTTTTCTCTCTACCATCTTTGCCTTGTTTTAATGGAGTTTTGATAAAGTGAAAAGTTTCCTTAAAACCATAAAATAAATGAAACAATATATACTTCAACAACATTAGCCCTTGGCCGAAATTTTGTGAAGAAATAATATATAGATATTATTTTTGTTTCATTAAAGTTACTTTATCAACTTGTTACTTTAATCATCAAACAATTTAAATGAATAAAGCAAGTCAACAATTGCAACTCAAAAATATAACCATTATATTTAATTAAGGGTGTTGGCCGAATTTGAGAAAAAGAAAAGGAAATTAATATTTCAATTTTTAAACAATTTAAAAACAAATATCTTAAAAAGTCAAAACCATTTTGACAACCTTTTCCTTTAAGTATAAAGTCAAACATTTACACTTATAATCATTTCCTAACTTTATCATTTGATGATATATTTATATTTTAATTATATTAATCATTTAACAATTAAATAATTAAATAATTAATTAAATACAAATATCTCAAATATATGTATTATATTTACTTTAAATATCTCAAATACATATATTAATGATATATGTCAAATACCTTTATTTGACTATTTATTAATGTGTATTTAATAATATCATATATTAAATACAAATACACATTAATTAGGAAATGACGGTTCGGCCCGTTCGCATGTATTTTTCGTTTAACGTTTAAACGATTTGTAAATAATCATCATTATTCACAAAAGTTTCCCTAGTGCTCTACGAGTATGTTTCATTATTGAGACTCTCTAGATTCAGGTATATCCGTCACAAAATCCAATTTTGTGTACATAATCTATCCACCCGTAGATTATGACGATCACGGATAATCTCGCTGAATCATACAGGTCGAGGTCATTGCATACGTATAATCCCTCCGTCACAGGTATCTAGATAATCCCAGAGATATAGATGTGAACGTCAAATCTCTATAGGTATTATCTCGTCGACGTATCTATTAGCAATCTTTAAATAACACTCGGAACTTACTTCCGATGTATACTGTGGCCACAGATTTAACAGACTGCTAAATATATATGGACTACCTATGCTCTGTACACAGAACTGACGGATCCTATCTTGACACACACTGGATATCCTGAGGATCGATCCACACCCAACGAACAGGCGGAGGTCTGATCTAAATAGATCGGTGACGTGACTGCCATCTAAGTGTGGAGGATGTCTCATACATCCACAGTGGTGTCTCAAGTCGAAGGACCACTATGCTACTCAACCCGAGAAGATTCTTATTGACGTTGGTGTACCATCCATTAAGAATCTTCGGTGAGCCGTTCAGTGTTTATCCACTATAAACACCTACACGTCTATACGAGTCTCCATAGACTCATGGTTCATTGGGATAAACCATCGGACCAAGTCTCGATATACGACATGTACTAGTCTCAACGGATTTGACTAACCGACCCGTGTTAGCAAATCTTGACCAGGAACTATGTTTGATAATATACATATAGCAGTGACACTTCCCAATGTCAATTACAAACTAACTTTGTAACTGTGTACTGCATTATATATTATCAGGCCTTTGTCTAATATATACATATCACTAAACCACATTTAGTTTCAATCTAATCGTAATCAGATCGAATACATATATAAGAACAAGAGGTGCAACCATAAATAAGTAATATTATGGAATAAGGGGATGTTCGTATTCATGAATCATACATAAATACGGTCCGGATTGGCGCTCTGAGCACCAACCCCAACAAATATAATTCGAGAATTCGTACTTTGAGTACTTATTCTTAAAATGAGTCGGACTCGCGTAAATCAAATCGTTGTTTGAACATAGGATGGTCATTAATTTCAGATTAATTAATTGGATTAGATTGATTGATAACATGCTTTGTGTGAATACATGGATGCGATGTATGAATAATGCATATCGGATGGATATTAGTTGGGTGAGGGCAATTTTGGAAATTGTTGTAATAAATTTAGAATTTATTAAATTGTACCTGTGTGTCCAGCCTATTACCTCTTGACTCTTTGTATTTCTCTTCTCACCTATTCCCCTCAATGTACATGAGGTTTCTTTAGAAGTGTTATGTAAATGGGTAGAAGTAAGATTTGTGCTAGCGGGAGAGAGGAAAGAGAGAGATTTGTTCTAGGAACAAGTGTTTTAAATATCCATCCGCATATCATTATTAAATTTATTTACGCGCCTTATTATGTTCTTAGAATGCATGTTTAAGGGTGTATGATGAGACCTTAACAAAGATAATTAATTGGTTGCCAATTACGCGAAAAACCCTTAACATATATTAAGCGTTTTTCCTTCCATTGAATGATTCATTCTCAAGATCCAAGATTGGCACTGGTTTGTTGGCCAAAGTCAAGACTTTTGTCCATCGCGGATGTGTTTGAATCATGAAGGCTTTGTTCCATATCGCATGTCTTGTCCAAGTTGTGATTTTTTTGCCAAAGTCAAGATCACTTCTTGTCCATCGACATCGATTACGAAGCTTTCCAAAGTCAATGGGTCCCGCTTAACTGGAATCATTAAGTTTGTTGTGCCAAAGCCAAGGCTTAGTTGATTCAGAAGAAAAAGGTTAGGAAAATATATTGGATATATTGGCATATATAAGATATATGTTACGGACTTGGATGTCCACCTACTGGATCTAGAAATTGGATGAGATCCAATTGATCTTAGAGATCTATTGTTGGCCAAAGTCAAGGTTGTGTGTTATTTAACGAGATCCTAGCCCACTAGGAAATAAGGTTTCCCTAGCACTCAACAGAGGGTTAGAGGCTCGCCGAAAAATAGTGGGAGGCAAGTATTGAATTTGCAATTTCGTTTAGATACTTGCCAATACGTGCTCATTTCAATTTTTCGTCAATACTTAAATAAATATTAGTTGGACTAATATCGTTGTTTTAATTAAACAGTTGGACTGTATTCAAACTACTTCAAATTATAGTTGATTATATAATTGGATTATAGTAATCAATATATTTGAATTTAAACAATCAAATTATAGTTGATTATATAGTTAGACTATAGTAATCATAATATTAAATAGTACCTGAAATCGTTGATTGGATAGTTGGACTATAGCAATCAAGATAACTGAAAGATTAGCGTTTAAAACTTAATCCTGGGTGAAAATGTCTTTAAGCGGCATTAATTTTCAAATTGGGAATAAAACCTCAGGATAGTCCTGAAAACTAAAAAAGTTATTCTATTTAATAGAAAAACCTCTTGGGCCTAAGCCCGGAGTTGAGCAAATAGTAGTGTTGGTGTTTGCTAAGGTCCCAAGATCATAAACAAACATGAAATATGTGCGAATACAAATCAACGAAGTTGCGGAATACTTACATCGATCGGTTGAGCTATGCGGAGACGAACAAAAACTGAAATTCTGCTCTGCAGTGGACTGTCACAGCTCACTGGTTTTTGGCGTCCTCCATGGTTGGTTTTTAAGCTACTTCGTCAAGCTCCAAGCTTTGTCAAACGATTCCCAGCTCATGGGTGGACTTCTCTATCACCTTCGCATGTCTTTCGGAGTGCTAGCTCTCTTGATTTTTGCCACAAAAATCAAGCACTCTTGCTTCCCTTCACTGTCTCGGCATTGTGCAGAAACCATAAGAATTTTCAGCCCTTTGGGCGTGAAAATGAGAGGATAGAGGAGGAGAGAAAGTTGTGTGTGTTGTTAATTCAATTGTGTATCTAATACCAATTTTATTAAAAGTCAAATACCTAAATCAAATAAAGGTAAATAGCTTTTAATTAATCCAACAACTCACATCAACCATCACACTTGAGTGTCAAACACTCAAACATCAACTCACATCAAGTCACATCAATCAATCAATCAATGGTTACATCACTCAAAGTGACATGATTTGACGTTTGATGTGATGCTAGATGCGACTAGTGATTTGACGCTTGATTTGACTTGCGTGCCGCATTCGAATTCGAAATGCGAATGCGCTCGCAAATAATCTCGGGCTCGGGTTCACTAATTCCAAATTAACGATTTTTCCGTTACGTCGTAATTAAATGATTACGCCTAGCGTAATTACTATTCACGTCGCTAACGAATTAATTCTAAATTAATTTTTTCGCTCGAATTAAAATCTAATTTCAATTCCACGTCGAAATCTAATTTCGTTTAATATAACAAATATATTAATTAATCGATTAATTCCAAATTAATCGTTATCTCTCTTTTATTGATATTTTATCCCAAATAAAATATCTCCGCAATTAATCCCAGATTAATTTTCTCTCTCATCTAATTAATCCCAGATTAATTTAGAGTACGAGTCATACGTCATCGGTGAATCTTCAGGGAAGTGACCCATGAGATCCCCGGATATGTTGGCAGTAAATTCGGTCGTCGGACTATCCAAACACGTAAGTACCTCGTACTACGTTTGTACCAATTTACAAGACAAGGTTGGTTTCTAGCAAAGCGCCATGCCTACCCAATTCTCCAGAAATATCCTTACAGGAATAAAATATCTATATCAGGCATAGTATACGTAGTATTGCGTATGTCGATCCAGTATCGGATGATCACGTGTTAGGCCTGGGGCTGGAATTATGTCTGCCCCATACGAATCACATATCGGATGTCTGGTAACTAGTCTCTATAATCGGATAAACATGACCTTATCATTTTATCCCGATGACTGCAGTACTTAAGAGTACTAGTACCGTATCCTACGTGACCATCATCTCCATATGACTGGAGTGACACTTCCGTCTTGACATCACACCCAACACACTACGATTCTCAATATACCCAGCATAGGCGTACAAAGAACCTGTTAAAGCCCTGGACGACCGCAACCAAAGTATATTGATTGTCGTAAGTATTAGCGGTGCAAGTCTCAAGTTAAGACCAAATACACCTACCCTGATTTCGGACTTCCATAGACACATCGTCATACTACCAATGGAATTCCGAGGGGGTCTATCGAGAGCGAAGTTGTTTCCCGTACCATCGGTAAAACACAACCTCCTATTACACTTGCATGAGTATCATATACCCAAATATATGAGAACTATGCTGTTGTGCCCTCAGAACGCGCACAAGTGTAATACTAGTCTTTTACGTATTTATCGATGTCCAATCTCAATAATACTTTGACTAGGGATATTTAATGATTTATCCTTCGTGGATTGATATTGTCTCATATCATTCTCAATCCATGAACAAATCATAAGGACCTCCTATCATTTATATATCTTGGTGATCTAATCACAAATGATAAGAGTGCAATCTCCTTTGTCACATAGTTAATTTGTACAACAACACCATGATCTGTACAAATTGTGACGCTATGGGTCATAATTGTCCAACAATCTCCCACTTGGCCTATAGCCAGTCACTCGAGTGTTTAACACATGAACTATGTACGGTTGGCTCAAACTGTTGAGAAAAGACTTTCGTCAGTGGATTTGCATGACTATCATCTGATGCGATTTATTCGATCATCACATCACCACAAAGTATGATCCGAACGAATCAGATGAATATCGAAGTATGTATCTGGATCGTTGATGAGACCATTAATTCTTTAGCCTGTGCTCAAGCCTAGCTCAGCTGCTAACATAATTATATCTAATCTAATTAGATTTATTATCGACCCAGAAGGCTCCTATTGCTGCCTCAACTGCAGCAATATTCCGCATTTGTTGTTTATTCGGTAACAGTATCTTGCTTAGAAGATCTCCAGCTCACTGTTCCGTTATTCAAACTGTATAGTACCGTTTGCGACTTTTAGTCGTCTTTATCGGTTAGGAAACTTGCTATAGTGATCCCAGTCACTTCAAGTTCTCCTTCTCCACAGATTAAGACAGCATCCTTAGTTCTCTAAGATACTAACAGATGTTCTTAACATCAATCCAGTGACCATCACTTGGATTGGCCTGTTTGTGAATCCATATGCTCAAAGCGTATGAGACACCAGGTCGCGTACATTTTTCAATGTACGGTTTCTCGGAGAGGTTTTATCGAAAGCCAAGCTTTCACCGATTATTTTTATGGGAATATCATTTCCATAAAATGATATATTATCATTATTTATAGGACATTAACTGTCAGTGCGCTCCCACTAACCCTCTTATATACACAAGAATCATTTCCGTTTTGAATTAAATCATAAACCATTATGATTACATCAAAACGACAATTCCAAGAACCTAATGCTTGCTTCAATCCACACATAGATCGAATAACTTGTAAACCTTGTTTGCTTGTTTAGGTATGAGAAAACCGACAGGATGTTGTAACCATCCTCCAAAAGGTTTCCTTTTCAGGAAAGCGATTTTCCCGTTAAGCTGAAATATTTCATAAATGAAACATCCAGCATTAGCAAGCATTATCCAAATGGATTTACTTTGGCAACAGGTAAAAGGTTGAATCGTAATCAACACAATGTTGATAACGATACCTTTCTGCTACAAGCCTAGCTTTATACGTTGGTATGTTGCCATCCATGTATGTCTTCCTTGAAGACTTATAAAGTACCAAAAGGCACAATGTCTTACGGTACATCAACTAGTATCTAAACATAGTTGATTTACATGGAATCCATTTCGGATCATATGGCACTTTTCCATAATAGGGAGTGGATACCTTGTATCACTTCCTCATACGTAGTCAGTTGGTATACCTCAATAAGATTAACATCTTTACGAGGTGAGATCAGAAACCCATACCCCAGGTTATTTTCTGACTCTCTCCGACTTACGTGGTTCTTGTGTATAAGAAGATTATTGGCAATAGTTTCATCCTTGATGAACTATTTTGTGTTCCATTAAGGATCGGTGCCAGGAATAGTATTACTCCGATTTTCATCGAGTTTTACTATCCTCTCACTTACCACTGCATATAGGTATTCCTCTTAGGAAAACCGCATGGTGAGCAACAATTACATTGTTCTCAAGTGAGTTGTATAAGTACAATAATTTGGTATCCCTAGGATAACCTACAATTGGCACTTATCCAATTTGTGTTTTAGTTTGGTATCATCCAAACATATGTCCAGCATCCCAAATTTTTAGGAATGAGAAACCCGGTTTCTTTCCCGTTCATATCTAATATGAAATCTGTCAAACAGATTTTATGGAACCTTATTCAAAATAAGTAATGCACTGTTTATACTTATCCGTTGAAGGAAATAGTAGCTCAGAGCGACTCATGATTAACCTTATCATGTCTAACAAAATTCAGTTACTCAGTTCGGACACACCGTCAAATTGACGTGTTCCGGGAGGAGTCCTCATTGAAAGAATACTATACTCTTTCAAGTATATTTGAAACTTATAGCTTAAGTATTTTCCATTACGGTCTTACCGTGACGGTTTAATACTTTAGCCGATCTGTTTGTCCATTTCGCGTCGAAACTTAAAAGTTTCCGATTTGTGTTTCAATAGAAACACATAACCATAACGCGATGCCACATCCGTAAAGGTCACGAAATATTCATATCCACCTCTAGCCTAGCTAGACATGGGCCCACTTGCTTCACTATGAACTAGGGCTAACAGATCAGTGGCATTTGCACTTTTACCAAGTAAAGGCGTTTTAGGCACTTTGCCCAATAAACTAGATTCGTAGACTTTATTTGATTGGAATCAAATTAGTCCAAGTACCCACTCTTCGAAAGTGTGGATATACGAGTTTTGTTTGATTGTGTCCTAGACAACAATGCCACAATATGTTTCTTTTGATCAAATCAGTTTGAGCTATTTGTTTGTCATATTATATATTCGAGATTTATTTATATTCAAAATATAAATTCTGTTATTCACATCTAATGTGTTTATCTCAATATCATCTTTATATAATAAAACACTTTAGTGTTCCAGAATATAAAGGTTCACCCGCAGCGGGTTAAACACTGATATAACGATAATGTATCTAGTCAAACTAGTTACATTATAACAGTTTCCTAATTTAAGTACACACCCGAAGGTTGTTCCTAAGCTTAGGTATCTATGGTTGAAACAGCGACTTTCATCCCGTTTCCAATTCGCAGATTAATCTCTACTGAAGTCAGTATCCAGTTCAAAACAGATTCTGAACATCAACATATATTTTATGTACCACACTAAGTATTTAAAATCCAATTTTAATACTAGTAGTGAACATATTTATGACAAACATATTTAAAGTCAGAGCCTTGCTCGTCTTCAATTCCTTCATGTCTGCTTTGTCCAAATGGCAGTCACGCTTCCGCGATCCCGTTTGCCACAATTAAGCAGACATTTTGGGATATGTCTTTTATCTTCCTAGAAGATTATAATGATGTTGCCTTTTCCCTTTTCATATTCCAGTAGCCTTTGGCCAAGCCTCGGGTTTCTAGAATATCGAAATAAGGTGCGCCTTGCGCTACTTGCCTAATTGCAAACTTTGATTTTATCTCCTTGAGAATAGTCATTAACTCTCAAAGAGTTATTTATTGCAATTTAGTACTTCAAAGATCTAAGGATAGATCTACGAAGATCCTTCAATTTCTTTATCATACTTTAAGGATCTAATCCTTAGTTCTGATTCAGAAATTAAGAAGTCTACTGCGACAAGCTTAATGGATTAAGCACTTAAGTTATCATCACATAAATCTTCCAAAGATTATGCTCTACTATTTGCTTAACTCCGGGCTTAGGCCTAATATGTTATTTTATCAAATAAAGTAACTTATTAGTTTCCAGGACCATCCTGAAATTATTCCCAATTTGAAAATTAAACCATTTAAATACATTTTCCCTAGGATTATGTTTTAAATGTCAATCTTTCAATTATCTCTTTGATTCTAATAGTCCAACTATTTAATCAACGATTTAGGTACTATTTATTATAATGATTACAATAGTCCAACTATTTAATCAACTATAATTTAATAGATTAAAATCAATTATATTGATTACTATAATCCAATTATAAAATCAACTATAAATGAATTGTTTGAATATAGTCCAACTATTAATTAAAACAACGTTTAAATATTAGTCCAACTAACATTTAATTTATTTGACGAATGATATTTGTTTTGAGCGCGTATGGCAAGTAATTGAACGAATATTGCAAATTCAATTCTTGCCTCCCACTATTTTTCGGCGAGCCTCAAACCCTCTGTCGAGTACTCGGGAAACCGTGTTTCCTAGTGGGCTAGGATCCCGTTAAATATCACACAATCTTGACTTTGGCCAACAAATTATATGATAATTAACTAGGTAGATCTCTAAGATCGATTGGATCCAATCCAATTCCTAGATCCGGTAGGGGGACATCCAAGTCCGAAACATATATCTTATATATGCCAATACATCCAATGTATTACCTAACCTTCTTCCTCTGAATCAACTAACCTTTGGCTTTGGCACAACAAACTTAGTGATCCCAGTCAAGCGCGACCTATTGACCATGGAAAGCTTCGTAATCAATTTCGATGGACAAGAAGTGGTCTTGACTTTGGCCAACAAACCACAACTTGGACAAGACACCAATATGGAACAAAGCCTTCGTGATTCAAACACATCCTCGACGGACAAAGGCCTTGACTTTGACCAACAAGCCAATGCCAATCTCGGATCTTGAGTGAGAATCACTCAATAGAAGGAAAGACGATTAATATTTTGCGAGGGTTTTTCGAGTGCAAATTGGCAACCAATTGATTATCTTTGTTAAGGTCTCATCATCATACACCCTTAAACATGCATTCTAAACACATAATAAAGCGCGTATAAATAAAGTAATAATGATATGCGGATGGATACTTTACACAATGATCCTAGATCAAATCTCTCAATTTCTCTCTCCCGCTAGCACAAGTATTTACTTATACCCGTTACACTACACTTCTAAAGAAACCTCATTTACATTTATGGGAATAGGTGAGAAGAGAATACAAAGAATAATGAGGTGATAAGGCTGGACACGCAGGTCCGATTAATAAATCAAATTTATTACAACAATTTCTAAAATTGTCCCACCCATCTAATATCCATCCGATATACATTATTCATGCATCACAACCATGTATTCACACAAGCATGTTATCAATCAATCTAATTAAATTAATTAATCTGATAATTAGTGATCATCCAATGTTCAAACAACGATTTGATTTTGCTCGAGTCAAACTCGTTTTGCGAATAAGTACTCAAAGTACGAATTCTCGAATTAAATTAAACTACATAATTAAATCCAATTTAATTTGTATTTAATACTAATTCGTTATTTAATTCCAAATTAAATACTAAACTTTATTAATAAACCTTTTACGACTTAAATTCCAAATTTAATCGTTACGGGTCTCAAAGCCCGGTTAACGTCCAACGTCAATTTAATTAAAGTCCAATGAGCTTTTAATTAATTTCTTAAGGCGTGGACTTTTGGTCAACTCGGGTCAAACCGATAACCAAAGTCCAATCCGGGAATTACCACATAAGCCCAGAAATCAATTTTGGGCCCATTAGGCCCAATTAAACTTTAAAGGTCCATTAGTCGCATTTGGGCTTTATGGATGCGGTTTTTGGCCCAATTGGATCCAACCAATTTAGCCTAAACCTAACTTGGTACAAACAAGCCCAATAAGCCCAATAACAACATTCAAAGTCCAATTTCCAAAATTAGGCCTAATTTAATTTAATTACAAAATCCAATTTCACATTTAATTAAACTAAAGTGTATAGCATTATTAATTACCCAAATCAATATTTCCAAAACACCAAATTTGTAAAATTAATCATGCTCATTAATATTAAATCATGTCCAACACAATTTAATAAAATCAAACCCATTTACATGCTATATCATTCTCGGCAATTTGGGCAATTTGTGTCCGATTCGGTTTCAATCCAATTAAATCCACAATCGACATTAAATCAACATTCCCGAATGATTCCAATTCATCCAATGAACAAAAAATCAAAAATTCCAAGACAATTAGGGCTTCCAACCATTCGGCCAACACAAAAATTTGGGGAAAAAATGATCCAATCATAATTTCTTCAAATTGATCTAAGAAAATCCTTAATTAAAACACATTTAAACATATTCATTCATCCAATTTCATAAATCAAGCTCAAACACAATTTTACCCAAATTTTAAGCCCTAAAATTTTCATGCTTTAACCTTGCTCTGATACCATTGTTGGTGTTTGCTAAGGTCCCAAGATCATAAACAAGCATGAAATATGTGCGAATACAAATCAACGAAGTTGCAGAATACATACATCGATCGGTTGAGCGACGCGGAGACGAACAAAAACTGAAATTCTGCTCTGCACTGGACTGTCACAGCTCACTGGTTTTTGGCGTCCTCCATGGTTGGTTTTTGAGCTCCTTCGTCAAGCTCCAAGCTTCGTCAAACGATTCCCGGCTCATGGGTGGACTTCCTTATCACCTTCGCATGTCTCTCGGAGTGCTAGCTCTCTTGATTTTTGCCACAAAAATCAAGCACTCTTGCTTCCCTTCACTGTCTCGGCATTGTGCAGAAACCAGAAGAATTTTCAGCCCCTTGGGCATGAAAATGAGAGGAGAGAGGAGAGAGAAAGTTGTGTGTGTTGTTAATTCAATTGTGTATCTAATACCAATTTTATTAAAAGTTAAATACCTAAATCAAATAAAGGTAAATAGCTTTTAATTAATCCAACAACTCACATCAACCATCACACTTGAGTGTCAAACACTCAAACATCAACTCACATCAAATCACATCAATCAATCAATCAATGGTTACATCACTCAAAGTGACATGATTTGACGCTTGATGTGACGCTAGATGCGACTAGCGAATTGACGCTTGATTTGACTTGCGTGCCGCATTCGAATTCGAAATGCGAATGCGCTCACAAGTAATCTCGGGCTCGGGTTCGCTAATTCCAAATTAACGAATTTTCCGTTGCGTCGTAATTAAATGATTACGCCTAGCGAAATCACTATTCACGTCTCTAACGAATTAATTCTAAATTAATTCGTTTGCCCGAATTAAAATCTAATTTCAATTCCGCGTCGAAATCTAATTTTGTTTAATATATCAAATATATTAATTAATCGATTAATTCCAAATTAATCGTTATCTCTCTTTTATTGATATTTTATCCCAAATAAAATATCTCCGCAATTAATCCCAGATTAATTTTCTCTCTCATCTAATTAATCCCAGATTAATTTAGAGTGCGAGTCATACGTCATCGGTGAATCTTCGGGAAGCAACCCATGAGATCCCCAAATATGTTGGCAGTAAATTCGGTCGTCGGACTATCCGAACACGTAAGTACCTCGTACTATGTTTGTACTGATTTACAAGACAAGGTTGGCTTCTAGCAAAGCGCCATGCCTACCCAATTCTCCAGAAATATCCTTACAGGAATAAAGAATCTATATCAGGCGTAGTATACGTAGTATTGCGTATGTCGATCCAGTATCGGATGATCACGTGCTAGGCCTGGGGCTGCAATTGTGTCTGCCCCGTACGAAGCACATATCAGATGTCTGGTAGCTAGTCTCTATAGTCGAATAAACATGACCTTGTCATTTTATCCCGATGAATGCAATACTTAAGAGTACTAGTACCGTATCCTACGTGACCATCATCTCCATATGACTGGAGTGACACTTCCGTCTTGACATCACACCCAACACACTACGATTCTCAATATACCCAGCATAGGCGTACACAGAACCTGTTAAAGCCCTGGACGATCACAACCAAAGTATATTGATTGTCGCAAGTATTAGCGGTGCAAGTCTCAAGTTAAGACCAAATACACCTACCCTGATTTCGGACTTCCATAGACACATAGTCATACTACCAATGGAATTCCGATGAGGTCTATCTAGACCGAAACAGTTTCCCGTACCATCAGTAAAACACAACCTCCTATTACACTTGCATGAGTATCCTATACCCAAATATATGATAACTATGTCGTTGTGCCCTCACAATGCGCACAAGTGTAACACTAGTCTTTTACGTATTTATCGATGTCCAATCTCGATAATACTCTGACTAGGGATATTTAATGATTTATCCTTCGTGGATTGATACTGTCTCATATCATTCTCAATCCAGGAACAAATCATAAGGACCTCCTATCATTTATATATCTAGGTGATCTAATCACAAATGATAAGAGTGCAATCTCCTTTGTCACATAGTTAATTTGTACAACAATACCATGATCTGTACAAATAGTGACGCTATGGGTCATAATTGTCCAACAAGTATAACATGATCTTTGGAAGATTCATGTGATGATAACTTTAGTGCTCAATCCGTTATAATTAATGCAGTGACACTTTAATTTCATCATCAAAATTAAGGATTAGATCATTGTACCATGATGATGAAATTAAAGATCTTCATATATCTATTCTTAGATCTTAGAAGTACAAATTGCTAAAGAATCTCTTTAGCTCTCGTATGTTAGAGGGTACATCTGTCGAGCACTAGGTGTCGCAGATGATTGCTGACATCAATCAGCTAGGTTAGCTGGGTGTTACGTACGTGGCCGAGACTACCAAAGATTTGATCTTATAGTCTCTACCCGAAAGCTGGGGCAGGTTCATTGTGAACTAAGAGAAAACTCTTGGAGAGTTGAAGGCTATACTCTAGGAGGCAGAGCCAGAGCTTCTAATATGGGTAAAGGCAAAATCATCATAGTCTTCTGGGAAGACAAAAGACATATCCCAAGATGTCTGCCTAAACTGTGGCAAACAGGGTCACTGGATGCGTGACTGCCGTATGGACAAGGCAGACATAAAGGAAGTGAAGACGGGCAAGGCTCCGACTTCAAATATGTTTGTCATAAACATGTTCGCTATTAGTTTCAAAATTGGATTTTGATACTAGATGTGGTACATAATATATGTACTGATGTGCAGAATCTCCTGATAAGTAGGATACTAACTTCAGTTGAGATTGATATGTGAATCAGAAACGGGACGAGAGTCGCTGTTTTAACCGTAGAAACCTAAGTTTAGGAACTAGCCTTTGGGTGTGTACTTAAATTAGAAAACTGTTATAATGTACCTAGTTTGACTAGAAACATTATCTCTATATCAGAGTATAACTCATTGTGGGTATACCTTTATATTCTAGAACACTAAAGTGTTTTATTTTATAAAGATGATATTGAGATAAGCACATTAGATGTGAATAACAGTATTTATATTTTGAATATAAAAGAATCTCAAACATATAACATGACAAATAAATAGCTCAAACTGAATTAATCAGATGAGACTTATTTGTGGCATTGTCGTCTGGGACACATTAAACAAGACTCGTATATCCACACTTTTGAAGAGTGGATACTAGGACGGATTTGATCCTATTCAAATGATATCTACGAATCTAGTTTATTAGGCAAAGTGCCTAAAACACCTTTTACTTGGTAAAAGTACAAGTGCCACCGATCTGTTAGCCCTCGTTCATAGTGACGTAAGTGGGCCCATATCTAGCTAGGCTAGAGGTGGATATGAAATACTTCGTAACCTTTACGGATGTGGCATCACGTTATGGTTATGTGTTTCTTGTGAAACATAAATCGGAAACTTTTGATAAATTCAAAGAGTTTCAACACGAAGTAGACAGACAGATCGGCTAAAGTATAAAACCGTCACGGTTAGACCGTGGTGGGAAATACTTAAGCAATAAGTTTCTTGAATACTTGAAAGAGTATAGTATTCTTTCACTGAAGACTCCTCCCGACACACCTCAGTTTGATGGTGTGTCCGAACAGTGAAACCGAACCTTGTTGGACATAGTAAAGATAATTATGAGTCGCTTTGAGCTACCATTTTCCTTCTAGGGATATGCATTAAACAGTGCAATACTTATTTTGAATAAGGTTCCATAAAAATCTGTTTGACAGACTTCATATAGATATGAACAGGAAAGAAACTGGGTTTTCTCATTCCTGAGGATTTGGGAATGCTAGGCATATGTTTGGATGATACCAAACTAGAACCCAAATCGGATAAGTGCCTAATTTGTAGGTTATCCTAAGGTAACCAAAGTATAGTACTTATACAACTCACTAGAGAATAATGTAATTGTTGCTCACCATGTGGTTTTCCTAAGAGGAATACCTATATGCAGTGGTAAATGGGAGGAAAGTAAGACTCGATGAAAATTAGAGTAATACTGTTCCAGGCACCGATTCCTTAATGGAACACAAACAGTTCATCAAGGATGAAACTATACCACAATCTTCGAATACACAAGAACCGCGTAAGTCGGAGACAGTCAAAAAACAACCTGGGAGGTATGGGTTTCTGATCTCACCTCGTAAAGATGTCAATCTTATTTAGGAATACGAACTGACTACGTATGAGGAAGTGATACAAGGTATCGAATCATTTCATGACAAAGTGTCATGAAATCCGAAATGGATTCCATGTAAATCAACCAAGTTTAGACACTAGTTGATGTACCGAAAGACATTGTGCCTATTGGTACTGTATATGTCTTCAAGGAAGACATACATGGATGGCAACATACCAACGTACAAAGCTAGGCTTGTAGCGAAAATGTATCGTTATCAACATTGTGTCGATTACGATGAATCCTTTTAATCGTTGCCATGATTAAATCCATTTGGATAATGCTTGCTGATGCTGCATGTTTCATTTATGAAATATGGCAGCTGAACGTCAAAATCATTTTCCTTAACGGAAACCTTTTGGAGGATGTTTACAACATCCTGACGGTTTTGTCGTACCAAAATGAGAAAAAAAAGTTTGCAAGTTAATTCGATCATAATGGATTGAAGCAAGCATTGAGTTCTTGGAACTATCGTTTTGATGTAATCATAATGGTATATGATTTAATTCAAAACGAAAAATGATTCTTGTGTATATAAGGAGGTTAGTGGGAGCGCACTGACATTGACTGTCCTACATAATGATGATATATCATTTCTTGGAAATGACATTCCCATAATACAATCGGTGAAAGCTTGGCTTTCATGAAAAATTCTTCGTAGAATTCTTGGGAGAGACAACCTTTATTCTATGAATAAGGATCTACTGGGATAGATCTAAAAGTTGTTGGCACTCTCCGAGAACTCGTACATTGAAATAAATGTACATGACCTGGTGTCTAATATACTTTGACCATATATAGTCACAATCAGACCAATCCAAGTGATAGTCACTGGATTTATGTTAAGAACATACTTAGTATCTTATAAGAACTAAGGATGTTGTCTTAAGCTATGGAGAAAGAGAACTTGAAGTGACTGGGATCACTACTGCAAGTTTCCAAACCGATAAAAAACGACTATAGTCGTAATAAAGGTACTATATAGTTTGAATAACGGAACAGTGAGCTGGAAATCTTCCAAACAAGATACTATTACCAAATAAACAATAAAAGCGGAATATTGCTACAGCTGAGGCAGCAATAGAAGCCATTTGGGTCTTAATAATCCTAATTGGATTAGGAGTAATTATGTTAGCAGCTGAGCTAGGCTACAGCACAGGCTAAAGAATTATTGGTCTCATCAACGATCCAAATATATACTTCAACTATTCATCTGATTCGTTCGGATCATACATCGTGGCGATGTGATGATCGAATGAATCGCATCAGATGATAACTTTGCAATTCCACAGACGAAAGCAGTTTCTCAGTAGAAGTTTGAGCGACCCGTACATAGTTCAAGTGTAGGACACTTGAGTGATTGGCTATAGGCCAAGTGGGAGATTATTGGACAATTATGACCCATAGCATCACTATTTGTACAGATTATGGTGTTGTTGTACAAATTAACTATGTGACAAAGGAAATTGCTCTTTTATCATTTGTAATTAGATTACCGGGCTATATAAATGATAAAAGTCCATATGATTAGTTCCAGATTGATAAGATATGAGACATTATCAATCCATTAAGGTTTAATCATTAAAACACCCATAGTCGTAGTATTATCGAGATTGGTCATCGATAATACGGAATAGACTAGTATTACACTTGTGCGCGTTGTGGGAGTATAACGACATAGTTCTCATATATTTAAGTATTGGATACTTATGCAAGTGTAATAGGAGGTTGTGTTTACCGATGGTACGGAAACAGCTTCGCTCTGGATAGACCCCTCGAAATTCCATTGGTAGTATGACTATGTGTCTATGGAAGTCCGAATCAAGGTAGGTGTATTTGGTATTAACTTGAGACTTGCACCGCTAATACTTGTGACAATCAATATACTTTGGTTTTGGTCGTCCAGGGCTTTAACCGGTTTTGTGTACGTCTCTTCTGGGTATATTGAGAATCGTAGTGTATTGGGTGTGATGTCAGATGGAAGTATCACTCCAGTCATAGTGGAGATGATGGTCACGTAGGATACGGAACTAGTACTCTTATGTACTGCAGTCATCGGGATAATATGACAAGGTCATGATTATCCAATTATAGAGACTAGTTTACATGTGCTTCGTACAGGGCAGACACAATTCCAGCCCCAGGCCTAGCACGTGACATCTGATACTGGATCGCAATACGCAATACTACGTATACTACGCCTGATATAGATTACATATTCCTTTAAGAATATTTCTGGAGAATTAGGAAGGCACGATGCTTTGCTAGAACCCAACCATGTCTTGTAAATCGGTAAAAACGTAGTACTAGGTACGTACGTGTTCGGATAGTCCGACGACCAGATTTACTGCCAACATATCCGGGGATCTCATGGGTCACTTCCCGAAGATTTACCGATGACGTATGACTCGCACATTATTAATCTGGGATTAATTAATAGAGAGAGAAAATTAATCTGGGATTAATTACGGAGATATTTTATCTGGGATAAAATATTATTTAAAGAGAGAGAACGATTAACTTGGAATTAATCGATAAATTAATATATTCGATATATTAAACGAAATTAGATTTCGACGCGGAATTAAAATTAGATTTTAATTCTGGCGAACGAGTTAATTTAGAATTAATTCGTTAGCGACGTGAATAGTAATTTTGCTAGGCATACTTATTTAATTAAATTTGATTTAATTACGTCGCAACGGAAAATTCGTTAATTCGGAATTAGCGAACCCGATCCCGAGAGTGTTTGCGGGCCCCCTCGCATTTCGAATCAAATGGGGCCCACAAGTCACATCAAGCGTCACATCATTAGTCATTCAAGTGATGGATGTCTTGTCACTTTGAGTGATGTGATATATGTCACTTGTGATTGATGGGGGTGGTTGAAAGGCTTTATTGCCTTGTACCTTTTTGGATTTGGAAATTCAAAATTTTGGTATATCATTTGACTTGATTTTTGAAATCAAAACCAACCAACACAACTTCATCTCTTTCTTCTCTCCTCATTTTCGGCCAAGGGCCAAAATTCTCTCAAATTTCTTGCCATTGCCGAGAGCAATAAGATGAAGAATAGGGGAATTTTGTTGCAATTTTCTCCAATGCTAGCACATAAAGAGTCATCCAAAGGTGATAGAGAAACAAACCATTGAACATGGAATCCATTCCCAAGCTTGGAGCTTGACCGAATCCAAGGAGCACAAAAGAGGGCCAAAGCCGTGAGCTTCAAGGAAGGAGCAAATTATTTTGTGTTCATCGCATCAAAATCCGATCAATGTAAGTATGATTACGTCATACTTCTTTGTTGTATTCACATGTTTAAATGCTTAAATTGATCTTGGGACTATAGTAGAAACCCAACACAAATATCATTGGTGAATATTTGGGAGGCGACCCAAGAGATCTCTGGATATGTTGGCAGTAAATACGGTCATCGAACTATCCGAACACGTGCGTACCCGGTACCACGTTCTTACCAATTTACAAGACATGGTTGGCTTCTAGCAAAGCACCGTGCCTACCCAATTCTCCAGAAATATTCTTTTAAGGAATACATGATCTTTGTCAGGTGTAGTATACATAGTATTGCGTATTACGATCTAGTATCAGATATCACATGCTAGGTCTGGGGCTGTAGTTGTGTCTGCCCCGTACGAAGCATATATCGGATCACTAGCAACTAGTCTCTTTATGATCGGAAAGTCATGACCTAGTCATACTTCCTCGATGGCTATAGCACTTGAGAGTACTAGTTCTGTATCTCTGCGTGATCATCATCTCCATATGACTGAAGTGATAATTCCATCTTGACATCACACCCAATATACTACGATTTTCAGTATACCCAGAAGAGGCGTACACATAACCTATTACCGCCCCGGACGACCAAAACCAAAGTATACTGATTGTCGCAAGTATTAGCGATGCAAGTCTTAGGTTAAGACCAAATACACCTACCCTGATTCGGATTCCCATAGACATATAGTCATACTACCAATGGGATTCCGATGGGTCTATCCAGAGCGAAGCTGTTTCCGTACCATCGGTAAACAGAACCTCTTATTACACTTGCATGAGTATCTAATACCCAAATATATGAGAACTATGCCGTTACGCTTCCATAACACGCACAAGCCTATTCCGCATTATCGATATACAGTCTCGATAATACTACGACTAGGGATATTTAATGATTAAACCTTAATGGATTAATACTGTCTCATATTTTATTAATCTAGTACTAATCATATGGACTTTTATCATTTATATATCCTGGTAATCCAATTACAAATGATAAAAGAGCAATTTCATTTGTCACATAGTTAATTTGTACAACAACACCATGTTCTGTACAAATAGTGATGCTATGGGTCATAATTGTCCAACAATAATAATACAAATATCCTTAATTCAACACATTTTTATTAAATAAAGATTATTATTTTTAATTGTATCAAAGTAGTCCTTATTCATTTTAGTTTAACTAAAAACTCTTAAATTGTTTAGCATTATCATTATAAAATGAATGATTTTTAGTGATTTTTAGAAGATCTTAAGAGATGAGTTTTTTTTTTTTTTTTTTATCAATCATCAAAAATGTCAATTTTACTATTCCTAATTATTTTCAATTAATCAGAAATCGCTTATGAATTGAGCAATTTTCTATCGATTTTCGATTAAACTTTTATGAATCTATCAACATAAGTTTATCAAAAATGCCACACATACATAAATTCTTACTAACAATTTCTACACCCCACTCACTGTAGCTACAGTGATTACTGTAGCTTCACTGTAGCTACAGTGAGAGGGGTGTATAAATTGTTAGTAAGAATTTATTTATATCTATCATTGCTCTAAGTTTATTGATTTGGTGTGTGAAGCATGCCTAAATCACTTTCGTGATGGTTTTGTAATTAAAAGGTGATAAAATGATATTTAAAAGTATTTTGCGTTGAAATTATTTCTTAATAATAAAGTATTGATACTATGTGATTAATTTTAATCATCCTTTAATTTGTTTATCATTTTTTATACGTGATACATGTGGCACTAGGTGGCAACATTCACAATTTGACACAGATTATTTTAAAGGAAAATTTTATTAATATATAATGGTCATATCATATCACCCCTCAACAACTTAATAATTTGATACCTTTATGTTTTGGGAGGAGGGAGATTACTCTTAAAGAGGGAGGCAGCTAGAATACGTGAGTAAAAATTTGACAGTGGCAGCTGGCATTACTGGGTAGCCTACTGGCCGACCTTATCCTCTTTAATTTTTTTTAATTTTTTTTATCTCTCTTTCCTAAATTATTCTAATTGTTATTTTTTCATTATCCTTGAAAATTAAAATATATATATATATATATATATTCGTGTATAGAGAGACAAAAGCAGAGAGAGAAACTTGTAAATGTGACTGACATTAAAGAAAGCCAAACCAAACCCTATATTTCTTTCTTGCTACCAAGGAAAATATTGATTTTTTTTCTTTTTCAATTTTTGATCCAATCTTTGAGTAAAGGTTCAATCTTTCTCTTATTCTAAGTGGTGGCTAAGGTTAGTTTTTTTTTTCTGCTTTTGCTAATTATTATTGGTTCAAGATTGTTAGTTGGATTATGGAACAGTGAGGTCTAATGTTGCTTTTTGTATGCTTGGATTTTATTCGTATTTGGATCTCATTTGATGATAAAACGAATGACTTTGAATGTTTTAATTACGTGTATTTATCATTTCGTTTGATTCCTGATTTGCGTACCGGTGATGATGTTAATTTCTCGATACCATTTACAGATCCTGACGGGTTAATAATCATTCATTGAAAGGACCAATCTTGGGTCTGGTTTATAATTCTGAGATCTTGTGGTGAGTTTCTGCAGTTGAGGGTGATTGAAGAAGTGTTTAAAGATGATGTCCAAATCGTATACCAATCTTTTAGATCTAGCCTCTGGCAATTTTCCTGTAATGGGTCTAGGTCGTGAAAAGAAACGATTGCCAAGAGTAATGACCGTCCCTGGTGTTATTTCTGAGCTTGATGACGAACAGGGGAATAGTGTGAGCTCAGACGTACCGTCATCGCTGGTTCAAGATCGTGTTATAATTGTAGCAAATCAGTTACCTGTAAAAGCCAAGCGTAGACCAGATAATAAAGGTTGGAGTTTTAGTTGGGATGAGGATTCTTTGTTATTACAGTTAAAGGATGGTTTGCCAGAAGATATGGAGGTCATATATGTGGGGTCACTGAGGGTTGATGTTGATTTGAGCGAACAAGATGATGTTTCACAGATTCTGTTGGATAGGTTTAAATGTGTCCCTGCATTTTTGCCACCAGACATTTTGACAAAGTTTTATCATGGGTTTTGTAAGCAACATTTGTGGCCTCTGTTCCACTATATGCTTCCATTTTCATCTACACATGGTGGAAGGTTTGATCGTTCTTTGTGGGAAGCATATGTGTCTGCAAATAAGATTTTCTCACAAAAGGTAATTGAGGTTATAAACCCAGAAGATGATTATGTTTGGATTCATGATTATCATTTGATGGTGCTTCCTACATTTTTGAGAAGAAGGTTTACAAGATTGAGAATGGGATTTTTTCTTCACAGTCCTTTTCCTTCCTCAGAGATATATAGGACTCTACCTGTAAGGGAAGAGATTCTGAAGGCACTTTTGAATGCGGACCTTATTGGATTTCACACATTCGACTATGCACGGCATTTTCTGTCATGTTGTAGTCGTATGTTAGGTTTGGAGTATCAATCAAAGAGGGGTTATATTGGGTTGGAGTATTATGGAAGGACTGTTGGGATAAAGATCATGCCTGTTGGGATTCACATGGGGCAGATTGAGTCTGTGTTAACACTTGCAGATAAGGAGTGGAGAGTACAGGAGCTTAAACAGCAGTTTGAAGGAAAAACAGTGTTGCTTGGTGTTGATGATATGGACATCTTTAAAGGTGTTGATTTGAAGTTGTTGGCTATGGAACACATGCTGAAGCAGCATGCAAAGTGGCAGGGAAGGGCAGTACTTGTACAGATTGCAAACCCTGCTAGAGGAAGAGGGAAAGATCTTGAGGAAATACAAGCTGAAATACATGCCAGCTGCAAGAGAATCAATGAGACCTTTGGCCGGCCTGGTTATGAACCAGCTGTCTTCATTGATAAGCCAGTATCCCTCAGTGAAAGAGCTGCATATTACACTATTGCTGAGTGCGTTGTGGTCACAGCTGTGAGGGATGGGATGAATCTCACCCCGTATGAGTACATTGTATGCAGGCAGGGAGTCTCTGGATCAGAGTCTCCATCAGAATCAAGTGTGCCAAAGAAGAGCATGCTAGTAGTTTCGGAATTCATCGGATGTTCTCCTTCACTCAGTGGTGCAATTCGTGTTAATCCATGGAGCATTGAAGCAACTGCAGAGGCAATGCATGAGGCAATTCAAATGAATGAAGCTGAAAAACAGTTGCGCCATGAGAAGCATTATAGGTATGTTAGTACTCATGATGTGGCGTACTGGTCTCGGAGCTTCTTCCAAGATATGGAAAGGACGTGCAAAGATCATTTTAGACGACGTTGTTGGGGAATTGGATTTAGCTTTGGTTTCAGAGTTGTAGCTTTGGATCCAAATTTTAGAAAGTTGTCAATTGATGCCATCGTTTCTGCATATCAAAGGTCCAAAAATAGGGCTATTCTGTTTGATTATGATGGAACTGTCATGCCCCAAACGTCTATCAACAAGGCTCCAAGTCCAGAAGTGATCTCAATCATTAATGCTCTTTGCAATGATTCCAGGAATACTGTTTTTGTTGTTAGTGGAAGAGGGAAGGAGAGTTTAGGCAAGTGGTTTTCTCCATGCAAAAAACTTGGAATTGCCGCTGAACATGGTTACTTCATGAGGTATGGTAATCCCTTTTTTTTTTTGAGTCTCTGTGGGGTTATTTGCACAAGCTTTTAAATCGTTTTTCTATCAGGTGGTCTGCTGATGAGGACTGGCAAAATTGTGGGAAGAGTGCTGATTTTGGGTGGATTCAAATAGCTGAACCGGTTATGAAATTATATACAGAGTCCACTGATGGTTCTTATATCGAGATCAAAGAAAGTGCCTTGGTCTGGCAGCACCGAGATGCAGATCCAGGTTTTGGGTCTAGCCAGGCCAAGGAGATGTTGGACCATCTAGAAAGCGTACTAGCAAATGAACCTGCTTCCGTAAAAAGGGGTCAGTTCATTGTAGAAGTAAAGCCACAGGTATATATCTCAACTTTGAACTAAGTGACAGACTTTCTACATAGAAATAATTTTCTTACTTGGCACGCCCTCAGATATACATGGTCCTTTCATTTCTTTTTTTCCAACTATTGAATGTTATTACAGTAAAAAGCTTCCTTGCCATATATGCTAAATGCCAAGTCATATATTTTTAGTTAACACAGCACACTTATGATATCATGAGGTCAATATGAGAATTACTAGATAATATAGAATTGGCTATTCTTTCACTAGTTGCAATGATGGTTTGAAACCAATGATGTTGTAAAATTATCTTTCATGTACTAAATTGTGTCATAATTTCCCTGCTCACGACTATGTTACTTTTTATAACTCTATTGTAAAGGCATACACTGCATGAACCCTATTTTTACTGTGGCTTACAGGGAGTCAGCAAAGGTATAGTTGCAGAAAAGATCTTCACAAAAATGGCAGAGAGTGAGAGGCAGGCTGATTTTGTACTTTGCATTGGCGACGACAGATCCGATGAGGACATGTTTGAGATCATCAGCAATGCAGTGACAAGTAGCGTCCTCTCATGCAATACATCTGTTTTTGCCTGCACTGTTGGACAGAAACCAAGCAAAGCTAAGTACTATTTGGATGACTCAACTGAGGTTGTAACCATGCTTGACGCTCTTGCAGAAGCTTCTGCTCCACCTTCCTTTGAAATTGGAAGATCTGAGTCCCCTTGAAATTTTCCTCAACTTTGGCTTTGTTCTCAAGGCAGTTGGGAAGGATGCCATATCTGCCTGTATAGAAGGTAATAATCATTCTCTACTCTGGGAGTAGATCATTGGAAGACACATTGTTAAAATATCAGCTGCTTTGATTGGTTGTGCCGTAGACAATGGAGCTCCGTGAAGAGGCAAGTGAGAATAATATATACTGTACAACCTCGTAGAGGGTTCAATGGACATGTATTGCTTTTGATTTGATGGGAGGTTGGCCTAGAAACTAAATGAAATCCCAAATAATTGTTCATCACCCACATGTAAATATCCCAAGGTTTTCTACGCAGATTGTTTCATAAATCATGCAGGTGATGCTCATTTTTACCCGGTTCAATCCTGATAAGCATCTTTGATGGTCGGAGATTTGCAGTTATGCTGGTAATAACACAAGCAGTTTTCAACTGTTTGTCGTTTTCTTTTTCCCTGTTAAATCTGATTATTTCTTTGCTTATAAACCCTGTATATTCTATAGAAATCATTGCAATTCAGTGTTTTAACATATTCTAATATCGGTTTCTTTGCAAATTTAACTGTTATGTGTCATCTCATTCTCATCACTCTTCTTAGACATTTGTGAGTACCTATCAAAAGGAGAGAAACTTGGGCCAAATGTCTGAGCATGTCCATATGGGCTACTTGTTCCGCCATTTATTTAATAATGATGATTGGTCCAATGGAACAATCCCATTTTCTGCTTAAACGTTACTATCCAAGTGCTTTCTCTCCAAGTGCTTTTATAACACACACATATATATAATAAACAAAAGACCCCTAAAAATTTGGAACAAGACACTAACGAGACTATCACGGTTCTACCGAACTTAGAACCGTAAAATTAACACTAAAACCTACTGTTAGGGGATAGTGGGATGAAGTTGACACGCAAGTAAAGTGAAATTGAGAATATTTGTTAGTTCAAAAGGTTTTGCCTATCATATACCAATACAAAAATAATTAGAAGGTTTAGCCTACCATAAATATTAATAATAAAATAAAACAATGAGACACATATTTAACGTGGTAAAACCCTCAATGTGAGGGAAACATTCACAGACAAAAGTACGAGGATTTCACTATAGTAGAAAGAATTTTACAACCTCTCTAAACACAATGAGTGAACAATCTCACTCTCTTTTAGAATATGAGAACTACAACTTTCTCACGAAATCTTAAAAAGAAACTATATTTTTCTCTCTTAGAATACAAATGATTTGGTTGAGAATGAAATGAAGAAAATAATGAAACGAAACATCTATTTATAGGTATGAGATTTCACTGTGTAAATAGTGAATTCTAATTTTTTTATTATTTTCTTTTTAAGCATGTGGGACCCACCCACATATTTTATTTATTTATTTTCTTCACCTTTCGGTGCCTGTCAAATTCCTTGACTTTAACAATTCTCCCACTTGGAAACTTGATTAAGAACCAATCAATTTCCACACCATTCGTTCTACTTTGTCGTCTTCAAGCTGCTTACGTTTCTGCTAAGCCATAAGAGGATCTACACCATATAAACTTGTCTGTATTGATAGGTTTGGTCATTACGTCTGCAAGGTTCTTATTGGTGTGTACCTTCAACAAGTCCACACTGTCTTCTTCCAATACTTTACGAACAAAATGGTATTGTACCCTTATATGTTGTGTTCTTGAATGAAAGACTAGATTCTTTGCAATATACAAAGCACTCTGATTGTCACAAAACAATGAAATCTTCTCTTGTTTGTGCTTAAGCTCCTCCAACAACCTTTGGAACCAAATATCTTCCTTGCAAGATTGTGTAGTTGCCATGTATTCAGCTTCTGTTATAGACAAAGCCACAACACTATGTAACTTGGATACCCAACTTACTGCTCCTCCTGCAAGTACAAACACATAACCCATGGTGGATTTTATTTTGTCAAGATCTCCTGCAAAATCGGAATCCACGTAGCCCCTGACAACTAATTCTAATCCTTCATAACATAATGCAGCATCTGAGGTTCTTTGATATATCTCAGGATCCTCTTAACATCATTCAAATGCTCTCTACCATGATTCTCCATAAAACTACTAACCGCTCCCACTGCTTGTGCAATGTCTGGTCTTGTACAAATCATGGCGTACATTAAGCTTCTCATTGCTTATGCATACGACACTCGAGACATCTCCTTCCTCTCAGCTTTATTCCCAAGACACATAAAAGAGGATAACTTGAAATTAACAGGAAGTGGGGTAGAAATTGGCTTACAATCTTCAATGTCGAACCGTCGTAATATTTTTTTCAAGTAATTTTTATGAGAAAGCCAAATCTTCATGTTATTTCTGTCTCGGTGTATTTGCATCCCTAGAATCTTGTTTGCTAGTCCCAGATCCTCCATGTCAAATTCCCTAGCTAAATGTACCTTTAATTATTGGACTCGATCTTTGTTAGGGCTTGCTACTAATATGTCGTCCATATAAAACAGTAAAATAATAAAGTCATTATTTCCAAACCTCTTGTAATATGTACAATGGTGTGAACTGAGTCTGTTGTACCCAAGACAATAATGAAGGAATCAAATCTCTTATACCAACATCTTAGCGCCTGTTTGATACCATATATGGATTTGTTCAACATGAAAAAACCAAGTTCTCCTTGTTTATTTCAGCAAAACCTTCTGGTTGGAGCATATAAATTTCTTCTTCAAGTTCTCCATGAAGAAATGTCGTTTTCACATCCAACTGTTCCAGATGTAGGTCAAAAGTAGCACACATAGTCAGAACTACTCTGACTGTTGTAAGTTGAACCAACAGAGAAAATATCTCATTGAAATCAATCCATTCTTTCTGAGCATATCCTTTCACCACCAATCGTGCATGATACCGCTCCATTTGATTATTGCTTACCGCTCCATTTGATCATTGTTATCTCGTTTGATCTTGTAGACCTATTTATTACTAATGGTTTTTCTTCCATGTGGTAATGGTACTAGATCCCATGTATTATTTTTGTACAAAGATTCTATTTCTTCTTGCATTGCTGCCATCCACAAAGATGCATTTACACTATTTGTAGCTTCATGGAAAGTTGATGGCTCTCCATCCTCTGTTAGAAGACAGTATAAAATGTTACTCTCTGTAACATACTCTGAGTGCTAACCTAGAGGTTTTCTCTCTCGAGTTGATCGGCGAACTTCAGAAGCTTCAAACTCGATTGGTTCCTATATCTCGTGCTCTAGTGATGCTTCAGAAGAATCTGAATTTTCTTGTTCTGGATTATTTTCCACCAGTACTGTTGTAGTCTTTGTACTTTCTTCTGAAGTGCTATCATTTCCTTCTTTTTACAGTTGATCTTCTACAAATATCACATCTCTGTTGATGATCTTATGGGTAGTAGGATCCCACAAGCGATACCCTTTTACTTCATCAGCATAACCCAAGAAAATACATTTTCTAGATTTTGGATCTAGCTTTGTTCTTTCTTCAGCGTTGTACATCACGTATACAGAACAACTAAAAATGTGAAGAGATGAGTAATTAGCTGGTTTTCCGCTCCACATCTCCATCGGTGTCTTCAAATCATTGGCAGTTGATGAAGATCTATTTACAACATAACATGCTGTATGAACTGCTTCTGCTTAAAAGTATTTTGGTAGACAAGTTGTTCTGAGCGTAGCTCTTACTCTTTCCAGCAGCGTTCTATTCATCCTTTCCGCCACACCATTTTGTTGAGGAGTGTATGTTGTAGTAGTTTGTCTTTTGATGCCATATTGCTGACAATATGCATCAAAATCATTGCTACAATATTCTTCTCCATTATATGTCCTTAAACACTTGATTCTCCTAGTTTCAACTTCAATTTGTGCTTTGAAATTTTTAAAAATTGACATCACATCTGACTTGTTTTTGATTGGGTACACCCAACATCTTCTAGAAAAGTCGTCAATAAATGATACAAAATACTTTACTGAGTATAACTTTTAATAAACAGTTTAATATTAACATTAACCAACAAATCTTTAATTGTTCAATAAGTACGACTAAAGAGAAGTTTCCTCAGAATTTTCAGTAGATTGTTGAGTATAACTTTTCTCATTGTCATACTATAAAGGTCAAACCTTTAATAAGCTCACTATATTTTTACTGCGCAAACCATTTGCACATTTTATGAACGATTCATAACGAAAGCTTATTCAAGTTCCAAAATTGATCGTAGTAAGCTATGAAAAATCTTAGATCTATGGTGATGTGATCCAGAATGTGTTCTGTTTGTTGGGCCACGTCAACTTGAAGTTGTGGCTGATTGCATGGCTTGGTCAGATTGGAGTATTTGGGCCATTTTGGTGGATTTGGAAGATTCATTGGGTTCTGGAGTTTGGTCCATGCATGAGACTTTATATGAAGGATTTATTATGTCTAAATCAAGAATGAAATGGGTTTTGGACGTGCATGGGCTGCCTTGATTTATTTTCGGCTTTATTTTCGAATGGTGCATTATCAGTGGTAGGATTTACGCAGTCTTCATATTTTGGACGTAAATTTTTCGTCTGACGTCCGATTTTGGGGATTCAAGTTGCATTAGAAATAGAACTCGTAGCTCTACAACTTTGTAGCTTACATCAAAGTCCAGTTCGGACTTATTCTTGGTCAAAATGAGGATGCAACATATCCATACAGTTTTATATTTTATATTTTTTTAAGGTTATGTGTTGTTTAAGTGCTGGGCTGAACTTTAATTATATTACAAAGCCCATGCACGAAATTTTCAAGTATTTTATATGTTATTGGGTTTATTTTATTAGGGTTTTATTATATTTGGGTAGAATTAGGATTATCCACCTATTTAAAGGGGCATTATTCATTGTAATTGAGAATTAACTAAGAATATATCTTTTTACAAAACAAATTGACTTGTGTCATCTTGAGGAAGTGGATTCTTCCTTGGTTTTACGGAACAAAAGCTTATTAACGTGTGGCAAGCATTGTGACGATGTATCACTGTTCAGGATTCTCCAAAGAATTAAAGAAAGGTTCTTAAGGGCAAGGTTCTTTAAGGGTTGGACTTGATCTTGGAAGGATTTTGTTCTTACAAAATCAAGATTCGCAGTTCTTGGGGCTTAGAACACGTGGAGGGTTTGCTTGGCTTTGTTCCAGGCAGGTTTCTATCATATTGTCTAATGCTAATTTCCGGAATCGATATCAAATATCGTTCCCACTATAAGTTATAGGATAATTTTCTTCAATAAGAAAACAACAGAACCATTAAGTATCAAATATTTTGCAAATGATCATTATATCCTATTGAACTTATATGGAACATATCTAAGGGCTTTTTTCATCTTATCAATTATGTAATTCCATTTATAGTTTATCATTCTCACTTTTAACTTCATTAAGTCAAGTCCTTTCAATAAAGGTCAACATTCGATGTTACGCACCAAGTGTTAAAACAATTTTACTACTGGTGATCGTAGAAAATATATTCTATCAAATAAAATAAATATTATATTAAATATAATAAATGATAAACTTCTACTTGTACCTCCGAGGCGCAAGTACTTTCAATTATATAACTATTATACAAAAGAAAGATTCAAATCTTAAACATTTCAAGATTCGAATTTTCTAGTTGTACATATCATATATGTAACTGTAGAAACTAATGGAACCTTAATTAAATGGATGAATAAGTGTTTCTGGAGCATATCCCCAAGAGGATTGAAACTAATTCTGTAACACTCAATATCAAGCGAATCAAATTGTATAAGATTCGATTTCTCCCACTAACTAATTCCATCAAGATGGAATCGTAGAAGAATTATATTGAGTAAAAATCATATTCATTCAATAACCTTAGAACTAATTACCTTAAATTTATATGTTTGATCATATCAAACATCTTTGAACAATTCAAAGACTCACGATGAATTTTAAAGATACAATTTTCAAAACTTCAGATCAAATATCTTTGAACCAGTCAAAATATTCTATCCGCGTTTCATCAGAAACACGTAACTAAGTCACGAAAATTCATTGACTAAGTTACGAAGTAAAGAAAACTATCTTAAGTAATTTTTATTCATTAAAGTACATATATCTAATGTATCAATTTAATAAAGTTTCCGGTCCAATGACAATCATTGGTTAAATGAGATTTAATCACTTTCTCAAATACAATATTCATTAAATGGATAATGATATGTTGTGTGATCTCATATTAGACCATCATTTACCATATGGATTAAGCATCTAATACTTAAGTGATAAAATCTCATAAAATAATGTTCTAAGTTATTTACTTAACCGAATATTTTTCTTAATGTTTATCTATTCGTCAATGACACTACTAGTCGTTTTAAAATATATAACAACTTTTTACAGAGAACAAGTAACTATTCAATAGTCGCACGTTCTGATATCAAATATCAAAATAATTATTCAATAATATTTTAAATAACTAGTCGGGAGATCTAGTATCCAATACCTATAGTTGTCGTATTGTGAAAATCAATATTTTCTACACACAACTATACGCATATTCTTTCTTTAGCTTTATTATTTTACCTTCAACTATTTACAACAATTGCAAATAATTGAAAAGCAAATAGTATCGGACATCTGACCTCTTAGTGTCACTAAAGCCAAGAAACGTCATTATCAGATAAACAAATACCTAATAGGATTTTCTTAATGCCAGTGAAGAATCTCGAGACATGAACCAATTCATGTCAATCTTGACTACATAAGAAAATATTCTCATTATAAGATTATATCACAACATATTTAAATCTTGAACCTATTCTAGAAATCTACAAAGATAAGTCAAGTCAGAAAATATATATATAAAATATGCATGCAGTGTATAAAAGTTTAATTCTATCTAAATAATATAATAAGGAAAACACAAGCGGTAATTTTCACAATATTACACATTGCCTTAGTTATGGATTTTTAACGCAGCAGTGCCTCCCACTACTTTACGTAATATCCTAATCCCCAACAGAAAATAAGAATTCAATAATTAAACTGAATTCCATAATGGAAGTGGACCCCATGAATATATTTCGACTCACAGCTTTGGCACGTTCTCGTCTACGTATATTCACGGGTAGACAACTCATTGTCAATCACACTCGCTGTGACACCTGATTTTGGTCCTGACCGTTTCTCGTTGTGAAAGCTTTGGCACGTTCATAGGAGGCGTATCAAGGCTTCACTTGTCAATGACAAACTCAAGCTACCGATGTAGTCCTGACAGCTTTGGCACGTTCAAGATTTCCACTTTCACTTGAATTTATCTCTTACCATATAAGTTCTACCGGCGCAAATGAATTACCATCAGCCATAACTGCACAGCTTTGGTACAATGCAACTATAGCATCAGGAAATCATTCGCATCCGTACTGACAAGGCGGACCAAGGAATAAGTATTCCTAATACTAATTACTATAAAACCTTATTTAACGAGGATTTTCCTAAGAGATGTAATTTATTTTATTTAATCAAATTAAATAAATAAATGCATGTAAAAAGTAAAGATTAGATTAAATATCAAATTTAAAGGGCTAATCATATTATGGGTTCAGAATCATACTCACTCTGATACCATTTTGTTGGGATTTATCAGGGTGGCGCAATGGAAGAAGCGCGGTTCGGGCGAAATTGTAGTTTAAAATTTTTAAACTTATGAATAAATTATTTAATATCCAATATTAATAATTCATTCTTATTTCACCTAAACATATTTGTTCGATATCAAATAACGATATAAATAATATAGAAACATCGCAAAACTTTTACGAAAATATTTTGCGCAAAATAGCATAAAACGTGTTTCCGACCGAACCAACCGAAAATTGCACATGGGGGCTGCCCGGGTCAGCCCTAATAGCACTTGGACAGTTCGTAGGCTGCCCAAACAGTGACCAACTCACTATTTGGGTAGCCGTTACTCTGTAACGCCGTTTTTCGCCGGGCAAATAAAATAAAACAATTTATTCTAATTACTCAATAAATAAAAACTGAATTCTTATCCAAAAATCAGATTTTTCTCTATTTGCCTTGAGACCCCAAAACTTTACATTTTGATCATTTTAGTCCTAATCTGTCAAATACAAATTTAAGTGATTCCAAATCACTACCAAAATGATTTATACATGTCTTATACATGAAAAATATAAATTACAACTCAAAATCCACAATTACCCCTAATTGTCGAGAGTTCCAAAAACTTTCTAGATTTTGCATTTTGGTCCAAATTTGTTCAAAACAACATTAGATGATATCCAATCAATACCAAATTAAATGTACATCATTTTACAACACATAAATGAAAAGCCCCAATTTTTATTTAGGTTAAGAACCATAATTTCTCAAATTAGTCCAATTAATAAAATTAACCAAATTCAACACTTTAATTTAATCTCTACAACACCAAATAAGTCTCACCAATTTGAAACAACTCAAGAACAATTCTATGTTATCAATGAGTCGCCTAACAACTCTAGAATGGCAACAAGATCATCAAATGATCAAAAATGTGCTTATACACCATTTATAAGCATACTTTGTTAAACACACATGCATACATCTTTCATTCATGCTTCCAACCATCATAACACAAACACAAGAGAGTAGAAAAACTAAGAACAATATATGTTGTAGCCAAGAACAAAAGGAACCGTTTTTCTTCTAATAAAAAATTGGAAATACTTACCAAATTCCAAGCTTTCTTGCATTTCTTCTTTTTTCATCTCAAATCTCATTTTGTTTATGTTTTTAGTGGCTTCAACAAGTGTGAAGCAAAAAGAAAAACAAAACTTTTAAATACTAGGTCAATGGCCGAAATTCTCAAGAAAATGTGTAATAAGATATTTTGCATTTTTAACAATTAAAGTAGCAAAATTCAACTTGATAACCATTTTCAATTAATATAAAAGTCAACATTTACATTTTAATCATTTCCTTTAATAAATATCAATTTTGATATTTTATATTTTTAATTACTTTAATTATTTAACAATTAAATAATTATTTAAATATAAATATCCAAATATATGTATTATATTTACTTTAAATAATCCAAATACATATATTAATGATATATGTCAAATATCATAATTTGACAATTAATTAATGCGTATTTAATAAAATCAAGTATTAAATACAAATAGACATTAATTAGGAAATGACCAAAAGGCCCCATATGCATGTATCTTTCGTTTAACCGTTAAACGATTTATAAATAATCAGTATTATTCATAAAGTTTCCCTAGTGCTCTACGAGTATATTTCATTAGTGAGACTCTCTAAATTCAGGCATATCCGTCACAAAATCCAATTTCGTGTCCACAATTTACCCACCCATAAATTATGATGACCACAGATAAACTCGCTGAACTATACAGTTCGAGGTCATCGCATACGTATAATCCCTCCGTCATAAGTATTCGAATTATTCCAGAGATATAGATATTAACGTCAAATCTCTATATGTATAATCTCGTCGATGATTCTATTAGCAATCTTATAATATCACTTAGAACTCACTTCTACAGTGTACCACAGATCCATGAATTTAACATATTGCTAATCCCATATTGAATACATATGCTCTGTGTTGGGGTAAGCGCAGCGAAAGCTCGCGGCGGAGGGCGAAAATGGTTTTTAAACATTTTAAAAATTTCCCGAGCGAATTAATTAATATCAAATATTTATAATTCACTTAGATAAGTTTAAATATATTATTTATTAACATTTAATAACATAATATATTTCGTTACACAACGAATTATTTTATGAAAATATTTTTCGACAAATCTACGCGTAACGGGCAAACGGTCAAACCGGTTGACCAACAGCCGAGCCGAGGCAACCCGATCACTTGGGCTGCCCGAACAATGCCCAGTTCGCTGGGTTCACTGCCTCAACTCAACGAGCCCATTTCGACGTGAATTTCGCCATTTTCTCGCGTTTTCACCCCGGAACAATTCTCAGAATTTATCCACCACCCAATACACATCCAAAATCATCCAAACAACATATTGTTCCACAAAAAATATTCTGTTTTACACAATAAAATCAGATCTGATCCAGTTTTATTTTTGTCCAATTTTCATGCCAAAATTCAATTTATTCACAAAACTAATCCAATTAATTTTCACAAAATTTAATCACCATAATACAAAGTCCCAAGAACAATTCTCGGCAACCTTAGACTGGTAAAATCACTCTAGAATGATAATTTTAATTTTAGAGATTAATTCACTAATTAATCAATTTACACATGCTTTAAAGAAAAAATTATTAAGGCTAATAAACATCCAACACCAAATTTTGTTTCAAATATAGATATATATATATCAAATCTATATATATATACTTATCTAATATATATTTTCATGCTACAAAAACAAAACAAGGAAAATAGAAATTGGAAATTACATATTACCTTAATCTTTAATTTCCAACTCCTTCAATTTTCTTCCTTTGGTGTTGATCAAAGTTTAAGAACCCTAACCCTTTTTTTCTTTTGTTTCTCAACTCATGAGAAGTGATGAAGCCTTTTAAAAATGGAACAAATTTCATTTATATATTTTCTTTCACATGGCCGGATTTTGGCTTAATTTTTCAATAAAAATTAACAAATTTTGTGGCCAAGAATTTGACACCTTTTAATCTTATCCAATAAAACATATTTATTTTGATTTTTTTTATTAAAAATCCATATGTCAAATACACATGGTTTGACAAATCAAAATTTTCCAAATTAAAGAATATTCATGTAATATTCTTCAATTAAAATAAATTAATTAACAAATTAATTAATTAATTTAATTATTAACAAAATGACAAAATAAATACATGGAAAAATATTCCAATAATATTATTCCAATTTTAATAATAATAATAATTAATTAATAATTAATTAATTAATAATAATAAACAAGTGTCAAAATCCAATAAGTCAATAATGTATATCTAATCTAAATTATGTATCGTATACAAATACACATTATTTAATACGCATGTGTATATTATGAATAATCCGAATTATCCATAATTAATTGCCAAAGTGCTCAACGAGTACACTTTATATTGTGAGACTCTATAGGTTCAAGTTTATCTGTCATGGAAACCATTTACATGTCTGTAATTTGTCCACTCACAAATTACGAGGAATACAGATAATCGAGTTGAACTATCCAAGTCGAAGTCATCACATATACATAATCCCTCTGTGATAGGTTATCCGAATTATTCCGGAGATATAGATTAAACGTCAAATCTCTGCTATGAAAAATTCATGTGTCGCGATATAATTATGACTCTTAGCAAATATTCAGAACTCGTTTTCGAATCATACCTCGACCAAAGATTTCAAAGAATCATAAATTGGACACCTAAATCTCGTACACGGGACTGACAGATCCTCTCTGGATACATCATAAGATATTGTGAGTATCAGTACATACCCAACGAACAGGCGGAGGTCTGATCTAAAAAGATCGCTGACGTGACTTCCATCAAAGTATGGAGGATATCTGATAAGTGTGGTTTATACCCACTTATTCCGATATCTTTAGCCTATTATTTTATTATATTTCGAGTAATTTAATGTCATTTATAGTTTATTTTATGTTTTATTTGTAGGAGCATTAATACATGGATCTTGGGAAATTTGCACGTGTTTTGGGACCATATGGATGCATCGGACACGCACGGGAGCATTGGAAGGAACCAGTGAGAAATTATCACTGGCGCCATGACACCAAAAACCAGGCGCCACGATGCCTTTGAGCAGATCAGGCGCAGATGAACTGGCGCCACAAGGCCATGATCAAGAGCCATGGCGCCAGCAAGCAAACAAGGTCCCAGCCAAAAAGCCGAGAATCATGCGCCATAACACCAATTGACAGATGCCATAGCTCACTCTTCAAGCCATAGTACTCCATACAGTTTCCCGAGACGAGAGCGCCGTGTCGCTAATAAACTAGGGCCACGATGCTGCGGGTTGAAAGACCTTACGCGCGTTCCAGACTTTAATTATTAGGGTTTTAAAATACCCAATGACACCAGACTCCATTATAAACACAACAGTTCGTCCAAAACTCAGACGAGGCGAATACGAGGAGGCTAATACACAGCACAAAACACCAAAATACATATTTTTAGAGATCCAAAGAGAAGGATTGAAGAGCAACAAGAGGAGACAAATGTGGTGACGTCCGAAGAGGAAGAGATTCAATTCGGGTTTTATCTTATTATTTCTTTCTTAGAACTCTAATGATTTCCATTAGATTCATGACTTGTTTTCATTGTTTTAATCTTTTAGTCATGAACGAACTCCTTAATTCTGGAGAATGATGTAACTGATGCTTGAACCTTGTATTGTTTGCTAATTTTGTGATGAAGTTTTATTAATTTATTTATATTCTTTTGAGTTTAATGTTTCTTAATTGCTGGCCACAATTGAAGATGATGAATGTTTAGAATCTATCACTCGAGAGAGGGGATTTTGAATGGATCTAGAGAATATGACCTAGGATTTTATAGAGTTCGAGAGAATCTGTAGTTTCTTTGAAGTCGTTAATATAGAATCACAAAGCGTAATGAGTTGTTAACTATTAGATTTTTATAGAGATATCGACGTCTATAGTTGATGATATTTTCACTCGGCACTCGAGAGAGGGTGTGGATATTTGTGGAATCTTGACTTATAAACAATATAACTGAACATGGATTAATTGGCATGACAAATACATAGGCGACAGCTAGGTGAAATCAGGATCTAGAATCTCTATCGTATTAGTTCCTCCTATCAAATTGTTTTATATTTATTTATTTATTTAATTAAATATTTATTAATTATCGTCTAAATAAAGTTAGGATTATCAATTGTAGTACTTAGTGCGAGTTAACGCAATCCCTGTGGGTTCGACACTCTAAACGCATTTATACTAAAACTTGACATCGTACACTTGCGGTACAATATAAAATATCACAATAAGTTTTTGGCGCCGTTTCCGGGGATTGTTTGTTTAATTCACAGTAATACTGCTGCCAAGTAACCTTAGCTTTAATTTAGATTTTTATCTTTTATTTTAGTTTTGTATTTATTTATTCATTTTATTTTTATTTTTATTTTGTTTATTGATTTTTGGTTTTTGGTGCTTTAGTGAATGCGAAAATCCACAAGTCTCGACCCGCTCCTGTTTGACCCTGAAATAGAAAGAACAGCGATGAGACTAAGGAAAGAAAAGAAATTGAACAAGAAGCAATGATAGCTGAAAACAGAGAAAACAACCCACGTCAGGTGGCAATCAGAGATCACTTCAAGCATGTCATTGATGATATTTATTCTGGGATTGCCCATCAACCAATCAACGCCAATAATTTTGAGTTAAAACCTGCATTGATCAACATGGTACAAAGGAATCAGTTGGGGGTTCAGCTATAGAAGATCCCAACTGTTGGGGTTGGTGCTCAGAGCGCCAATCCGGACCGTATTTATGTCTGATTCATGAATACGAACATCCCCTTATTCCATAATATTACTTATTTATGGTTGCACCTCTTGTTCTTATATACGTATTCGATCTGATTACGATTAGATTGAAACTAAATGTGGTTTAGTGATATGTATATATTAGACAAAGGCCCGATAATATATAATGCAGTACACAGTTACAAAGTTAGTTTGTAATTGACATTGGGAAATGTCACTGCTATATGAATATTATCAAACATAGTTCCTGGTCAAGATTTGCTAACACGGGTCGGTTAGTCAAATCCGTTGAGACCAGTACATGTCGTATATCGAGACTTGGTCCGATGGTTTATCCCAATGAACCATGAGTCTAGGGAGACTCGTATAGACGTGTAGGTGTTTATAATGGATAAACACTAAACGGCTCACCGAAGATTCTTAATGGATGGTACACCAACGTCAATAAGAATCTTCTCAGGTTGAGTAGCATATTGGTCCTTCGACTTGGACACACCACTGTGGATGTATGAGACATCCTCACACTTAGATGGCAGTCACGTCACCGATCTATTTAGATCAGACCTCCGCCTGTTCGTTGGGTGTGGATCAATTCTCAGGATATCCTGTGTGTGTCAGATAGGATCCGTCAGTTCTGTGTACAGAGCATAGGTAGTCCATATATATTTAGCAGTCTGTTAAATCTGTGGCCACAGTATACATCGGAAGTAAGTTCCGAGTGTTATTTAAAGATTGCTAATAGATACGTCGACGAGATAATACATATAGAGATTTGACGTTTACATCTATATCTCTGGGATTATCTGGATACCTGTGACGGAGGGATTATACGTATGCAATGACCTCGACCTGTATGATTCAGCTAGTTTATCCGTGATCGTCATAATCTACGGGTGGATAGATTATGGACATGAAATTGAATTTCGTGATGGATATACCTGAATCTAGAGAGTCTCAATAATGAAACATACTCGTAGAGCACTAGAGCAACATTTATGAATAATGATGATTATTTATAAATCGTTTAAACGTTAAACGAAAAATACATGCGAACGGGCCGAACCGTCATTTCCTAATTAATGTGTATTTGTATTTAATATATGATATTATTAAATACACATTAATAAATAGTCAAATAAAGGTATTTGACATATATCATCAATATATGTATTTGAGATATTTAAAGTAAATATAATACATATATGTGTTTAATTAATTATTTAATTATTTAATTGTTAAATGATTAATATAATTAAAATAAAATATATCACCAAATGATAAAGTTAGGAAGTGATTATAAGTTGCAATTGTTGACTTATACATTAAAGAAAATGGTTGTCAATTGATTTTGACTTCTTAAGATATTTGTTCAAAATTGTTTGAAAAATGAAAATATATTTTTTCCTTTATTTCTTGCTAAATTCGGCCATACACTTAAAATATAAGAGTTATATTTTTCTTAGTTTCATTTGTTGACTTAATTAAATGTCTTTAAAGTTGTTTTTAGATATTTAGCCAAGTTGATCAAATGTAAAGTGAAATGAAATTGAATTACTAGACTTGTATTTGGCTAATGAATTTCGACCAAGGCAATTGTTGTACAAGTATATATTATTTTTCATTTCATTTCATTCATAACCTAATACACTTTAAAATAAAACTCCATTAATGGAAACCAAAGGAAGCTTGTGAGAAAGAAAGAAGAAACCAAAGAAAGCTTGATTTTAGTAAGTTTTTTCAACTTACTATTAGAAAGGAAAATGTTCCTTAGGATATAGGCTTTGACATATGATGTTCTTAGGTTATTTATTTCTTTATTCTTTGTGTTTTTATGATGGAAGTTTTGGTGAAAGTGTAGAGCATGTATGATGAAGGAAGCTTATGGCTATTGTAGTAATAAGTGTTCTTTTATGGTTTTGGAAACCTTGTTGCTAATCTAGAGTTTTTGACCCACTCTTAGATGACCTAGATTTGATCTTGAGTTGTTTCATTGTGTTGAGACTTTGATTGGATGGAAGAAACATGATTGAAGTATTGGATTTAACCAATTTGGTCTAATTTGTCCAATTTGATGAAATTGAAAAATTAGGGTTCATGACCAATTCCAAATTTGGGGCTTTTGATATATGTTGTGCATTTGGATGTGTATATGATGCATATAAATTTTCATGTTCATTATATTACATCTTGATGTGTTTTGATGCATGAAATGACAAAGTGCACACTTTGGCACCAAAGTGGTGCATTCGGCCAAATGACTAAATTTGGGCATTTGTGTTGCTTTTGGTGTTTTGATGTTTTGAACATGCTAAGTTCATCTTAGAAATGATTTAGAATCATTCAAAATTGATTAGATCAATTTCGGACTAAAATGGACAAAATACCAAGTATAAGGGCAATTCAGTAAATTCACTTAAATATGATTTATTGAATTTTATTTCATAATTTGATTATTGGATAATTAAATAAATATGTTTATTTAATTAATCCGAGAAAAATTTTTGAAATCGGAAAATTTTATTTTCCACCGCTTCCGCTGCGCTACCGGATTTAGCCCCTAAAACCCCTACAAAATGGTATCAGAGCGAGTCTGATTCTAGGCCTCCATAAATGATTAGCTTGTTTTATTCAATGTTTAATCATGTTTTCTTGACTTTATACATGCATGTTATAATCTAATTTGATTAGATTTAGGGTGTATGACACTTAATGGAATATCCCCGCTTAATAAGGTTTTAAAGTAACTAGTATTTGGAATACTTGTTTCTTGGTCCGTCTTGTCAATACGGTTTATAAATATCTTTTCGTTGACTACATCCGAGACCGTGCCTCTGCTGTGAGGGTGTAGCTGATAGAAATTTATTTATGCCGAATGTATATTAGATACTAGATAAATTCAAGCGAAAGCGGAATCCTGAACGTGCCCTAGCTGTCAGGGTTACGCAAGTAACTTGAGTTTATCATTGACGAGTTTAACCTTGGTACGTCTCCTTGTGGGCCTGCCTTCGCAGCGTCAATGAGAAATGGCCAGGACCGGAGCCACGGAGTCACTAGTGAGTGATTGACAATTAGTTGTCTACCTGTGAATATACGTAGACGAGACCGTGCCTCTGCTATGAGTCGAAATATATTCATGGGGTCCTCTTCCCATTATGGAATTCGATTTAATTATTGAATTCTCGTCTTTCCGTTGGGGATTACGGCATTACGTAAAAATAGTGGGAGGCACTGCTAAGTTTAAAATATTCCATAACTTAGGCAGTGTATGTTATTTTGGAAATTGCCGCTTGTTTGTTTCCTTATTCTATTGTTTATATAGAATTAAACTTTTATTTACTGCACACATATTATGATATGTTATCTGATTAGACTCTTGGTTGCAGTTATTCTAGAATAGGTTCTAGATACTATTAGACAAGGATATTATTAGATTAGTCTAGACCATCAGGAACTGTTGTTCTGATTTTCTTCAAAAATCAAGATGGTTAATGACTTAGTTTCTAAGTCACAACAGATAATCTAGATAGATATCCCTTTTAGGATATAATACTTAGAGAGAATAGTTTCTTATGCAGTAAGAATTGACTTGAATTAGTTCATGTCTCGAGATTCTTGACTGGCATTAAGAAAGCCCCATTAGGTTTTTGTTTATCTAGTAATGACATTTCTAAGCTTTAATTACCTTTAGAGGTAATGTGTCTGACACAATTTGCTAATTAATTATTTATAATTGTTGTGAATAGTTGAATGTAAATAGTAAAGCTAAAGAAAGGAGATGTGTATAGTTGTGTATAGAAAATATCGATTTTCAAAAAAAAAAAAAAATACAACAACTATAGGTATTGGATACCAGTTCTCCCGTCTAGTTATTTGAAAATATTAGTTAACGATTGTTTTGATATTTGATATCGGAACTTGCGACTATTGGATAGTTACTTGTTCTTATAAACAATTGTTATATATTTTAAATATAACTAGTAGTGTCATTGACGTAGAGATAAACATTAGAAAAATTATTCGGTAAAGTAAATAATTTAGAACGGTGCTTTATGAATTTAATCACTTAAGCATTGGATGCTTATACCGTATGGTAAAGGATGGTTTGATACTAGATCACACACCACACATCCTTATCCATTTAATGAATATTGTATTCAGGAAAGTGATTAAGATCTCGTTTAACAAATGATTGTCATTGGACCACCAAATTTATTTAAACTGATACACTGGATGTATGTAGTTTAATAAATAATAATTGCTTAAGGTAGTTTTCTTTATTTCGTAACTTGGTTGATGAATTGTCATAACTTAGTTACGTGTTTCTGAAGGAGCAAATATTGAAAGTCTTGAAAGTATCAAGAACTTTCAATCTGTTCTGATGAAACGTAGATTGAACATTTTTGACTTGTTCAAATATATTCAATCTAAAGTATTTTGAAAACTTGATCCTTAAAATTCATTACATGTCTTTGAACTGTTCAAAGATCTTTGATACGATCAAACATTTTAATTTAAAGCAATTAGTTCTAAGGTTATTTAGTGAATATGATTCATATTCAATATTATTCTTCCACGATTCCATCTTGATGGAATTGAGTAGTGAGAGCAGTCGAATCTTATATGATTTGATTCGTTTGATATTGAATGTTAACGAATTAGATTCAATACTCTTGGGGATATGCTCCAGTATCACTAGTTTATCTTTTTGATTTATGTTCCATTAATTTCTACAGTTACATATATGATATGTATAGGTAGAAAATTCGAATCTTGAAAGGTTTGAGATTTGAATATTTCTTTTATATAATAGTTATATAATAGAAATTACTTACACCTTGTAGGTATAAGTAAAAGTTTATCATTTATTCTATTTTATAGAATATAGTATTCTATTTAATAGAATATCTTTCCTACGATCCTAAGTAATAAAATTATTTTATTACTTGGTGTGTAACATCGGATGTTAATTATTGTAGAAAAGACTTGACTTACTGAAGTCAAATGTGAGAATGATAAATTATTAATGGAACTACGTGATTAATAAGATGAAACAACCCTTATACATCTTCTATACAAGTCTAATAGGATATCAGAATCATTTACGAGTATTTGATACTTAATGGTTCTGTTGTTTTCTTATTGAAGAAAATTATCCTATAACTTCTAATGGAAGCGATATTTGATATCGATTTTGGAAGTTCACCATTGAACCATAGATCTAAGATTGTTCATAGCTTACTACGATCAAGTTTTGAACTTGATTAAGCTTTCATTATGAATTAGTTCATGATATGTGCTAATTGTTTGCGCAGCGAAAACAGTATGAGCTTGTTAAAGGTTTAACCTTTACAGTATGACAGTGAGAAAAGTTATACTCAGCAATCTATTGTAGATTCTAAGAAAACTTATCTCTAGTCAAACTAAATGAACAATTAAAGATATATTGGTTAATGTTGATAATAAACTGTATATTTTAGCTAAAGAATGCAAAGTGGCGTTTTTGGATGACTTATTCAGATAAGAGATCAGTTGTGATTTCCTTATTTGAAGAGTTCATTCTGAAATGGCCCTAGAATTTGTGTTCTTCTGAGATCGCAGTTTAGTGTGCTAGCTTATAGAGCCTATTGTAGACTCAGATAAGTCTTCCAAAAATCTTTGTTCTCTGTTTTTGATATCGTCAGATTGTCTGATCTTGTCAAAGTATAGAGAATACATATGTGATTAGAAGGGTTAGTGGGAGCGTACAAATTACTTTCTAGTGTTATATATCTTAACGACATTGTCATTATTATAGTAATAATGAGATGTTTGTGAGGTAAAAGATTTACCTAAGTCTTATTTACTCCGTGAAAGCAATGAGAGTAGTCTCTGTTATATTTGATATAAAGTTTTATATATGATATGAAACTTGGAGACTTATGAGATACTCCTATTAGTCGTACATTAGATATGATCTAATGAAGGACATAACAAGGCTATCTGTATGACAGTTAGTATAACTGTGAACTTATTGTATGTCTTATACATAGTATTCATCTTTCGTAAAGATGATTCCTTTTTCGAAAGAGATATTGATTAGAATGTCTAAACAATATTATGTATCATTTGATGATGACATAGTGAATACTTTATTATGTGCGATTATCGATGTTGATTTAATCGTAATTGTTACGAGTTATTTTGACATCCTATAGACCATATGATGGATCTTGAAACACGTTCTTTGTGATCTTTGAGATATTAAGAACGAGTTTCTAATTCATGGAGAATATTGTCTGCAACCATTAGGGTTATATTAGTTTTGAGACTAATTATGACGTTAGACAGTCTACGTCATAAAGAGTCAGAAAAGATACAGTGGGAGTGTCACGAAGGATTCTACTTTTATAGTGGAATTAAATGCAACTTATGAAGTATTGACTTATGAAGTTGCATAGTGACCTTATAAAATAGAAGTTTTGAATTGTTATTGTGCTTGCGGTTGTCCGCATAGTATTTTGGATTTGATCCCTAAATACTTGGACAACTCAGTAGCTATAGCACAATACTGATGTAGCATCAGAGTCATATTAATGTATAATTTAGATTCTACAAAATATGAATGATGCTGACTATGGGAAACGATGGAGTTGTTTGACAAACTCATATGTCATAGCGGACTTGTTTCGGGTTGCCTACCTCTAAGTACTGGTGAGCTTTTTGAGGGCCATGTGCATACGATACACATTGAGATGTGTATATCATACTACCGTGGATTGGCACTAGAGCAAGTGGGAGAAATTGTTGGGGTTGGTGCTCAGAGCGCCAATCCGGACCGTATTTATGTCTGATTCATGAATACGAACATCCCCTTATTCCATAATATTACTTATTTATGGTTGCACCTCTTGTTCTTATATACGTATTCGATCTGATTACGATTAGATTGAAACTAAATGTGGTTTAGTGATATGTATATATTAGACAAAGGCCCGATAATATATAATGCAGTACACAGTTACAAAGTAGTTTGTAATTGACATTGGGAAATGTCACTGCTATCTGAATATTATCAAACATAGTTCCTGGTCAAGATTTGCTAACACGGGTCGGTTAGTCAAATCCGTTGAGACCAGTACATGTCGTATATAGAGACTTGGTCCGATGGTTTATCCCAATGAACCATGAGTCTAGGGAGACTCGTATAGATGTGTAGGTGTTTATAATGGATAAACACTGAACGGCTCACCGAAGATTCTTAATGGATGGTACACCAACGTCAATAAGAATCTTCTCGGGTTGAGTAGCATAGTGGTCCTTCGACTTAAGACACCACTGTGGATGTATGAGACATCCTCCACACTTAGATGGCAGTCACGTCACCGATCTATTTAGATCAGACCTCCGCCTGTTCATGGGTGTGGATCGATCCTCAGGATATCCTGTGTGTGTCAAGATAGGATCTGTCAGTTCTGTGTACAGAGCATAGATAATCCATATATTTTAGCAGTCTATTAAATCTGTGGCCACAGTATACATCGGAAGTAAGTTCCGAGTGTTATTTAAAGATTGCTAATAGATACGTCGATGAGATAATACATATAGAGATTTGACGTTTACATCTATATCTCTCTGGATTATCTGGATACCTGTGACGGAGGGATTATATGTATGCAATGACCTCGACCTGTATGATTCAGCTAGTTTATCCGTGATCGTCATAATCTACGGGTGGATAGATTATGGACATGAAATTGGATTTCGTGACGGATATACCTGAATCTAGAGAGTCTCAATAATGAAACATACTCGTAGAGCACTAGAGCAACATTTATGAATAATGATGATTATTTATCCGTTTAAACGTTAAACGAAAAATACATGCGAACGGGCCGAACCGTCATTTCCTAATTAATGTGTATTTGTATTTAATATATGATATTATTAAATACACATTAATAAATAGTCAAATAAAGGTATTTGACATATATCATTAATATATGTATTTGAGATATTTAAAGTAAATATAATACATATATTTGATATATTTGTATTTAATTAATTATTTAATTATTTAATTGTTAAATGATTAATATAATTAAAATATAAATATATCACCAAATGATAAAGTTAGGAAGTGATTATAAGTTGCAATTGTTGACTTATACATTAAAGGAAATTGTTGTCAAATTGATTTTGACTTCTTAAGATATTTGTTCAAAATTGTTAGAAAAATGAAAATATTTTTTTTCCTTTATTTCTTGCTAAATTCGGCCATACACTTAAAATATAAGAGTTATATTTTTCTTAGTTGCATTTGTTGACTTAATTAAATGTCTTTAAAGTTGTTTTTAGATATTTAGCCAAGTTGATCAAATGTAAAGTGAAATGAAATTGAAATTACTAGACTTGTATTTGGCTAAGTGAATTTCGGCCAAGGCAATTGTTGTACAAGTATATATTGTTTTTATTTTCATTTCATTCATAACCTAATACACTTTAAAAGAAAACTCCATTAATGGAAACCAAAGGAAGCTTATGAGAAAGAAAGAAGAAACCAAAGAAAGTTTGATTTTTAGTAAGTTTTTCCAACTTACTATTAGAAAGGAAAATATTCCTTAGGATATAGGCTTTAACATATGATGTTCTTAGGTTATTTATTTCTTTATTCTTTGTGTTTTTGATGATGGAAGTTTTGGTGAAAGTGTAGAGCATGTATGATGAAGGAAGCTTATGGCTATTGTAGTAATAAATGTTCTTTTATGGTTTTGGAAACCTTGTTGCTAATCTAGAGTTGTTGACCCACTCTCAGATGACCTATATTTGATCTTTAGTTGTTTCAGTGTGTTGAGACTTTGATTGGATGGAAGAAACATGATTGAAGTATTGGATTTAACCAATTTGGTCTAATTTGTCCAATTTGATGAAATTGAAAAATTAGGGTTCATGACCAATTCCAAATTTGGGGCTTTTCATATATGTTGTGTATTTGGATGTCTATATGATGCATATAAAATTTCATGTTCATTTGATTACATCTTGATGTGTTTTGATGCATGAAATGACAAAGTGCACACTTTGGCACCAAAGTGGTGCATTCGGCCAAATGACTAAATTTGGGCATTTGTGTTGCTTTTGGTGTTTTGATGTTTTGAACATGCTAAGTTCATCTTAGAAATGATTTAGAATCATTCAAAATTGATTAGATCAATTTCGGACTAAAATGGACAAAATACCAAGTATAAGGGCAATTCGGTAAATTCACTTAAATATGATTTATTGAATTTTATTTCATAATTTGATTATTGGATAATTAAAAAAATATGTTTCTTTAATTAATCCGAGGAAAAGTTTTGAAATCGGAAAATTTGATTTTCCACCGCTTCCGCTGCGTTACCGGATTTAGCCCCTAAAAGCCCTATACCAACTTGCACTTAAGGATGTCCTTGAAGATCGCAAATACTATAAAGATGAATGGCGTTAGTAAAGAGGCCATCAGGCTACACTTATTCTCATTCTCTTTACGTGATAAAGCGTGGGATTGGCTTCAATCAATACAGACGGGAAGTATCATGACATAACATGATATGGCCATAAAATTTCTTGAGAGGTTATTTCCACCAGCTAAATCAGCTCAACTGAGGGCAGAAATTAGTATATTTAAACAGCTGGAGACTGAGACACTATATGAAGCATGGGAGCACTTTAAGGATCTACTACGAAGATGCCCAAAACATGATTATACAGATTGGGTCCAGATTCAGTTGTTCTATAATGGGCTGAATGGTTCGAATAGAACTGTGGTTGATGCAGCAGCTGGGGGAACTCTATTTAAGAAATCAACTGAGGACGCCTACAATCTGTTAGAAGAAATGGCCATTAACCATTTTCAATGGCCAAGTGAACGCGCTACAGTGACCAAAGTGGCTGGAATATATGAAGTGGACCCTCTTGTGGCACTTAGAGCTCAGATTTCCACCTTATCTACTCAAGTAACAGCCCTGACAAATCCACGAGTACCATCTATTGAATCAGCAGCGGATAGAAATATGCAGTTATTGGAAGGAAACCCGAACTTTGAACAAGTCCAATATGTGAACAATCGGACTTCAACAGCCATAGAGGAAATCATGTGCCTAACCGTTATCACCCAAGCCTGTCATATGCTAATACAAAGAATACCTTGCAACCTTCATCTGGTTTCGACTATCAAAGAGCTGAGCAGAAATCATCCTTAGAAGATTTCATGAGCGCGTTTGTTGCTAATACTTCAGCGAGGTTTGAGAAGAATGAGTCAAGGCTAGACAATATAGAGACACACATGGAAAATATCGAGGCAACAATGAAATCCTTAGGAACACAGATTGGGCTGATTACTTCCACCATGACCAAGCAGCAGTAAAGGGTATTTGGATAAAATGCCACAGCTGGCAAGCTATCTTGTTCATGTCAAAGCAGCCAGTGGATACAAAAGAAGAAGCTACCATGACCACCATTTGGGTGGTTGCATCTGGCTGAAGATGTTAAACTTAGCGCTAGCGGGGAGGCAACCCTTGCAATTATTTTTTATTATTTTTTCTTTATTTCTAATTTTTATTTTATTGTGTGCTATTTGTTTATTTATTCGTTTTGCATGTTATTTATGCAGGTAGCACGAAACACACAAAGCCCGCGCAACCAAATTCTAACCAGTAAGAGCCTGATCAACTCCATGCACGGTAGTGTTGTTACTCACTATTGTTCTTTATATCTATCTTACATTGAGGACAATGCAAGTTATAAGTTTGGGGGTGTGTGCATGTTGTTTACTTATTATTTATTTGTTTATTAAAAAAAATATTTCTTATTTTTTAGTCCTATATAGTAAAGCATAAATCCTGTGATGATATTGTTTGTTTATGAGTGAAATTTTAGAAACGATAAGTGCCCAATTTACTTTTATCTGATGCCTTGAGTAGTTGATCTATGTTAGACTCGTAAGCACTAAATTATAGGTTTTTTAGCAGTGAAAACTTAAGTAGATGACAAGGTGACTAGTTGAAGAAATTGTTTGTTGATGAATGACTGTTTGCTTAGATGTCTATCTTGATTTGCTAGTGTTATGATGTATGGTATAGATAGAAATAAAAGAAAAAAAGTCTCTAAAGAAAGAAAATAAACCACCAATAACCGATAAGGGTGAAACTACCCATGGGCGAGTATTATGACCACCATGAGGAGAAATGCTACCTTAAAGGGTAGGTGAGTTAAAAAAAAGTGCAAAAAGAGAAGTAAAAAGAGACAAGAAAGGACAAAAAGAAAAATCATACCATACTGAGCACAAAATAAGGCAATTACAGAGCATAATTGAGATATCTAGGTTGGTTTGACCCATCGATTCCAATTTATAAACAAAATCATTAAGTTTGCTTACTTAGGATTAAACTATGACTGAACATTTACACACACACACTGTGAGTCTAACTTAGATAATTTATTCAAGAATTTGGATTTGAGTCGCATTGTGTACTTTGAAGGTTCTCTAATTTCATTTATAAGCTTTCTTTGAGGATAATTTTATGTGCAACTATCGGGACTATACTTTTGTTATTTTTATATTTTTGCATGATTGCATGTGTGTGAAAGACGTTTGTGGGTGTCGTCGCTGTAAGCCCTCAGGAGACTATAACTCGTCCAGTAGGGTCGCCTAGGGGTTTAAAGGCTTGTTGCATACGCTAAATGCAATCGTGATCCCTACGAAAGTGGCTTAGTTAATTTAGTAATTTTTATTTGTTAATTTGAATTTAGTTTTTATTTTGTCTTTTGCTCGGGACTAGCAAAACCTTAAGTTTGGGGGTGTTTGATAAGTGTGTGTAGGCACTGCATTTTTACATGTGAAACCCGATGATGAGTCTCAGTTGGAGGCACTACCTTTTAGTCGAGGAAGTTGCGGGAAACGGTTGTCGGAAGGGAATCGGCATTTCGTTAAATTTTATCCGTATGTTTAGCTCCAAGCTCGCTGGTGGACCTCCGTTTTAAAGCACCTTTAGCCTACAAAACTCGCAAACACTTAACCTTGGCCCAAAACCCCACATCCAAGCCCATCTCACCCAAGCCCAATCCAAAATAATTAAAACCTTTAAAATACATGTCACAAATTAAATTAAATTAAATTAAATTAAAGTTAACTAATTTTAAATTAGATTAAAATCCAACACAAATTAAAATCCAACACAAATTAAATTCCAATTTAAATTAAATTAAAACAAATTAAATTTAAATTAAATCTAAATTAAATTAAACAAATATTTAATTAAAATCTAATACCAAAATTAAAATAAATCACTTCCTAATTTAATAATTCACTCACCAATTTAAAATATTTACTCACCTAATTAACAAATTAAATGCCTAATTAAAATCAATCATAACAAATTAAATATATTGTATTCCTAATCTAAACGAATCAAATATTCAACCTTCCTAATTCACCAAAATTTGTCCCCCAATCAAATATATATTTTCCTTTTGTGACACTAATTAGATATTACAAATCCCTATCCATGCAAACCCTAATTGACAACTATAAAACACACACAAATTGCAACCCTAATGGACTAGACTCCCAACGGCAATAACACAAAAACCCTAGATATAAACTGGCACATACACAAATCACAAGAGATATCAAGAGCCCATACGCCAGAAGTCTCCATAAATTGCCCTCACATTGTCGTACCCTTCACCACAAATTAACCTTAGATTAACGCAACCCTCTCTTTGACCCTACACATAACACGCCCCCACTAACCTTCACAACCTTCACAGCCTTCGACACTCACAAAGGACACACAACCTACACTCAATGTAAGACATGCGTCCAACTCCCCTGCATCTCCACCACGGCTCTCTTGTTTTCACACACCACGAGCCCACTACGTCCCTCATGCCAAACGGCCTGCCTCAAGCCAAAAGACACCCCATTGCACTTCATTGGTCAGCGTCCATTTCCAACAACACAAAACGCAAAACCAGCCCACGTGAACTAGCCACTTTAACATATAAATTACCCACTACCTCACAGCAAGACTCATCTTCACGCCCAGCACGTACTGCCCTTCAATTCAACGCCACACGCCCCCTATATTCATGACAAACCAGCCAGAAAACTGCCCTCCAATAAACCTTAAAACCACATCAAAAACTGCCCAAAACAGTCCCCAAAACTGCACCCCGAAACTACCCAAAACAGTCCCCAAAATAACCTAAATACAGTCCACTAATGCACCTGAAACAGTGAGCAGCGAAACGGCAGTGAAACAGCGGCAAAACGGAGTAAACACAGTAGCTTGAGCAGCGAAACAGCAAGGTAAAATGCAAACCAGTGAACCAGAAAAGTTGCGGAGAGATAGCCCTTCCGACGGCCGTGAAACGCGAGTCCGAAAGTCGACATAAAAGGTTATACCTGAGGGTATTTTCCACATTCATTTTCTGTTTTATTTTTTTTATTTATTGAGTATCGTTCGCATGATTGTTATGTTAAAATGCATGTTGTGGCCCTTGAGTAGATAAATATGCATGGATTACGAAATATTGTATGTTGTGGCTTTGGAATAAAATGAAAGATGTGTCAACTCTCGCAGTGTATCGGATGGAAACCCGGACATAAATTTCATAGCCGATTCCGAATGGACGGTAGTATGATCTGTACTCGGGATACAACTCCACGTACCGCTTGAGTAAACGACACTTTCTTTTGTTTTATGTTGCTTTGATTTATTTATTATCCGTCATTTAAATTCCGCATGTTACTTGTTTATGCATGATGCGATCGAGCGCATGGGCTTAGTAAGTCGGATTAAAGGTCCCCTATTTGGAGGGGTTAAAATCCTTTACAACGATGCTTTGCCACGCCGGTTGATGTGTGTTCGGTTGGAAGTAAGATATGTTCAATCGGGCATACTAAGTTTGATATGATTGTCTTTATTTTCGTATGCATGATGCGATCGAGCGCATGGGCTTAGTAAGTCGGATTAAAGGTCCCATATTTGGAGGGGTTAAAATCCTTTACCACGATACTTTGCCGTGCCGATTGATGTGTGTTCGGTTGGATGTAAGATATGTTCAATCGGGCAGACTAAGTTTGATATGATTGTCTTTATTTTTGTATGCATGATGCGATCGAGCGCATGGGCTTAGTAAGTCAGATTAAAGGTCCCATATTTGTTGGGGTTAAAATCCTTTTACCATGATGCTTTGCCGCGCCGGTTGATGTGTGTTCGGTTGGATGTAAGATATGTTCAATCGGGCATACTAAGTTTGATATGATTGTCTTTATTTTTGTATGCATGATGCGATAGAGCGCATGGGCTTAGTAAGTCGGATTAAAGGTCCCATATTTGGAGGGGTTAAAATCCTTTACCACGATGCTTTGCCGCGTCGGTTGATATATAATCGGTTGAATGTAAGATGTATTCAATCGGGTATACAAAATTTCATATAGTTATCTTTATCTTTGTACGCATTGTAACGAAAGGCGCAAGGGCTTATTGTGTTGGATTAAAAGGTTCTCCATTTGGGGGAAGAAAAGCCTAAAAGGCTACCTTTACCACGACATCTGCCGTGTCTTTCATCTATTGATTGCATAATCTATCCATGTCTTGGCTTAACGTATTACAATTCATATATCCATGTTATGATAGCATTTGAGTATCATTTCTTGTGGTATATCAGATGGAAACCCAGACATAAATTCCGTAGCCGATTCCGAATGGACGGTAGTGCTGTCTGTACTTGGGATACAATTCCACGTACCACTTGGAAAAGTGCTCACATGTGTGTTTGTGTCCGTATTAGTTATCTTCTTTTGCACCACGTCATAGCATGCTTACTTTAATGCCTAATTGCATCCTTAAGTGTCTTTTTGCATTATGTACTTAGTTGACTCTTTTATTTGTGCATGGACATGTAATGACTATTTGTTTATGATATGTCTATGAAATCACATGTTCGCCATTATTTGATCCGCCTTTATGTGTGCTTGTGTGGTTAGTGTGTGCTTGTGTTTCCATGAATACAATATGCCAATGAAGTTGTATGTTCATTGTTACTTTGATGTACTTTCAAGCATGCAATCTTAGATGTGAAATATATGCAAATTTAGGTGTAAGATTTATTTTTGTGCATGTGAATTTAGAAGCATGATACTCTTGGAAATAAGTGTTACTTAAGCTTGATTAAATTATTACACGAATCCTTTCATTACAAGTGACATAAGTAAGGGACCATTCCGAACCCAACGGTTTGAGGTCTTCCCTTGCGAGGGGTGAGTGCGGCCTTAAATCTCATTTTCCAGGTTCACACCGGGTGGCGACTCCATTATTCTCCGGTTTAGTCCCCTGCGGGCTACTCCGTACTCCCAATCGGGCCGCGAGCCCGGAACAACATGTGTCGTCCAGTTTGTGTTCCCACAGTCTGGCGACTCCATTAGGGATAGAGAATCGGCCCCGAAATATTGTCTTGTAATGTTTGGATTTATGTTCTAATTGACCGTGTCTATAGTGGATGAAATGGGGGTTTAATCAAAGGTATTTTGAGGCTAGGTAATGGTTTGGTGTCTTCCTTCACCCACTACCTTTCTAGAAGGAAAAGCTGTGAAGGCACCTAGATAGCCATCTACTCGTAGCCTATTGTGATGGACTAATTTGGAGGACTCGTTGTTTATTCCTGACACCAAGCGTTAAGAGCCTAAGAGGCTTGGGTATTTAAGTGAGCCTCGCTCCACCCTCCCTCTGGGGAATCTGCAACGGGAAGTCCATTTGACAGTCGGTCACACACCATAGCTCACTGGCACGTACTTGGCCGCTCGAACCCTTGATTGGGGAGTCCTAGTTGTGGGCCATCATTCGCCGGTGAGAGCCTTTGTCTACACTCTTGCGAACCCACCCATAGACCGGGGTTGTATGGTTAAAGTAACAATTATTTCCTTGAGTATGTGCTTGTGGACCATCCTCATTTGGATGCAGTTGGACTATTGTCAGAAATGCGAACTTGCTGGGCCATTTAAACTGGGGCGAGTTCGTACCTTATGGCCACTAGGCCCAAAGCTTCTGAAATGTTGATGGGCCATTCTGTAGAAATCATTGTTTTATGTTTGCATTATCTTTCTTTTATGCTTGTGTTTGGGAACATCGTCGTTTGGATCCATTTGGACCATTTGTCATGAGATATGGGCTTGTTGGGCCATTTAAACTGGGACAAGAACGTATCTTATGACGATTGGGCCAAAGGCTTCTAAATATTAATGGGCCATTTTGTGCTTGTGTTCGGAACATTACCATTTGGATTTAGTTGGACTCCTTGCCATGAGATGTGAACTCGTTGGGCCATTTAAACCGGGACGAGTTCACTCCTATGACAGTTAGCCCAAAAGCTTCTAAAATGATAATGGGCCGATTTATTTGAAAATTTTAATTGATTTAGTATGTTCTATATGTTACATGCATCTCATGCACCTTATGCATACATACATCATGTTAACCCCCTTTTGTCTTGAAAGCCATCATAGATACCCGTTGGTTAGGGAAGATGACAGACTTGTCAAAAGACCAAGCAGCCACCAAAAGTACCAACAGAAGACTTAACCCAACGGGATAGGAAACTCATTCATGCATGCATGCATACACGTAACGTATCCTGCATTCATTTTCGTGTTTCTTCTGTTTTGTAATAACAGGTTTCAAAGGAAAAAAGAGAAAGCGTCAAATACAAGCCAACCAGAAGCAGCAACAGTACAATGTCAGTAGTCTTCAGGAATGAATCACAGGGACGAGGCCCATATCAGTATCAGTCTGGGGGCGAGGCCCATATCAGTATCAGTTGGGGGCAAGGCCCATAACAGTATCAGTTGGGGGCGAGGCCCACATCGGTATCAGTCTGGGGGTGAGGCCCATATCAGTATCAGTCTGGGGCGAGGCCCATATCAGTATCAGTCTGGGGGCGAGGCCCATATCAGTATCAGTTGGGGGCGAGGCCCACATCAGTATCAGTCTGGGGGCGAGGCCCATATCAGTATTAGTCTGGGGGCGAGGCCCATATCAGTATCTGTTGGGGGCAAGGCCCATATCAGTATCAGTCTGGGGGTGAGGCCCATATCAGTATCAGTTGGGGGCGAACCCACATCAGTATAAGTTTAGGGATGAGTCCCAGGGCCGAGGCCTACATTAGTATCAGTTTCGGGATGAGTCTCAGGGCTGAGGCCCACATCAGCATCAGTTTGGGGATGAGTCCCAGGGCCGAGGCCTACATTAGTATCAGCTTAGGGATGAGTCCCAGGGCCGAGGCCCACATCAGTATCAGTTGAGGGATGAGTCCCAGGGTTGAGGCCCACATCAGTACCAGTTTGGGGCGAGGCCCACATCAGTAACAGTGACAGGGCGAGGCCCACATTAGTTTGAGGGCAATGCCCACATCAGCGTCAATCTGGGGGCGAAGCCCACATCAGTACCAGTTTGGGGGCGAAGCCCACATCAGTACCAGTTTGGGGTGAGACCCACATCATTATCAGCATCAGTTTTGCCGGGTATGGCACTCTGAGGGCGAGGCCCACATCATCATCAGAATCAGTCTTGCCGGGTATGGCATTCTGGGGGCGAGGCCCACATGGTTCAGTATCAGTTCTGCCGGGTATGGCGCTTTGGGGGCGAGGCCCACTTTAGTTCAGAATCAGTCTTGCCGGGTATGGCACTCTGGGGGCGAGGCCCATATCAGCATCACTCTGGGGGGCGAGGCCCACATCATTATCAGAATCAGTCTTGCCGGGTATGGCACTATGGGGCAAAGCCCACACCTTTATCAGTATCAGTTTAGCTGGGAATGACACTCCAAGAATGGAAACACAGTTCGAGAATGAACAAGCCAGGAATGGAACTCCAAGAATGGAAACACAGTTCAAGAATGAACAAGCCGGGAATGGCACTCCAAGAATGGAAACACAGTTCGAGAATGAACAAGCCGGGAATGGCACTCCAAGAATGGAAACACAATTCGAGAATGAACAAGCCGAGAATGGCACTCCAAGAATGGAAACACAATTCGAGAATGAACAAGCCGGGAATGGCACTCCAAGAATGGAAACATAGTTCAGGAATAAACAAGCCGTGTATGGCACTCTGGGGGTGAGCCCCACATCTTTATCAACATCAGTCTGGCCGGGTATGGCACTTTGGGGGCGAGGCCCAAATCCTTATCAGCATCAGTCTAGCCGGGTATGGCACTCTGGGGGCGAGGCCCACATCCTTATCAGCATCATTCTAGCCGGGTATGGCACTCTGGGGGTGAAGCCCACATTAACATCAGATCAGTTTTGCCGGGTACAGCACTCCAGGTATGGAGATACAGAATGAGTTTTGCTGGGTACGGCACTCCGGGTATGGAGACATCTGATCAGTTTTGCCGGGTACGGCACTCCGAGTATGGAGACATCAGATCAATTTTACCAGGTACGGCACTCCGGGTATGGAGATATTACTGCGACGCCTTGGGTATGAGGTTTAGCACGCCAGGTACGGCACTCCGGGTATGGAGATATTACTGCGACACCTTTGGTATGAGATTTAGGACGCTAGGTACGGCACTCCGGGTATGGAGATATTACAGCGACGCCTTGGGTACGAGGTTTAGCACGCCAGGTACGGCACTCCAGGTATGGAGAATATTATTGCGACGCCTTAGGTCTGAGGTTTAGCACGCCAGGTACGACACTCCGGGTATGGATATATTACTGCGACACCTTGGGTATGAGGTTTAGCACGCCAGGTACGGCACTCCGGGCATGGAGATATTATTGCGACGCCTTGGGTACGGCACTCCGGGTATGGAGACACCACTGCGACACTCTAGGTACGGAGACGCAACTGCGACACCTCGGGTATGAGGTTTAGCATGCCAGGTACGGCACAACATCAACTCCACGCAACACATGGCAAGTCAAGTGGCAGCTGGCGAGCCAGGTAAGTGAAAATGCATTGCATAACTTTGATAGGATTGTCACTGTTACACGTTACACAATTCCCTTCAAAGTGGGGGCGACTGTAGGCACTGCATTTTTGCATGTGAAACCCGATGATGAGTCTTAGTTGGAGGCACTACCTTTTAGTCGAGGAAGTTGCGGGAAACGGTTGTCGGAAGGGAATCGGCATTTCGTTAAATTTTATCCGCATGTTTAGCTCCAAGCTCGCTGGTGGACCTCCGTTTTAAAGCACCTTTAGCCTACATAAAACCCGCAAACACTTAACCTTGGCCCAAAACCCCACATCCAAGCCCATCTCACCCAAGCCCAATCCAAAATAATTAAAACCTTTAAAATACATGTCACAAATTAAATTAAATTAATTAAAGTTAACTAATTTAAAATTAGATTAAAATCCAACACAAATTAAATTCCAATTTAAATTAAATTGAAACAAATTAAATTTAAATTAAATCTAAATTAAATTAAACAAATATTTAATTAAAATCTAATACCAAAATTAAAATATATCACTTCCTAATTTAATAATTCACTCACCAATTTAAAATATTTACTCACCTAATTAACAAATTAAATGCCTAATTAAAATCAATCATAACAAATTAAATATATTGTATTCCTAATCTAAACCAATCAAATATTCAACCTTCCTAATTCACCAAAATTTGTCCCCCAATCAAATATATATTTTCCTTTTGTGACACTAATTAGATATTACAAATCCATATCCATGCAAACCCTAATTGACAACTATAAAACACACACAAATTGCAACCCTAATGGACTAGACTCCCAACGGCAATAACACAAAAAACCTAGAAAAAAAACTGGCACATACACAAATCACAAGAGATATCAAGAGCCCATACGCCCGAATCCTCCATAAATTGCCCTCACATTGCCGTACTCTTCACCACAAATTAACCTTAGATTAACGCAGCCCTCTCTTTGACCCTACACATAACACGCCCCCACTAACCTTCACAACCTTCACAGCCTTCGACACTCACAAAGGACACACAACCTACACTCAATGTAAGACATGCGTCCAACTCCCCTGCATCTCCACCACGGCTCTCTTGTTTTCACACACCACGAGCCCACTACGCCCCTCACGCCAAACGGCCTGCCTCAAGCCAAAAGACACCCCATTGCATTTCATTGGTCAGCGCTCATTGCCAACAACACAAAACGCAAAAACCAGCCCACGTGAACTAGCCACTTTAACATATCAATTACCCACTACCTCACGGCAAGACTCATCTTCACGCCCAGCACGTACTGCCCTTCAATTCAACGCCGCACGCTCCCCATATTCACGAAAAACCATCCAGAAAACTGCCCTCCAATAAACCTTAAAACCACATCAAAAACTGCCCAAAATAGTCCCCAAAACTGCACCCCGAAACTACCCAAAATAGTCCCCAAAATAACCTAAATACAGTCCACTAATGCACCTGAAACAGTGAGCAGCGAAACGGCAGTGAAACAGCGGCAAAAAGGAGTCAAAATAGTAGTTTGAGCAGCGAAACAGCAAGGTAAAACGCAAACCAGTGGACCAGAAAAGTTGCGGAGTGATAGCCCTTCCGACGGCCGTGAAACGCGAGTCCGAAAGTCGACATAAAAGGTTAGACCTGAGGGTATTTTCCACATTCATTTTCTATTTTATATTTTTTATTTATTGAGTATCGTTCGCATGATTGTTATGTTAAAATGCATGTTGTGGCCCTTGAGTAGATAAATATGCATGGATTACGAAATATTGTATGTTGTGGCTTTGGAATAAAATGAAAGATGTGTCAACTCTCGCGGTATATCGGATGGAAACCCGAACATAAATTTCATAGCCGATTCCGAATGGATGGTAGTATGATCTGTACTCGGGATACAACTCCACGTACCGCTTGAGTAAACGGCACTTTCTTTTGTTTTATGTTGCTTTGATTTATTTATTATTCGTCATTTAAATTCCGCATGTTACTTGTTTATGCATGATGCGATCGAGCGCATGGGCTTAGTAAGTCGGATTAAAGTTCCCCTATTTGGAGGGGTTAAAATCCTTTACCACGATACTTTGCCGCGCCGGTTGATGTGTGTTCGGTTGGATGTAAGATATGTTCAATCGGGCATACTAAGTTTGATATGATTGTCTTTATTTTCGTATGCATGATGCGATCGAGCGCATGGGCTTAGTAAGTCGGATTAAAGGTCCCTTATTTGGAGGGGTTAAAATCCTTTACCACGATGCTTTGCCGCGGCGGTTGATGTGTGTTCGGTTGGATTTAAGATATGTTCAATCGGACATACTAAGTTTGATATGATTGTCTTTATTTTTGTATGCATGATGCGATCGAGCGCATGGGCTTAGTAAGTCGGATTAAAGGTCCCCTATTTGGAGGGGTTAAAATCCTTTTACCACGATGCTTTGCCTCGCCGGTTGATGTGTGTTTGGTTGGATGTAAGATATGTTCAATCGTGCATACTAAGTTTGATATGATTGTCTTTATTTTTGTATGCATGATGCGATCGAGCGCATGGGCTTAGTAAGTCGGATTAAAGGTCCCCTATTTGGAGGGGTTAAAATCATTTACCGCGATGCTTTGCCGCGTCGGTTGATATATACTCGGTTGAATGTAAGATGTATTCAATCGGGTATATGAAATTTCATATAGTTATCTTTATCTTTGTACGCATTGTAACGAAAGACGCAAGGGCTTATTGTGTTGGATTAAAAGGTTCTCCATTTGGGGGAAGAAAAGCCTAAAAGGCTACCTTTACCACGATATCTGCCGTGTCTTTGATCTATTCATTGCATCATCTATCCTTGTCTTGGCTTAACGTATTACAATTCATATATCCATGTTATGATAGCATTTGAGTATCATTTCTTGTGGTATATCGGATGGAAACCCAGACATAAATTTCGTAGCCGATTCCGAATGAACGGTAGTGCGGTCTGTACTTGGGATACAATTCCACGTACCACTTGGAAAAGTGATCACATGTGTGTTTGTGTCCGTATTAGTTATCTTCTTTTGCACCACGTCATAGCATGCTTACTTTAATGCCTAATTGCATCCTTAAGTGTCTTTTTGCATTATGTACTTAGTTGACTCTTTTATTTGTGCATGGACATGTAATGACTATTTGTTTATGATATGTCTATGAAATCACATGTTTGCCATTATTTGATTCGCCTTTATGTGTGCTTGTGTGGTTAGTGTGTGCTTGTGTTTCCATGAATACAATATGCCAATGAAGTTGTATGTTCGTTGCTACTTTGATGTATTTTCAAGCATACAATCTTAGATGTGAAATATATGCAAATTTAGGTGTAAGTTTTATTTTTGTGCATGTGAATTTAGAAGCATGATACTCTTGGAAATAAGTGTTACTTAAGCTTGATTAAATTATTACACCAATCATTTCATTACAAGTGACATAAGTAAGGGACCATTCCAAACCCAACGGTTTGAGGTCTTCCCTTACGAGGGGTGAGTGCGGCCTTAAATCTCATTTTCCTTGTTCACACCGGGTGGTGACTCCATTTTCTCCGGTTTAGTCCCCCGCGGGCTACTCCGTACTCCCAATCGGGCCGCGAGCCCGGAATAGCATGCGTCGCCCAGTTTGTGTTCCCACAATGTGGTTTATACCTACTTATTCTGATATCTTTAGCCTATTATTTTATTATATTTCGAGTAATTTAATGTCATTTATAGTTTATTTTATGTTTTATTTCTAGGAGCATTAATACATGGATCTTGGGATATTTGCACGTATTTTGGGACCATAAGGATGCATCGGACACGCACCGGAGCATTGGAAGGAACCAGTGAGATATTATCACTGGCACCATGGCACCAAAAACCAGGCGCTACGACGCCTTTGAGCAGATCAGGCGCATATGAACTGGCGCCACATCGCCATGATCAAGAGCCATGGCGCCAGCAAGCAAACAAGGTCCCAGCCAAAAAGCCGAGAATCATGCGCCACCGCACCAATTGACAGGCGCCACATCGCCCTCTTCAAGCCATAACACTTTATAGAGTTTCCCGAGACGAGAACGCCGTGGCGCCAATAAACCAGGGCCACGGCGCTGCGGGTTGAAAGACCTCACGCGCATTCCATACTTTAATTATTATGGTTTTAAGATACCCAATGACACCGGGCTCCATTATAAATACAATAGTTCATCCAAAACTCAGGTGAGGCGAATATGAGGAGGCTAATACACAGCACAAAACACCAAAATACATATTTTTAGAGATCCAAGGAGGAGTATTGAAGAGCAACAAGAGGAGACAAAGATGGTGACGTCCGAAGAGGAAGAGATTCAATTCGGGTTTTATCTTCTTGTTTCTTTCTTAGAACTCTAATGATTTCCATTAGATTCATGACTTGTTTTCATTGTTTTAATCTTTTAGTCATGAACTAACTCCTTAATTCTGGAGAATGATGTAACTGATGCTTGAACCTTGTATTGTTTGCTAATTTTGTGATGAAGTTTTATTAATTTATTTATATTCTTTTGAGTTTAATGCTTCTTAATTGCTATCCACAATTGAAGATGATGAATCTTTAAAATCTATCACTCGAGGGAGGGGATTTTGAATGGATCTAGAGAATATGACCTAGGATTTTATAGAGTTCGAGAGAATCTGTAGTTTCTTTGAAGTCGTTAATATAGAATCACAAAGCGTAATAAGTTGTTAACTATTAGATTTTATAGAGATATCGACGTCTATAGTTGATGATATTTTCACTCGGCACTCGAGAGAGGGAGTGGATATTTACGGAATCTTGACTTATAAACAATATAACTGAACATGGATTAATTGGCATGACAAATACATAGGCGACAGCTAGGTGAAATCAGGATCTAGAATCTCTATCGTATTAGTTCCTCCTATCAAATTGTTTTATATTTATTTATTTAATAAAATCTTTATTAATTATCGTCTAAATAAAGTTAGGATTATCAATTGTAGTACTTAGTGCGAGTTAACGCAATCCCTGTGGGTTCGACACTCTAAACTCATTTATACTAAAACTTGACACCGTACACTTGCTGTACGATATAAAATATCACAACAATATCTCATATATCCATAGTGGTTTCACAAGTCAAAGGAGCTAATATGCTATTCGACTTGTAAATATTCCTATTGACGTTGGTGTACCATCTATCAGGAATCTTCAAATCAGTTGTTCAGTATTTATTCAATAAATACCTACGTGCCATTAGAACAATTCTAATATAGGACACGTACCGGTCTCACGGGTTTACTAACCGACCAGGTATGTAAACCTTGACTGGGAAGTTTAAGAATGAATCATATTGTGACATTTCTTAGTAACAATTGCAGAGCTTTTACAATTATGTCATAATTATTCATTCTACGGTCATTTACGCCTTTACCATATATAAGATTATATTGATGAAAATTACTTAATTTTATTCATAATAAAATATAATGTACACCGTATTTACAATAAATACAATAAAATTTGGCGCGCCGAGCACCAACTCCAACACTTTGTACACAGAATTGACTGATCATATCTTGATACACACAGGATATCCTGAGGATCAGTCCATACCCAACGAACAGTCGGAGGTTTGATCTAAATAGATCGGTGACGTGACTGCCACCAAAGTGTGAAGGATACCTCATATATCCACAGTGGTATCTCAAATCAAAGAATCATTATGCTACTCAACCCGAGAAGATTCCTATTGATGTTGGTGCACCATCTTTTTGGTAATCTTCAGTGAGTCATTTAGTATTTATCAATTAAACACCTACACGTATATAAAAGTCTCCCGAGACTCATGGTTCATTGTGATAAACCATCGGACCAAGTCACGATATACGACATGTGTTGGTCTTAACGGATGTTTACTAACAGACCCGTGTCAGTAAATCTTGACATGAACTTTATTTGATAATATATATCTAGTAGTGACACTTCCTAATGTCAATTACAAGCTACGTTATAATTGCGCACTACATTATATATTATCTGGTTTTTGTCTAATATATATATATAATATATATATATATATAATATATATATATATATATATATATCACTAAACATGATTTAGTTTCAATCTAATGAATTAGATCCAATATATATTATAAAAGACAAGAGGTGCAACCATAAAAAAGTAATATTATGAAAAAAAAATGTATTGCTCGTATTCATGAATCAGACATAAATACAATCCGGATTGGTGCTCCGAGCACCAACCCTAACAATGTCTTCCTTATTTTTCGCCTAGACTCTTCTTCCAGAGCAGCAGTTGCAACTTCGTCAAAGACTAGATTACATGTGACAACATTATTTGTCAAGTTGATGATAAGTTGATCATATGAATCAGACAGACTTTGAAGTAGAATCTACGCACGTTCATTTGTTGATATACTATAATCCAACACAATGAGTATGGAAAATAGTGTATTCAAATTATTGATGTGATCCGCCTGGATGTGGACTCACTCATTCGAAGAGTGTAAAGTCTCATCTTTAAGAAGATCTTGTTGTGTAGTGACTTGATCTTGTTGACCGGCGTAAACACACGCGCATAACGCAAGCGCACGTATCGTTCAAGTAGTATAAAAATATCGATCCCACGAGGACTTAATTCCTACTGTTGTTATTAATTATTGAATCTATTTATTTACAAATATCTAATTGAGGGTGAAGAGAATGATTGTTTGATTGGTTGAAAGTGGTTTTACAAAATAAATAAATAAATAAAAAGACAAAAGAAAATACTAAGGAAAATAACAAAGACACAAAGATCTAGGGTTGTGAATCATTCTAATATCTTTTAAAAGATGAAGTGATTATTTTATGTTTGTGTAATAAATTAGTTTACTAACCTGGAACACTAAATTATGCAAAAGCCTCTGTCAATGGTCAGACGCAAATACCCAGTTTAACCCAATTGAACCATATGTCTATGTCAACCAAATTATCTGGATTCATTAAGTTTAAGTTCCAATTATGGCTACCCCCGCCCGAAAGGTATATTCCTTTCCTGTAAGGAAATCTATTAAAGGGTTATCTATCCTCAAGGAAGATCGTGGGCTATTAAGTCTAAGGCTGAAACCTAAAATCCCTATGTCTAGTTCATTTTAGATTTACCACATCAATCTTATTGGTGATGAAACAACAAGAAGCATTAAGCTTAAGACTTAATAAGTAAACCTTTAAATTACCCAAACTATAAAATAACCCCTTATAAACCGGTGATATTAGAATTCATCACAACCCCAGATAACTAACACATAATTAGGGCTAGTAACAACTTAAAAGTAAAAGACATAAAGTAAAAATACTGAAAAGTAAAAGACATAAAATAAAATGCTAAGGTAAAAGGAATTACTTTTACTAATACTAATTTAGATATCTCCCATAAAATAATATATAAACTTGTGGTTCTTTTTCCAACCAGCCATATAGGCGGTAACCTGATTAAGTCAAATTAAGTCCAACCAGCCATAAAGGCGGAATCAAAATTAAATTACCAACCGACCAATCTGGCGGTATCCTTGATTAGTCAGGTTTAAACCAGATTAAAATGAATTACCAACGACCAATCTGGCGGTATCCTTGATTAGTCAGGTTTAAACCAGATTAAAATGAATTACCAACTGACCAATCTGGCGGTATTCTTTTTAAGTCAATATTTTAAATAGTGAATATATTATTTTTAAGGGAGATTAATCTAAATAGTAACAGTAAAAGAATTACCTTTCACCCTAGCTGGGGAAGTTACCTCCTCATGGTAAATAGTAAAAACTGTAAAAAGTAAAAAAGTAAATTATTATATTAACAAAACGTAATTAAAATTATTTACAAAACTAAAAACTAAAAAAAACTAAAAACTAAAAGAAACTAGAGAGAGAAACTCTCTCTTTACAGAGAATAGAAGAGAGAGAGTGGTACACTGAATTCTGAAATCTCGAGCTCAATTTATAGGCCTCGGTAGGCTTCCAGCGTCGCGACGCCAGGGGCTTCAGCGTCGCTACGCCAGCTTTTGTCGACGTGGCAAGCTCTGGATCGCCGGTTTGAAGATTCTGGATAAGCTGATAAGGTGACACGTGGCAAAGTGGTTGGGCTTCAATTATCGTGACACGTGGCGGCTTCTGATTGGCCGATGAGATTCTTATCCGCCACGTGTCAGATAAGGATTAGATACTCAATGATTGATGCTGATGTGGCGGTGACGTGGCGATACGTGGGAAAGAGACTGTAGGCACCGTAGGATTGCAACACGTGGCACTTCTTGATTGGCTGATGATGATGTGGCACGACACGTGGTAATGTTGACTTGCTGACGTGGCTGATGACATGGAGACACGTAGGATGCCACGTGGCACACGTGGCGATGATGACTGTCGGAACCGTAGGATGCTGACACGTGGCACGACGCATGTTAGCAGATTGGCTGTGATGGTGACACGTGGCACGGCGTATTTTAGCAAAGTCAAACTTTTCTCAGATTCTGATTTGTGGACCCGGCTCACGTTAGCATTGTTCGGCGCATGTTAGACGTCGCGACGCTGAAGGCTTGGCGTCGCGACGCAGACAATTTACAAAAATGCCCTTTTTGTCCAATTTTCACTGTTTTGGCCCAAATCACCTCCAGAATGTCCTGAAACTTTATTTATCTACAAAATAACCCAAAACACATCAAAATATTCACAAAACTCAAGAAACTATACAAAATATTAGGTTAAATGAGTGGGAAATAGTGATAGATTTACCACTCATCACTTGTACAATTTAGTAAATGCATCCTAAATCTCTTTTACAGTCCTATTCTCTGCAACACTGGATAACATAGAATCTGCTAAGGCTAGATGCAAGTTTCCTATAGCCTTGTCATCCATATCATTCCATTTTTTTACAGTCATTCCATCTGGTCTCTCTCCAATTGCCGCCTAACAATTGTCATTTCTCAAAATTTCTTTTATTTTAAGTTTTCATAGGGAAACGTTGCTCCCTTTGAACTTCTCAATTTCGAACTTTCCTGCCATGTTTCTGATGACGATCAGCTTCTCACTTGAACCGTCTTTTACTATTTCACCATGAATAGCATCGTATAAAATACCATATATGTGAATAATACTATATATGTGAATAATATTGTATACCTAAATAGTACCGTATACATGAATAGTATTATACCGTATATGTGAACATTCTCCGTGAACAGTAACCCTGAACCTAAAGCTCCGATATCATTGTAGGGGATCGTGAGCTAAAGCTGGCATGTAAGTAAAGTGAAATTGAGAATAATTGTTAGTTCATGAGGTTTTGCCTACCATATAGCAATACAATAATAATTATGAGGCTTAGCCAACAATAAATATTAATAATAAAATAAAGCAATGAGACACAAATTTAACGTGGTAAACCCCTCAATGTGAGAGAAACATCCACATGCAAAAGTATGAGGATTTCATTATAGTAGAAAGAATTTTACAATCTTTCTCTAAACACAAAGAGTGAACAATCTCACACTCTCGTAGAATATGAGAACTACAACTCTCTCACATACTCTTAAAAAGAAACTATATTTTTCTCTCTTAAAATACATAGGATTTGGTTGAGAATGAGATGAAGAAAATAATGAAATGAAACCTCTATTTATAGGCATGAGATCCACTATACAAATAGTGAATTCTAATTTTTTTATTATTTTCCTTTTAAGCATGATGGACCCACTCACATATTTTATTTATTTAATTTCTTCACCTTTCGGTGGCTGTCAAATTCCTTGACTTTAACATAATCAACAATTTCACTAGAAAATAGGGATTCATCATTTCAGCAAACCATGTGAAGAAATCAGAATCTGGGAAATCTCCAGCGTTAATGAGCTTTCTCTGGTTCAAGTTTCCAAAAAATGAAAAAATCACTGTTTGCTGAAGGTACTTTTAGCGCAAGAATTTGGCAAAAAATGAAGAGCTTGGTTTCTGAGCAAGAAACTGCTTTATATTCACTGATTTCATCTTCTTGAATTCGTTCAAGTATTGCTCCCGAGAGTGCTTGTGAAAACACTGAGATTCATTTGGTGGGGAAAAATTTGAGAGTTGAAACCTTCAATCATTGTTTTGCAGACAAATGATTCAAAAACAAAGTATCTATGGCTAGTTTTGTAAAATTTACAGCTGGCTCAATTATCTTAGCTGCTAAATCAAGATCCCATTTTGCAGACTCCAGTTCACAAATCACAAACTTTTCAGAGATCTTAAAAAGTAATGAAGAAACTGAACAAAATGGATTGTACTCTGAATATTTTCCAAAATTGAAATAGGCCCACTGGAGTCGTCAAACCCAATGGACTCATCAAGCTGTTTCTTGAGAGAAGAAGCTTCAGATTCTTTCATCTCAGTCAGCTTCACCTTCCAATTTCTTTGATATGATTTCATAAGTCTTCATCAAACTCTACGAACTTGAATCTCGGTCAACATCATAATGTTGATTTTCAGAGTTCATGCGCAGCGGAAATATGTTCATAATATAAAAAATTTATTTGAATGAATATTGAAAAACTGGATCCGTATTTTCTAATATATTAATAATATAAAATAATTAGATCTTAAGAAGAAAATATACATGTAGATCTGAATCTCTTTGAATCATGATATTTCTCGTCTTATCTTCTCACCTTTAATGGCACATGTGGGCGTGAAAATAATTATGAAGAACACTCTAATTTTTCTGAAGGATTTGAGTACTTAACACATGAGACAAATCCTTATTAATATTTTCTATTAGTTTTCTCAAAAACAAATAAAAAAAAACATTTTTTTCCTTTCTTAGTACACTGATAAGCGGTGGATATGTTAGTATTTACCACCCCTCTAGCTTGATATTTTGTCAGTTATCTCGAGTCTTATGAGCGCTTTGATGTGTTTTGGATTTTTTTTGCAAATAAAAATAATATGGAGATTCAATGGAATCAACTTGGGATGAAAATGATAAAATATGGAACAAATAGGGGCAAAATTAGAATTTAGAAGCCCGTCGCGACTCCGGATCTCACGTTGAGACACGTCTAAGAACAAAATTGAGGAAGGGAGTTCAAGAGCTTACGCGTCGCGACGCTGAACAAGGCGTGACGTGATGCTAGATCCAGCAGGTGATGACGTAGGCTACTAAGCATCAAGACTCTCAATAATTGGCACGCGCATCACGACATTGGGACTGCGCGTTGCGACAAGCCCACATTTTCCAGGCTTTCAAGAAGTGTACTGAAGAAGGAACCACAACCCCCTATATAAGAAAGCTAGTTCCAAACCTTAGAGATACGTTTTGGAGAGAGTCACAAATCCCACTTTCAGAGCTTCCAAGGTGATCTTTGAGAGAGAGGAAGACACATCAAACAAAGCATAGCATCAGGATTCAACATCAAAGAAGTGGAAGGTTACCATCTTCAATAGAGTTTATTATTTCATTCTCTTTTATGATGTTTTGTTTAACTTTGATTATTTATTCAGTAATCTCAGCTATGTGTTGTAACTAGATATACAATCTAGGGTTGTGATGAACATCAGAATTTATGAGTTTATAAATTGAGTTTTTTTTTTTTTTTTTTTTTTTTTTTTTTTTTTTTATATCTTGTGTGATATTTTGGCTTGTTTATTGAATTTTGATCTTAATGCTTATTGTTACTTGATCACAAATAGGATTAATGTGGTAAACTTTGATGAACTTGACAAATAGATTTTAGGTTTAGCCTTAGATTCAACAGCACACGATCTCATCCTAAGGATTTCCTTATAGGATAGAAATATACCTGTCGGGTGAGTGTAGCCATATTTGGAACTTGTTCTTAATGAATTTGTGATTAATTAATTGACATAGAAATATAGTTGATTATTGTATTCTGAATGTTTTCACATGACCATCGAAAGAGGCATGTGGATATCTTAGTGTTCCAGGTTAATGAACCAAATCATCTTTAGAATAATTCTGGGCGGAATCACAACTCTGGATATTTTCTCTTCATTGATTAATTTTGGAATCTATCATAATTTTATTTATTTGTTGTAGTTATAATCAAACTCCAATTAACGATCATATTCTGATCTCAATTAGATAATAATAGGTAGTTAGTAATGTAGGTTATAGGTCCTCGTGAGATCGATATCATTTGTACTACTTAAGTGATACGTGTGCTTGCATAACGTGTGAAAATCGCCATCAAGTATTTAACGCCGTTGCTGGGGACTTATTTATCTTTCATTATTAATTTCTAGACTAGATACTTAACTCATTATCTAAGTGTTATATTTTTTCTTTCTGTTTAAAATTAGTTTCAAGTTATTGAGTAACTCCATGAGAAGAAGTAGAAGCTTAGAGTTTCATCCTCTTGACCCAGAAATCGAAAGAATTCTCAGACAGTTGAGAAGAGAAAGGCGAGAAAATCAAGAAGCACAGTGTAGGAGCGAAGCGGGGTTTACCGCTATGCCTATGATATTTGGCGACCACGACACTGTTGGGCTCGCAGCCCATAGAGAGTACGGATTAGCCCGCGGGGGACTAAACTAGAGAATGAAGGAGTCACCACCCAGTGTGAATTGGGAAAGATTTAAGGCCGCACTCACCCCTCGTAAGGGAAGACCTCAAACTGTTGGGTTCGGAATGGTCTCTTACTTATGCCAATATAATGTACGAGTTCACACAATGGTATAGTCAAGTCTTATGCAGTTCATACAAGGCAATTCAAATAAACACAGATTTGCACACTCATAAATATTAATAAAAATAATATGGCTCCACACATAGATATGATTAAATCACTCACGCATAATATAAGGCGACTGATTAGTGAAATAAATTAATATGAACGATGTAAAATATAAAGAAAATGAAAAGTATAATGCAATATAAATAATTAATCACACACGCATAATGCAAAATGAATAACTAAAGAAGTAAAAATGCATAAAATATAAAGAAAGAGGTTGACGCATATATGAGTATTTCCCGAGTGGTATATGGAGTTGTATCCCAAGTACAAACCGCATTACCGTCCATTCGGATTCGGCTACGGAATTTACGTATGGGTTTCCATCCGATATACCGCAAGGAATAATAACATACATAATCATCGATGCCATGTAAACGGACATAAAACAATAGACACGAAATAATATATCAATGCATATATGTATAATCATGAACAAACATACACAAAATAAAGGCGAAAGAATAAAATAACAATAAAAGTGAATAAATAGATAAAAATAAATAACAAAATGTTGAAGAAGAAATTGATACAGGGCTTCGCATACCCGGCTGGACGTATTTCATGTCCAGCCAGGCATGCATCGTATAGAACTATAAAAATAAATAGGGTAAGGGTGCCCTCAGGTCTTTCCTTTTACGTTGCTTTCTCGGAAGTGCGTTAGGCTGTTGCCGGAAGGATCGCTGGTGTGCTGGTTCACTATTTATGGTTGCTGGTTCGCTGTTTATTGTCACTAGTTCACTGTTTCTGCTCACTGGTTCATTGTTTCTACTTCTGGTTCCCGGTTTCTACTTGCTTCTTTGTGCTGATGTCGCTGTTTCTGCTTCTGGTTCACGTCCAGGTCTGTCTTTCACGTTCTCTTGTTGTTTTTTTTGTTTTATCCTTTCTGTTTTTCTCTCAGTTTTCTTGTTGTTTTTTTTATTTCGGTCCTCTCTTTTTTTGCCTCTCGACACTTTTCTCTTTTTTTCTTTTTTTTTTCTTTGGTTTTCTTCCATTCTGTCTGTTTTTCGGTCATTTTCCTTACTCTCTTTCTTTCGGTGACCCCCAAAAAAGAAGAAAAAGACCCTCCCTTTTGATGATGACTTGGTCCATTTTATAATGATTTGAAGGGATCTCCAAATAGGGAAACAAATCATGTTTATTTGGGAAATATATTATCAAATTATTTTGGGAATAAAATATTATAAATTTGGTGATGAGGAGATCTCAAATCTTGTTAAATTGGTAAGGATAGGATCCCAAAAATCTCATTAAATTGGAAAGTGTTGATGCTCTCATAACTAATGAGATTTTACTGTATTTGGGAAGATTATGTGTGGGCTGCATGGATTGCATGGGCCGATTGCAAGGCTTGCATGGGCTGATTACATGGGCATATGCTTGTCCAAGGCAAAGGTTTGAAGCAGAGGCTGACTGAGCAAATCTGAGGCTGACTAGTGAGTTCGAATCCGATTAGGTGCTAATTTAGGATGTTTTCCTCCCTTCCGGCATTCATTTTTCGCAACTTATGTTACTTTTCAGGTAGTGCCTCCATAAGAGGATCATCATCGGGTTCATGCAAAAAATACAATGTCTACAGTCGCCCCCACTTTGACGGGGTTTGTGCAGTGTGTGACAGTGACAACCTTATCAAAGTCATGCATGTATGTTTTACTTACCTGATCTGTCCTCATTCTCGAGGCTCTTTGCTCGTCCTCATTCCCGAGGCTGTTCTCTATTTTTTGAGTTCTTCTCCATTCTTAGATTTGCTCGTCCTTATTCCCAAGGTTGTTCTCCATTCTTGGAGTTGCTCGTCCTCATTCCCGAGTTTCCTCTCCATTCTTGGAGCTGCTATTCCTTATTCTCGAGGTTCCTCTCCATTCTTAGAGCTGCTCGTCTTCATTCCCGAGGTTCCTCTCCATTCTTGGAGTTTTTCTCCATTCTTGTAGTTGATCGTCCTCATTCCCGAGTTTCCTCTCTATTCTTGGAGTTGCTCATCCTCATTCCCGAGGTTCCTCTCCATTCTTGGAGTTGCTTGTCCTCATTCCTGAGGTTCCTCTCCATTCTTGAAGTTGCTTGTCCTCATTTTCGAGGTTCCTTTATTCTTCTCTTTTTTTTTTATTTTTACAGAGCCTACGAACACAAAACAAAAAAATTATGTGTATGCGACATGTGTGTATGTATGCATGGATGCATTCCCTACTCTGATGGGGTTTCTTTGTCCTATTGGCTTGATGTCATCCTTGGTTAGGCATTCCTTGTGCTAGAGGGTTTTCTTCACCCCTTTAGGAATCCTTTGGGCCTTTGGTGCCATTTTCCTATAAAAAGCTTTGGTCGCCCCTTTGGCCTGGTTACAGTTTCCTCATGCCAATTCTCCTCCGGTGATTGCTCAGTTCTCTTTGGTCCCATGGCTCAAGATCTCGTTGTGTCCCTTATTCGCGGGGTGGTACACCGGTCATCCTCAGACCTGGCTCAACTTTCTGCTCTCTGCTACCTGCACCGGGTCAAGGTGGATTACGCCTTTTTGAAAGCGGCTTCATCCTTTTGGGATACTGAAAATCATGTCTTCCGATTCCCAGATTTCGAAATATGCCCTCTCCTTGAGGAGTTTGCTGCCATTCTCGGCTTGTATTTTTTCTCCTACTACCCTTCCGATGATGCCGTATTTCCAATGTCAATACCCTCGGGAAGCCTCCGAAGCATTCCTTTACTGTCTTGAAGATGCGGAAAACATACTGCCTTGTGCTTTGTCCGTTGAGTTACAGGTCCTTTTAGGTGTATCTTCCAGGATTGAGGTAAGGTCCCGTCCTTGGAGGAGTGTAGTCTTATTTTGTATCTTGGCCCAATACCTCTTAGTGGGTTGTGATAGTACGAGAGGCGACTATCATTTATTGCACATCATCCAGGGAATTCGATGTGGTCATGATCCCTCCCTCGTTATCTTGGCCGAGACGCTTCATGGTTTAGATAGGATAAAACACTATCCCGTAAGTCGGTTTCTTGGGAGTCCCCTTATTTTGCAGGTTCGTTCTATCTTTTGCCTAAGCTGTCATTTCAAATTTTCAACTTAGCGGATTGCTCTATCTTGCCTGGGTCGCCTTTTTAGGTTTTCAACCCAGCGAGCTAATTTTTTTTTCAGATCTGGTTGTAAGAAAAGTTAAGACTTATTGTTCCTCCTCCAGCTCCTGTCTTTATTTCTTGTGGCCCTCGTCACCACCTTGCTCGGGCCTTGAAGAAAAACCTTCCTTATGCGGAATGGCATGAGTGGCTGTTGTGCCTTACTACTGCAAAAATCACGTGGATGTGTCATTGGTTGCGTCCTAGTCATGTCACCATGGATTTCCTCGGGCACTGCATACCCCTTCCCGATCTACACTCCAGCTCATTCTATCTTCCACCAGGGTTCCTCGATAATATGGGTTTCTCCATCATCCTCTCCCTAGACAGCGTACTTTCTAAAGTGGGCCCCTGTCTCGCCGTCTCTTGGACCATTTCCAAACCAAATGGTCTCAGCACCGAATGTCGCTGCCATGGGCCTCCCAACGCTCATTCTCCTATATCTTCTGACCTTGGCCCAGCATCTAAGAAACAAAAGACGTGATTTGTAATTACTTGACTCTAATCTTTCCCGGTTAGCTGCGATTTATACAATCTATGAACATCTTGAACAATGTTTCAATAAAGGCATTTGCATTACTTCTTAGTACATATGTAGGAAATAATAAACTATATTACAAAGATACCTCTGTCGCTAACTGTTCCTCACGGATTTTACAATTAACCATTTTTCTTGCTCACTCATGCTCTATATTTTGCTTGGGCTGTCCTTTGCGGATTTTCAACCCAACGAGTCTTTATTTATTTTTTTTTATTTTTTTTTTCATGCAAAGTATTGTTTCAGCCTGTCCATGTTGATGGGCTCGGTGAACTCGTTCCCTTCCAAATCTGACAGTCTCACTGCCACATTCCCCATCACCCATTTGACTAGGTAGGGCCCTTCCCAAATGGGCCTGAACTTTCCCCTTGGGTCCATTATTAGTGGCTTTGACTGTTTGAGCACTAGATCATCTTCCCTGATCTTGGTAGGACGCACCTTCTTGTTGAACGCCCGGGCAAATCTTTTCTGGTATAGCTGCATGTGGTACAAGGCCTTTATCCTTTTCTCATCTAGTAATGCTAGCTGTTTGAACCTCTGTGAGGCCCATTCCTACTCAGACAATCCTACATATGTTAGTACCTGCATTGACAATATCTCTATTCCCATTAGTAACACTGCCTCCATCCCGTAAACCAAAGCATATGGTGTGGCTCTCATTGCCGTTCTCACCAAAGTTCTATACCCCCACAGGGCATATGGCAGTTTGTCAGCCCAATCTTTATAACTTTCTGTCATCTTAACTAGTATTTTCTTTATAGTTTTATTGTCCGCCTCCACCGCCCTATTAGCCTGTGGCCTGTAAGGTGATAATTTGTGATGCCCTATCCCGTACTTCTGCAACATCAGTTTTGTTTCTCCCTGAAATTAGACTCCAATGTCCATCACTATATGATGTGGCATTCCGTATCGACATAGTATATTACAGGCTATGAACTTGGCCATCTGCTTCGCCGTAATATTATGGAATGACTCGGCTTCCACCCATTTCGAAAAATAGTCTACCACCACTACTATGAAGCGATGTCTATTTGATGCATGTGGCCTGATTTCTCCAATCATGTCAATACCCCACACTGAGAAAGGCCATGGTTCTGATAGTCCATGTAATTTCGTATGCGGTAGATGGTTTAAGTTGTCGTGTGCCTAGCAATCGTGACAGTGCTTCACCAGCTTTGCACAGTCAGCTTCCATGGTCGACCAGTAAAATCCATGTCCTACTATCTTGCGAGACAAATTCAATCCATTCATGTGCGGTCCATATACTCCAGCGTGCACCTCTTCTATCACCTTCTGAGCCTATTCTTTTCTTAAAAATTTTAGCTGGACGCCGTTGGCTTGTCTCTTGTACAGCTCTCCCCTCAAACTCACATACTGGGAAGCCAATTTCTGAATGGATATTCTATCTTTCTTGCCGGCTCCTTCTGGGAATTCTCCACATTCTAGATGCTGCAGAATGTCGTAGTACCACGGCTTCCCATCGTCGACTACTACTTCCAAGATTCTCTCTATCTCATAGTTGGGTCTACTAGCTGTTGTCAGCACAAGGGGTCTCATTACCAGATTTTTTGGGTTTTCCCAAGTTACAGCTAGGGTGGCTAGTGCGTTCGCCATTTGGTTCTCTTCTCGTGGCAAGTGCTGGAATTTACAGTCGGGGATAGCCTATGCCAACTTCCTGAGATGGAGTAGGTATGGTCTCAAATGGTTTTCCTTCAATCCCCATTCCCCACGCATCTGTCGAACTACCAACATTGAGTCTCCATAAACTTCTACGTCCCTAGCTCCTAGGGCTATTAGTGCTTTCAGTCCAAAGACACATGCTTCATATTCGGCCATGTTGTTGGTTACTCAGAACGTCAACCTTTTGGCCATAGGTAGGGTTTCTCCTTCGGGGGTTACTACCACAATTCCTATTCCAGCTTCTATGTAATTCACCATCCCATCGAAATATATTTTCCACCTCTGGACCGTTATGGCTTGAACCTTCTTGTCTGGGAATTCAAACTTATATTGATATCCTTCTATGGGTTGTAATGCCAAGAATTCCGCTATGGACCGCCCTTTGATTACCTTAGAGGTGAGGTATTCTATATCAAACTCCATCAGCAACACCAACCATCTGCTCAACTTCCTTACCAGTGAGGGTACTGACTGCAAATACTTTAGGGGATTCTCCTTTGCTACCACTTGTATCTTATAGGATTGGAAGTAATGACGCAACTTTCGGGAAGCCCATATCACCGCCAAACAGATATTTTCCACCTCTTGATAGCGGGCTTCATACAGAAGCATCTTCTTACTGAGGTAGTAGATTGCATGTTCCACCCCTATCTCATCTTCCTGTACCATCATTGCCACCAGCGCTTCGAGCTCTATGGCCAAATATAATATTTGGCCCAATACAAACACAATGTGGCCCATCGTCACTTCGGGCTAAATAACTTCAAATGATAGGGGGCCCAAACACAAGGTGGCCCATCATCACTTTGAAAAATTTTGGCCCAATCATCATAAAATACAAACTCGTCCCAATTTAAGTGGCCCAACAAGTTCGTATCCTATGACAAGAAGCCCAAATGGATCCAAATGATAATGGGCCCAAACACAAGCATGAGGGGTAGCTTCTATAGGACATATAACTATGGTTAGTATATGGGCTTACAAGGGTATGGACAAGACTCTCATCGGTGAAAGGTTGCACACAACTAGGTCTCCCCACTCAAGGGTTCGAGCGACCAAGTGAGCACGCCATTTTTATACCCTAGGGTACGTGCCAGCGAGTGATGGTTATCATCACATAACGATCCGCCACCTTGAGTGAAAGTGACTTCACGATACATGATGCCATCGGGGGTAAGAAGGGTATGCAAAATATATGAGACTTGGTTAACCAAAGCCAAAGCCACGGACACTATAAGGCATTATTTCGGGGCTGATTCTCTATCCCCAGCGGAGTCGCCATCTGTAGGAGCGAAGCGAGGTTTATCGCTATGCCTATGATATTCAACGACCATGAAACTATTGGGCTCGTAGCCCCTCAAGAGTATGAATTAGCCTGCAGGGGGACTAAACCGGAGAATGAAGGAGTCCATACCTAGTGTGAACTGGGAAAGATTTAAGGCCGCATTCACCCCTCGCAAGGGAAGACCTTAAACTGTTGGGTTTGGAATGGTCCCTTACTTATGCTAGTATAATGTACGGGTTCACACAATTGTATAGTCAAGTCTTATGCAGTTCATACAAGGCAATTCAAATAAACACAGATTTGCACACTCATAAATATTAATAGAAATAATATGGCTCCACGCAGAGATAAAATTAAATCACTCACGCATAATATAAGGCGACTGATTAATGAAATAAATTAATATTAACGATGTAAAATATAAAGAAGAAGAAAAATGTAATGCAATATAAATAATTAATCACACACGCATAATGCAAAATGAATAACTAAAGAAGTAAAAATGCATAAAATATACAGAAATAGGTCGACGCATATTTGAGTATTTCCCGAGTGGTACGTGGAGTTGTATCCCAAGTACGAATCGCATTACCGTCCATTCGGATTCGGCTACGGAATTTACGCATGGGTTTCCATCCAATATACTACAAGGAATAATAACATACATAACCACCAATGCCATGTAAACGGACATAAAACAATAGACACCAAATAATATAGCAATGCATATACGTAAAATCATGAACAAACATAAACAAAATAAAAGGCAAAAGAATAAAATAACAATAAAAGTGAATAAATAGATAAAAAATAAATAAATAACATAATACTGAAGAAGAAATGTGGCCAGAGATCTGGCCATTTTTGATATAGGGCTTCGCATACCCGGCTGGACGTATTTCATGTCCAGTCAGGCATGCATTGTCCGGAACTATAAAAATAAATAGAGCAAGGGTGCCCTCAGGTCTTACCTTTTAAGTTGCTTTCTGGGAAGTGCGTTAGGCCGTTGCCAGAAGGATCGCTGGTTTGCTGGTTCATTGTTTCTGATTGCTGGTTCACTGTTTCTGCTCACTGGTTTGCTATTTCTGGTGGCTGGTCGCTGTTTCTGCTTCTGATTCTCGGTTTTTACTTGCTTATTTGCGCTGATGTCGTTGTTTCTGCTTCTGGTTCATGTCCAGTCTGTCTTTCACGTTCTCTTGTTGTTTTTATTTCTGTTTTTCTCTCGATTTTCTTATTATTTTTTTTGTTTCGGTCTTTTTTTTTTTTCACTCGGCCCTTTTCTTTTTTATCCTCATTTTTTTTTCTTCGGTTCTCTTCCCTTCTCTCTTTTTTTCGGTCCTCTTCCTCACTCTCTTTCTTTCAGTGACCCCCAAAAAAGAAGAAAAAAAAACCCTCTCTTTTGATGATGACTTGGTCCCTTTTATAATGATTTGAAGGGATCTCCAAATAGGGAAACAAATCATGTTTATTTGGGAAATATATTATCAAATTATTTTGGGAATAAAATCTTATAAATTTGGTGATGAGGAGATCTCAAATCTTGTTAAATTGGTAAGGATGGGATCCCAAAAATCTCATTAAATTGGAAAGTGTTGATGCTCTCATAACTAAGGAGATTTTACCGTATTTGGAAAGATTATACGTGGTCTGCATAGACAGCATAGGCCGATTGCATGGGCTGCATGGGCCGATTGCAAGGGCTGCATGGGATGATTGCAATGGCAGATGCTTTTCCGAGGCTAAGGATTAAAGTAGTGGCTGACTGAGCAAATCTGAGGCTGACTACTGAGTTCGAATCCGATGAGGTGCTAAATTTGGAGGTTTTCCTCCCTTCCGGCATTCGTTTTTAGAAACTTTCGTAACTTCTCAGGTAGTGCCTCCATACGAGGCTCATCATTGGGTTCATGCTAAAAAATGCAATGCCTACACACAACTCAACATGAATATCCAGGAACATGATCTTTTGGAAGCCGCTCCACGATAAATAATTGCATTCATTCAATTATTTTTTAATTATTTTTTAATTTCAAAAAAGCTTAAACATATTTTAAATAACCCAAAATAATTTTAATTTCAACACCATACACAACACTTATTATATAACAAACATATATATATATATATATATATATATATATATATTATATATATATATATATAAAATAAAGGAGAATGGTGTTGGAGGAAAGATAGTGCATCCAACGGCTCTCTTTATGTGGCTTAATTGACGGTTCAAATCGTTTCATTAGTAATTGGAGGGAAGAGAGTGAATTGATTGATGGAAAAGGTAAAAAAATTTCAAATTTTCAAAGCAGAACTCTTCTCTGCAGAATCAAAAGGAATCAAATATATCAGATATCAGAGGCTCAGTTAAACTTGGAACACACTAAAAAATACCATAGCAATTGCAATCTCTTCCAGATCTCTTTAAATAGCAATTGCAATCTCTTCCAGTTCTCTTTCAATAGCAATTGCAATCTCTTCCAGATCTTTTTCAATCAAGTAAGCAATCTAATCTCGCAAAGGATTTTGGGAACATATTTTATTTTGATTTTTTGGATTGTCTTGCTAAAGTTTCGATTTTTTGATTTTTTGGGTTGATCTGTATCATGGGTATTGCCTTTAAAGTTTGTTCTTTTTTCAATTTTACCTTCTGGTTCTTCAACTGGACATAACGGTAGTTGAAAAAAAATTCTAATGATAGTAAGCTCTTCTTACAACCAGAAAACCAAAAATTTCAGAGCAATTTAAGTGCCAAATTTCCTACGGCAATCTTTTGAATACTATTTTATTTGTTTTTCCTTTTATTTATTTTTTTTGTAAGAATACCCATTTGGGCTGGCGTCAAGGTTAGTTCTTTATTTAATCTGATTCATCAAGTTTTCAATTTTGCTTATTTATGTATTTGTTATGATTCAAATATTCCATTTGTTTTTTGTTTGTTTTTGGTGCAAGATCTGATTTTTAAGAGTTAAAGATTGGATTTTTATTGTTGGGGTATGGGGTTTCAGTTATAGAACTGCCCAGAATCAACTTTCATTTGTTTTTTGTGGTTGTTTTGATGTTAATTTGATTATTATCATCTGTGTGCTGCTATTGTAGCTGTTTTATGTTAAATATAAAGCATTGGATTTCACATTTTTCATTTTGTTGAATGATGTTTCTAGGTTTGTTTAGCATATAAGTTTATTCTCCAAGGGTTATTGATATATGGTTCTTAAAAATTTATAATGGTGGTTCTTGCAGTTTACCAGCAATGTCAACCCCTCACGGGCCCCTTCTAATCTGGGTAACAGATGGGCAAGCTTGACAAGACTGTTCAGGTTTTCGAAGGTATTATAATTATAATCCTTTCAAATCTAATAAACCTTTCAAACCTAATAATCTATTCAATCTTTAATGGTTATATCGAATCGCACCTTATCCCAACGTCTACGGCGCGAAAGGGAGAGAAAACTTAGCCTTATTCGTTCTTTGCCAATATGCCCAACTCCCACTCCGGCGACTATTAGCCAAAGGCAACGTCGACTAAAAGGAAAAGTCACACCTTCAGCACCTTCTAATGATAAGTCTTCAAGTCCATTTGAGAGTCTTCAAGGTGATGTAGCGCCATTACATGACAGGTGAGTAAACAATCCAAATTTTTAAGAACCATCTTCTGAAATGTTTTAATTATTGGAATTATATGTAGGCCACCAATAAGCATCCTAAATTTTGATGACAGTGGTGATGAAATAGGGAACCAGAGTCTTCTACTTCAACCATCTTCAGGAGACATGTATATCTGATACTTATTAATTTTCCTATCCTTACAGTATATATATATAATATATAACTTTTTATAACGTTGATATTTATGTAGAACTAATTTATCAGATCAATATTTTAACGAAGTGGATATTGATGAAGAGTATGATATGGGTCCTCAAATTCTACTGCCTAGTGAAAATAATCGACTTTATGCACATGGAAGTCGACATTCACTCGGGAATATGGATGTATGTTGTCCTCATTGCTCAACACTACATTGGATGGATGAAAGATTAAGTGTCTCCAGTAAGATAAATCCTCGGTTTGGAACATGTTGTCTACAAGGTAAAATAAAGCTACCCCTTTTAACATGTTGTCTATTTCATTCTGAAATCATATTCGAGAGTATAATGCAGCTAATGCATTTACGACGTTGGGATTCGAAGTAGATAAACGAGTTGTCAGTGGAAAGGGTCCAAAATTAGTCACTATTCATGGTGAACTACGTCATCAGACAGGATCACTCCTACCACAGCCTGAGAAGGATCCATCTTATGCACAGTTGTACATTTATGATCCTGGTGTTGCACTAGATATTCGTATCCGTCGAAATAAACAATTGAGAAGGGATCTACTTGAAATCATCCAAGGTTGTTTATTGCAACATAATGTTCGCAAGAAAATATATACAAGCTTTTGAGCTATTGTGCGAGTCAAATGAACAAATGAACAAAGAACAAACAAACATACTGCTTATCTTCATTATAGTGCAACCAAAGACCGACGTCGATATAATTTACCATCGGCAGATGAGATTGCTGTGATATTACCAGGTGATGGAACTGAGGTAACTGGGTCAAGGGATATTGTTATACACTTAAGAGGAAATCAAGCGTTGATGCGAATTAGTGAATGTCACCCAGCATATCTACCATTGGATTATGTTTTATTGTTTCCATGTGGTGAGTTGGGATGGGAACCTGAGATGAGACAATGGGATGCTCAAAAAAATTCTTTTACAACAGACAGGCTGACTCAGATGAATTATTATTGTTATCACCTTTTCCAGCGTCCAACCGAGTACTCAACAATCTTGAGAGCATGTAAATTATTCCAAGATTTTTTGGAAGATGCTTGGGCTGCAACAGAACAAAATCGATTGAATTATATCAGGCTTAATCAAGACAGTTTACGTGCTGAACTTTATCAAGGTCTTATAGATGTTGCAGCTAATGAAATTAGACCCAATCAAGTTGGGAAACGATTTATTCTGCCATCTTCATTCACTGGGAGTGCCAGATATATGTTTGAAATATTCCAAGATTCGATGGCAATCACACGTTACAATAAGCATCCAAATATATTTCTAACCATGACAGTGAATCCTAATTGGCCAGAAATTTAATATGCGCTGTTACCCCAACAAACACCTATAGATCGCCCAAATTTAGTTGCACGTGTTTTTGAATTGAAGAGGAGACAACTGATGAAAGTTATAAAAGAGAAGAACATTTTTGGTAAGAAATGTGCACATGTTTTCACTATTGAATTTCAAAAATGAGGTTTACCACATATGCATTTGTTAATATTTTTGGACATGCTGACAAGATTCGAACACCATCTCAAGTGGAAAATTATGTATCTGCAGAGTTTCCGGATCCAAATGAAGATGCTGAACGTTTTGAGACTGTAATGAGATGTATGTTACATGGACCATGCGGTACTCGAAATTCGAATGCACCATGCATGGAAATGGTAGGTGTACAAAGGGATACCCTCGGAAGTTTGCAGAAACAACAACAATGGACACCGATGGTTATCCAATCTACCGTCGCCATTGTGATGGCAAGGTTTATATGAAGGGAAAGTATCCAGTTGATAATAGAGACGTTGTGCCATATAATCCTTATCTTACTAAAATGTTTGATTGTCATATTAATGTGGAGGTTTGTGCAGGATTGAGATGTGTAAAATATATCCACAAATACATATACAAAAGTCATGATCGCACAACAATGATTTTAGGCAGTGAAGATGAAATTCAACAATATCTTGATGCAAGCAAGATATAGGTCCGCCAGAAGCTGCATGGCGCTTATTTGGCCATCTTCTACATCAAGAAGATCCAACTGTGGTTCGTCTGGCACTACATTTACCTGGAATGCATTCTGTTGTCTTCAATTCTAGAGATAACATGGAAGAAATTATTTCAAGAGCTGAGCATCAAAGGACAACCCTAACTGCTTTTTTTGAATCTTGTCGTTCCTATGAAATTGCACGTTCTCTCACTTACCAAGAAGTTCCTCAATATTTTGTATGGAACAAGTCATAGAAGATTTGGATTCAACGTAAAACACATAAGAAATCGATTGGTAGAATGTATTTTGCTAGCCCTAATTCAGATGAGTTGTTTTATCTTCGTCTGTTACTGACAGTGGTGAAAGGTCCACCATCATATGAATACTTGAAAACAATCAACAATGTGTTACATGGATCCTTTAAAGTAGCATGTATTGCAAAAGGACTTCTTGAGGATGACGATGAGTGGATATATTGTCTTGAAGAGGCTGCAATAATGAAAACAGGATATCAATTGAGGAGATTATTCTATGTTATACTTATGCAATGCTCTCCAACAAATCCTTATTCATTATGGATATAGTTCTCTATGAGAATATGTGATGATCTTGCTCATAAAATTCGAACCAAGTTTGGAATAACGAATCCCACAGTGGTAGAAATTGAAGATTATGGTTTATATCTTCTCAATGAAATGCTACAGGACTCGGGGAAGAGCTTAAAGGATTTTCCTCCATTTCCACAACCAAATAGAAATTGGTCTAATGTTGTCGGGAATAGGCTGTTATGGGAGCATCAACAACTGCAATGTGATGCACAACAAGGAGTTCCAAAAATTAATGTTGACAATCTTAATTTCGAACAAAAATCGGCGTATGCGGCAATCATTGCCTCGGTAACGACAAATAAATGATCTATTTTTTTCTTGAGTGGTGGTGCTGGGATTGGAAAGACTTTCCTATACAACACAATTGCGACCCAGTGTCGAAGCCTTGGACATGTAGTAGTGGTTGTTGCTTCATCTGGTATTGCTTCATTATTATTGGTTGGAGGTCGAACTGCGCATTCAACATTTAGTATTCCACTCGATATTCAAGATAACTCGGTATGTGGATTTAGTAAACAATCTTTGCAAGAAGGGTTATTTCGAGAAACAAAACTAATCATATGGGATGAAGTACCGATGCAAAATAGATATTGTGTTGAGGCGGTTGATCGCACCCTTCAAGATATTTGTGATAATAAAAAATTATTTTGTGGTATCACTGTTATTTTGGGTGGAGACTTTCGACAGATTTTACCAGTGATACCAAAATGGGTTCGTGAGCAAATTGTCGGCGCGTCTTTAAGACGTTCTCTACTTTGGAAGAATGTGCATGTTTTAATATTATCTCAAAATATGCGGCTACATGACTCTGAGGACGGGGCTCATAACTTTTCCACCTTCTTACTCGAGGTATTATGTCCTTTAACTTATCTAATAAAAGCTTAATTATAAATGTTAATAGAATATTATGTAGCTACTAAAATATTTTTGAATTTCGTCTTTATAGGTCGGGACAAACCCACAAGGAACTATTGGACTTCCATCCACAATACGAAAATGTAAAGATTTGGATGAATTGATTTCTTTAGTTTATCCATGTATAGATGGACCTGAGACAGTTGGCGCTGATTTTTTAAAGGAGCGCACAATTCTTTCTGCACGTAATGATGATGTTGGACTTATCAATAATTCAATATTGAATAAGTTTCCCGGAGACACAATTTGCTTTCTAGCAGCCGACAAAATGTCAAAGGATGATGAAAGAGATCGTTCTATTACGAATCAGTACCCAACTTAGTATTTGAACTCACTAGATCCCTCTGGGTTGCCGCCATTTAAGCTGAACCTGAAAGTTGGCTGCCCAATAATATTATTGAGGAACCTAGCTCCAAAAGATGGACAATGTAATGGAACGAGAATGATGGTTGTCCGATGTACATAACATATTATTGAAGCTCAAATCTTACATGAAGATAAAGTTGGAAAATTAGTTTCCATTCCAAGAATATCTCTAACACCGTCATCATCAGAGTTACCTTTTCAAATGACAGGACGTCAGTTTCCTGTACATTTGGCATTTGCAATGACAATGAATAAATCTCAAGGCCAATTATTGAAGTTTTTCGGAATTGATTTTCGTACTCCAGTATTCAGCCATAGCCAATTATATGTTGCACTTTCTAGGTGCACCTCTTCACATAGAATAAGTGTTCTACTGCCAGATGGATCCAACTCTACGACCAATATTGTGTATCCAGAAGTTTTATTATAACTTCAAATACAAAGGTAATTCATTAGATCGCATGTATTGGAGATTTTTTATATGATAAGTATTATTTTTTTTTGTCATCAATGATTAAAAGTATTATTATTTTTTTGTTCTAATTTACCTGATTCTGTTATGTTGGATTTTCAGATGGGTTTGATTTTTGCAGATTTTTGTTGGTTGACTTGCCATGAATTATTTTGCATCCTTTATTTATGGGTTTGATTTCTGAGGGGGTTGGGTTGGATTATAGAGCCTAACATGTCTGATTTAGCCAAAGAAGCTTGGAGAAAATACCTTATACAACTCCAAGTCCATCCTGTAAGAGCCAAGGTTTGTTCTTTTCTCCATCATCGTCAATACCCATCTTTTATCATTCTCATTATCAATCATCATCAGTACCCATCATTTTTTTTTGGATATCAGGCAATTACAACTAGAGTATTATCTAGGTGTGTTGATGCAATTTCCCAGAAAATTTTTGGAATCAAGAAGCTTCAACTGAAAAGATTGCATCTTCTTTCGGTAATTAGTTTCTTTGTTCATTTACAAAATGTTTGTATTTTGAAGCTAATGATTGAAGTTGAAACCTTTTTTTTTTAAAAAAATGTTATATCATAAGTATTATATGAAGAGAGGGAATTGTAAATTGGCTTGGGAGTATGTTGAACTTGGTACCGAGGATATATGTAATATGTGCTATTATTACAGCTTAGAAATCGATCCAGGCTTTGTTTCTGTGATGTATTCTGTGGTTTGCTGAGATCTGGTGTGTGATTAATGGATTTTGTGTTCACTAGAAGGGAGTTTTGCTTCTTATATGGGCGCTTGAGTTGAAATTAGTGGTGGGTTGGTACTATTTTAAGGATTTGGGAACATTGTTTCTTGGCAATTGCAGTGTATTTATTGAAGCAATGTTGATCAAATTGCATGTAAGTTCATGGGAATGTGCCGAACTAAATGATTATACTGGAAAATGGGTTGAACTGAGAGATGAGTTTGAAGACTGGTTATGGAGTGAATTATGCTTTTATTATTTCATTGTTGAAGAAAGACACTCATTGGTTTGCTTGAGATTAATTTTACCACAATGTGGATCATGATTGTTCTACGTTTTGCTAAGACTGGGTGCTTTGAAAGGCTATATATCATTTGCTATGATTGTTAGTTACCTAGGGTTTTTAGATGCAAACCAGGTTTTTTATTGGTGTTAAGTACAGTATCGGAGCTAGAACCTAAAGTTGGACCCAAAAATTGGGTTCAAAGAGTGGAAGAAGAGATTATAATTTATGCTCTGTCTGAATGCTTAAAACTATTCATTTAATTGACTAGAACCATTATCAAACTTTCATAATTTGGTTTATAGCATCACTCACCTTTTATGTGCTTGTTTGTTTCTGAAATAATGTGATGACTATGCCATCGTTTTTTTTTTGGATATCACGCAATTACAACTAGAGTATTATCTGGTTGTGTTGATGCAATTTCCCAGAAAATTTTTGGAATCAAGAAGCTTCAACTGAAAAGATTGCATCTTCTTTCGGTAATTAGTTTCTTTATTCATTTACAAAATATTATTTTGAAGCTAATGATTCAAGTTGAACCTTTTTTTTTTTAAAAAAAAATGCTATATGATAAGTATTATTTTTTTGGTTATCAATGATTAAAAGTATTATTTTTTTTGTTATAATTTACCTGATTCTGATATGTTGGATTTATTTATGGGTTTGATTTTTGCAGATTTTTGTTGGTTGACTTGCCATGAATTTTTTGTGGAATATTGTCTAGGATTAATAAGTATTCTACTGTCAGATGGATCCAACTCTACGACCAATATTGTGTATCCAGAAGTTTTATTATAACTTCAAATACAAAGGTAATTTGTTAGATCGCATGTATTGGAGATTTGTTATATGATAAGTATTATTTTTTTTGTCATCAATGATTAAAAGTATTATTTTTTTGTTCTAATTTACCTGATTCTATTATGTTGGATTTTTAGATGGGTTGATTTTTACAGATTTTTGTTGGTTGACTTGCCATGAATTATTTTGCATCTTTTATTTATGGGTTTGATTTTTGAGGGGGTTGGGTTGGATTATAGAGCCTAACATGTCTGATTTAGCCAAAGAAGCTTGGAGAAAATACCTTATACAACTCCAAGTCCATCCTCTAAGAACCAAGGTTTGTTCTTTTCTCCATCATCGTCAATACCCATCTTTTATCATTCTCATTATCAATCATCATCAGTATCCATCATTTTTTTTTTGGATATCAGGCAATTACAACTATTGGTGTTAAGTACAGTATCGGAGCTAGAACCTAAAGTTGGACCCAAAAATTGGGTTCAAAGAGTGGAAGAAGAGATTATAATTTATGCTCTGTCTGAATGCTTAAAACTCTTCATTTAATTGACTAGAACCATTATCAAACTTTCATAATTTTGTTTATAGCATCACTCACCTTTTATGTGCTTGTTTGTTTCTGAATAATGTGATGACTATGCCATCGTTTTTTTTTGGATATCACGCATTACAACTAGAGTATTATCTGGTTGTGTTGATGCAATTTCCCAGAAAATTTTTGGAATCAAGAAGCTTCAACTGAAAAGATTGCATCTTCTTTCGGTAATTAGTTTCTTTATTCATTTACAAAATGTTTTTATTTTGAAGCTAATGATTCAAGTTGAACCTTTTTTTTTTTTTAAAAAAAAAATGCTATATGATAAGTATTATTTTTTTGGTTATCAATGATTAAAAGTATTATTTTTTTTGTTATAATTTACCTGATTCTGATATGTTGGATTTATTTATGGGTTTGATTTTTGCAGATTTTGGTTGGTTGACTTGCCATGAATTTTTTTGTGGAATTTTGTCTAGGATTAAATAAGTATTCTACTGTCAGATGGATCCAACTCTACGACCAATATTGTGTATCCAGAAGTTTTATTATAACTTCAAATACAAAGGTAATTTGTTAGATCGCATGTATTGGAGATTTGTTATATGATAAGTATTATTTTTTTTGTCATCAATGATTAAAAGTATTATTTTTTTTGTTCTAATTTACCTGATTCTATTATGTTGGATTTTTAGATGGGTTTGATTTTTACAGATTTTTGTTGGTTGACTTGCCATGAATTATTTTGCATCTTTTATTTATGGGTTTGATTTTTGAGGGGGGTTGGGTTGGATTATAAAGCCTAACATGTCTGATTTAGCCAAAGAAGCTTGGAGAAAATACCTTATACAACTCCAAGTCCATCCTGTAAGAACCAAGGTTTGTTCTTTTCTCCATCATCGTCAATACCCATCTTTTATCATTCTCATTATCAATCATCATCAGTATCCATCATTTTTTTTTTGGATATCAGGCAATTACAACTATTGGTGTTAAGTACAGTATGGGAGCTAGAACCTAAAGTTGGACCCAAAAATTGGGTTCAAAGAGTGGAAGAAGAGATTATAATTTATGCTCTGTCTGAATGCTTAAAACTCTTCATTTAATTGACTAGAACCATTATCAAACTTTCATAATTTTGTTTATAGCATCACTCACCTTTTATGTGCTTGTTTGTTTCTGAAATAATGTGATGACTATGCCATCGTTTTTTTTTGGATATCACGCAATTACAACTAGAGTATTATCTGGTTGTGTTGATGCAATTTCCCAGAAAATTTTTGGAATCAAGAAGCTTCAACTGAAAAGATTGCATCTTCTTTCGGTAATTAGTTTCTTTATTCATTTACAAAATGTTTTTATTTTGAAGCTAATGATTCAAGTTGAACCTTTTTTTTTTAAAAAAAAAAAATGCTATTGTTGGTTTCTATAATATGTCCCAAGAAAAGATTAAGCATACATGAAATACAACAAAGGATATATATAAACATGAAGTATGGCGGAATCATACTTACAATGCTATGTTGATGAAGAAAAATCAAACCAAATGGAAGCTCCAAGGTAGACTAGGCTCGGCCAAGGAAGACAAGAAGAAGCAAGCATCAAACTTTGTGTATTCCTTGCTCTATGATGGTTTCCCTATCACCTCTTTTGATTCCTTTGAAGGTGCTAGCCTTGCATGTTCCAAACAACAACCCTTCTTCAAGTTTTTGGCAACCAAAATTGAAGAAGAAGGAGAGCAAAAACTGTTTCAGGTTTCGGCCAAGAGTGAGAGAGAGAAGAGAGATTTTCTTAATTGATTTTGATACCAAAAATCAATTTATATTTATGCCATAATATTTATTAAATAATAATAAATCTATGACACAAGCCATGCAAAGGCTTAGAGTGTCCAACACTCAAATTCCATGCATAACATTTGAGTGTAAAATACACTATCACCATGCAATGCATCATCAATAAAATAATGCATATAATGACATGTGTCATGTGGGCCCCACACGTTTCCAAATGAAAGTGGGCCCACTTGCACTCACGCGTTCGGGTTCGATATTTCCGAAATACCGAACTTGCGTCGCGACGTTAATTAAATCGAATTTAAATAAATAATCGCTCCTAGCGAAATTATTATTTACGTCGCTTACGAATTAATTCCAAATTAACTCGTATGCCCGAATTAAAATCTAATTTTAATTTCGCGTCGAAATCGAATTTCAATTATTATATCGAATATAATAATTTTACTGATTAATTCAAAATTAATCGTTCTCTCTCTCTACTTTATCCGAGATAAAGTTTCTCCGCAATTAATCCAAGATTAATTAAGTTCGAATCAAATATCATAGGTGAATCTTCAGGAAGCGACCCAAGAGATCTCCGGATATGTTGGCAGTGAATACGGTCGTCGGATAATCCGAACACGCACGTACCTCGTACTACGTTCTTACCGATTCACAAGACAAGGTTGGCTTCTAGCAAAGCGCCATGCCTACCCAATTCTCCAGAAATATTCTTATAGGAATATAAGATCTATATCAAGCGTAGTATAGCGTAGTATTGCGTACATCGATCCAGTATCGGATGATCACATGCTAGGCCTGGGGCTGGAGATGTGTCTGCCCCGTACGAAACATATATCGGACATCAAGCAACTAGTCTCTTTAAATCGGACAATCCTGACCTGGTCATATTGTCCCGACGGTTGCAACCTTTTATAGAGTGCTAGTTCTGCGTCCTGCGTGATCATCACCTCCATATGTCTGAAGCGATACTTCCATCTTGACATCACATCCAGTACACTACGATTCTCGATAAACCCAGAAGAGGTGTACACAGAACCGGTTAAGGTCCCCAACCACCAAAACCAAAGTTTACCGATTGTCGCAAGTACTAGCGATGTAAGTCTCAGGTTAAGACCATATACACCTACCCTGATGCGGCCTCCCATAGACACGCAGACATACTACCAATGGGATTCCGCGGGGTCTATCCAGAGCGAAGCTGTTTTCCGTACCATCGGTAAAACACAACCTCCTATCGCACTTGCATAAGTATCCAATACTTAAATATATGAGAACTATGCCGTTGTGCCCTCACAACGTGCACAAGCGCAATACTAGTCTATTCCGCATTATCGATGTCCAGTCTCGATAATACTACGACTAGGGATATTTAATGATTAAACCTTTGGGGACTGATACTGTCTCATATCATTCTCAGTCCAGGTACTAATCATATGGACTTTCGCCATTTATAACTCAAAGTAAATAATATTTACAAAATGGCAAAAGGCAATTTCATTATCACATAGTTAATTTTGTACAATAATACAATATCATTTACAAACAGTGACGCTATGGGACATAATGTCTAACAGCTATATGATAAGTATTATTTTTTTGGTTATCAATGATTAAAAGTATTATTTTTTTTGTTATAATTTACCTGATTCTGATATGTTGGATTTATTTATGGGTTTGATTTTTGCAGATTTTGGTTGGTTGACTTGCCATGAATTTTTTTGTGGAATTTTGTCTAGGATTAAATAAGTATTCTACTGTCAGATGGATCCAACTCTACGACCAATATTGTGTATCCAGAAGTTTTATTATAACTTCAAATACAAAGGTAATTTGTTAGATCGCATGTATTGGAGATTTGTTATATGATAAGTATTATTTTTTTGTCATCAATGATTAAAAGTATTATTTTTTTTGTTCTAATTTACCTGATTCTATTATGTTGGATTTTTAGATGGGTTTGATTTTTACAGATTTTTGTTGGTTGACTTGCCATGAATTATTTTGCATCTTTTATTTATGGGTTTGATTTTTGAGGGGGGTTGGGTTGGATTATAGAGCCTAACATGTCTGATTTAGCCAAAGAAGCTTGGAGAAAATACCTTATACAACTCCAAGTCCATCCTGTAAGAACCAAGGTTTGTTCTTTTCTCCATCATCGTCAATACCCATCTTTTATCATTCTCATTATCAATCATCATCAGTATCCATCATTTTTTTTTTGGATATCAGGCAATTACAACTAGAGTATTATCTGGGTGTGTTGATGCAATTTCCCAGAAAATTTTTTGAATCAAGAAGTTTCAACTGAAAAGATTGCACCTTATTTCGGTAATTAGTTTCTTTATTCATTTACAAAATGTTTGTATTTTGAAGCTAATGATTCAAGTTGAACCCATTTTTTTTTTAAAATGTTAGATGATAAGTATTATTTTTTTTGTTCTAATATACCTGATTCTGTTATGTTGGATTTATTTATGTGTTTGATTTTTGCAGATTTTGATTGGTTGACTTGCCATGAATTTTTTTGTTGAATTTTATCTGGGATTGAATCAGTGTTCTACTGTCAAATGGATCCAACTCTACGACCAATATTGTGTATCCATAAGCTTTATTATAACTTCAAATACAAATGTAATTTATTAGATCGCATGTATTGGAGATATGTTATATGATAAGTGTTCTTCAGTAAAGTTGATTATTCGCTGCTAATTGAGGGCTATGATAAAATAGTATGTTTATCTGTATGTCCTGTTGTTCCTCTGAATTTTATTTGGTAGATCGCATGTGTCTGAGATTTGTTATATGGTTTGAGAGCTGCGCTGGCAACTTGTACCAACTTTTTACTTTGTATTGATAGTTATTGTTTGATATTTTGGACTATTGTATATTTAAAAGTTTATGGTGAAGAGAGGGAATTGTAAATTGGCTTGGGAGTATGTTGAACTTGGTACCGAGGATATATGTAATATGTGCTATTATTACAGCTTAGAAATCGATCGAGGCTGAAAATTTTTGATTTTTGCACTTTATTATAGAAAATGATATCAATCATTGTCTTAAACTTTGATAGCTATGTGTTTGATATTTTAATTTATCGTTATTCATCTTATGTGTATTTCTTAACTGTAATCATAGGATGTAAATTTTATAAATTTTTGCCTGTCAATACACATTTTTGGTACCATCATTATCACTCCTGAGATTCTGAGAAGTCTAAGGTGGGTATCGGCAAATAATATGTCTATTCGTGATTATGTATTATGTGTATGATAAGTTGTTAAAAGAACAAAGAATTTGAAATGCTTCTCATTCTGGCATTAATAATGTGCATATTCATTTCATTTATACGAATAAAGAATTACGAATAGTTCCTATAACACCGTGCCGTAGGCACGGGTAATATCTAGTATATATATATATTCTAAATATATATATGTTTTTTTTAAAACCAAATTACAAACCAAAATAGAATCACACAATGAAATAACTCATGAACAATTCTAGGTCACCCTAAGGTGGTCAAATGATTCTAGAATGGTAGCCTTAGCTCCAAGCTATTATCTTGAGTTTCAAACTCTAATTTATATTTATGTCTAACATAAATATTTTGACCCAATTACAAGCATATTGTGTTTATACTTCAAAAGCATACTAACACAATTAATTAGCCTAATTTCAATATCAAGCTATGTTATTATGTATCTAATACATAATTCATCACTATATATCTCACTAATGAAAACTCACTAATGAAAAACATAGCTTTTGGAGAAGATAGAACTTACCTAGCAAGGTTGATTCAAAGATCCAATCTATTTCTCCTTGTTGAAATGTTGTGGAGAAAATCCAATCTTGATTCCAATGCTGACAAGCTTCACTTCAAGATCCAATCTTGATCTCTCCTAATTGAAATGTTGTAGAGATCTTATAAAGTTTCTTTAAACACTTCTTTAACTTAGGCTAATTTCTCCAGTTCTTGCTTGTATTTAGCTTTCTCAAGCTTGGTTAAAACCTTTGCTCAAGCTTGCTATTTATAGCAAAACTTAGGCAATTTTTAATTAATAAAATTTCCAATCAACTTTATGTGGGCTTAATCTAATTTGTCCAAATATGTATAATTAGATGTGACTAATCACCTTTGTCTACCACTTTGATTTAATCTAATTAAATTAAGACAAAGTTTAATTAATGGATTAGTTACATGTCTACCACTTTGATTTAATCTAATTAAATAAAGCCAAAAACACATATAATTACATATTTACAATTACCAAAATATCCTCAAATGGTAGAGATATTTATGAAATTATGATAAAGCCCTTTGTGTAATTTTTGGATCAATTCAATTAATCCAATTGGGTCAAAGTAAATAATCAATGTTATCCAATAACACACTTTAGTTGATAATTATAATATCAAATATTATTTATTATAAAAAATAATCGGCTACCCAGGTGCTCGACGAGTACACTTATATTATGGGACTCTCTAAGTCCAGACGCGTTCGTCATATAAGCCTAGCTAATATGTACGCAATTCAGCCACCTTCGAATTCGAGAAGAACACGAACGACCTTTCTGAACTATACAAGTCGAGGTCATCACATATGTTTAACAATCCCACCGTCATAGGCTATCCGAGTTATGCTTAGGAAACATAGAATACACCGTCAAGTTTCTGAGGCGCACATCTCATGTCGACATGTCCACGATTCTTTACAATTAATACGATCCACCGTAGGTGATCGAATTTGGCCAAAGTCTTTGAGAATCATGACCGACTTACATGGATACTTAAACCCCTTATGGTACACATACGGGCTGACAGATCCTATCTTGATACACACTTGATTAACGAGTACATCGGTCCACACCCAACGAACATCTAGAGGCCAGACCATGAAAGATTTTTGACATACATGGCATCAAAGTATGGAGGATCTCACACAAAATCAATGTCATCCTATATTCAAAGGATTACATATGCTACTCAACTCGAGGAGATTCATATTGACGGTGGTGTATACTTCTAATTATTAGGAATCACCTGTGAGTCATTCAGTATTCGCTTCAGTAAATACCCAACTGTTTATACGAGCTTCCAAAGCTCATGGTACATCAGGTTAAACCATTGGAACTCCAATTCCAATATACGACATGTGCTAGTCTTATAGATTATAGGAATTCGACCGTATTCTAAAACCAACGACAAATAATTCTTACTTTAAGAATAGTTTATAATAGTAATACTATCCAATATTAGACCACCCATTGTCCAGTATTACTAAAAGAGTATTTTAAGGTCGATGTCATTCTTAGCATATTTATACATCTATCTAATATACATAATGACATTACCATTAATAAGGTTTGATATGAAAATGAAGCTATTTTATTAATAAATAATAAAATATATATAATACATTATTCGCCGACTCAAACAAACTCCCACTTGTTTAGTGCCAATTTTGATGGTACCACAGTCACATCTCCTCCATATGTTTATCGAATAACTTAGGAGGTAAGGCCTTAGTAAGCGGGTCTGTTATGTTGTCTAGCTCTTGAACCTTTAATACCACTATATCTTTTCGTTCAATGATCTCTCTAATCATGTGATATTTCATTTCCATGTGCTTGGACTTGGAATGCGCCCTCGGATTCTTAGCCTGTGCAATGGCTCTGTTATTATCACAGTACAATGGGATCAAATCCGCAATACTAGGCACAACATCAAGTTCTATGATAAAATTTCTAATCCAAATAGCTTCTTTAGTAGCTTCTGAAGCCGCTATAAATTCCGCAAGTGGTGGAATCAGCTGTTGAGCCTTACTTTGAACATCACCAACTAACCACACCACCATTAAGGGTAAATATGTATCCGGATGTAGACTTTATATCATCTGGATCTCCTTGGAAGTCGGAGTCCATATAACCCTTAACTTGTAGCTCATTTTATACATATATCAGAAACTTATCCTTAGTACCCTTAAGATATTTGAGGATATATTTCATGGTTGTCCAATGATCATTGCCTGGATCAGATTGATATTATCTAGTCACACTAACGCCAAAATTGGTGTTAGGTCTCGTACATAGCATAACATACATAATGCTTCTAATAAAGAAGCATATGACAAGTTAGACATCCTAACTATTCCTTCCTCAGTCTGAAGTGCCCATTTTCTTCGAAAGATATATGATGTATCGGAAAGGTACATTTGCTGCCTTACAGTTGGTAAAACCGTATATTTCTAACATCTTATCTATGTACGTCGATTGAGACAACCCTATAAGATTCCTAACTCTATCCCGATAGAGCCTTTTACCTTGTATATAGGAAGCTTAACCCATGTCTTTCATGAAGAAGTTCTTGCAAAGATAGGCTTTCACACTTTGCATCAATCTTATATCATTCCCTATGATAATGATGTCATCTACATACAAAACTAGAAAAACTATAATGCTCCCACTCACTTTCTTATAAACACATGATTTTTCCTCATTCTTGATGAATCTAGATAATCTAATTATCTCGTCAAAATGACGATTTCGGCTTCGGGATTCCTGTTTAAGTCCATAAATAGAATTTTGGAGCTTACAAACCAAGTTTGAAATCTCACTGGATATGAAATCCTCTGGTTGTTCCATATAGATATCCTCCTCGAGGAATCCATCAACCATATCACATCCATCTACCATATCTCATAATTGTGATATGCAGCAATGACTAAAAAAATCCTGATAGATTTTAGCATGGCTACTGGTGAAAATGTTTCCTAATAGTAAATCCCAGGATATTGAGTGTAACCTTTCGCTACCGATCGGGCCTAAAAGATTTCCATCTTTCCATCGGGCCATCGCTTCCTCTTATAAACCCATTTACAACCAATTGGTTTAACTCCTTCAGGAAGTTGAACTAAGTCCTAGACTTGATTGTCATACATAAAATCCAGTTCAGATTTCATGGCTTCCTGCCATTTTCCCGGATCGATATCCAATATTGTTTCTTTATACGTAGTCGTATCTATTTCCTCTAAGAGGAGAACATCAATGCTCACATCAGATGTTAAAAATAATCTATCATAAGGCTTTGCTATTCTATTCGACTTACGTAGAACCTATATTGTAGATCCTTCACCTAGTTGGATCTCTGGTTCCATCTCAGATTCCTTACTATCGGGATAAAACTCAGCAAGTTCAATCTTTCTATAATTCCCACTATTTCTCAAAAATTCATTTCCAAGAAAAGTGGCATAGTGAATAACAAATACATTTCGTTGCTCAAAATCGTAGAATTGATATCCCAAAGAATTTTCAAGATATCCAACGAACCTATATTTATACCACTATGTGCTAATTTATTCCGCCGCGCAACTCTAACATATGCAAGACAACCCCAAATCTTTAAATATCTAAGACTTTGATTTCTATCAAACCATATCAGATACGAGGTCGTAGAAATAACTTTTGATGAAACCCTATTAAGTATGTGGGCAGCAGTAAGTTAAACATAACTCCAATGGTAATATGGAAGATCTATATAGCTCATCATGGATCGCACCATATCTAATAAAGTAAGATTTCTTCGCTCAGACAAACCATTATGTTGAGGTGTTCTTGGTGGGCTATGTTGGGTAATAATTCCATTCTCCCTTAAATAATTTCTGATTTCATCACTCATGTATGCATCGCCTCGATCTGATCAAAGGCATTTGATGAATTTACCGGTTTATTTTTCTACTTTGTTTCGAAATATTTTGAACTTGTCAAATATTTCCGATTTATGTCTTATTAAATAGACATATCTATATCTTGACTGTTCATCCGTGAAAGTCACGAAGTATGTTGTGGAACCCCTAGGGTCGGATCGGTGCCTCGAGTAGCGAAAGTGGTCTAACCCATTTAATGAGATACTATATTCTATTACGAGTGTATAGGAAAAAACCAAGACTAAATCGGAGTCCGAAAGCTCCAAAACGAGCGAAAACAAAATCGACGCGCGCGCACACGAACGCTCATGAACAGTGCACGCGCCCACTGTTCATTTGAGCTGACTATGCCATTTTTTTTTGTTTTCTTAATGCTTTGTTCAAAGCTCTCTGGAATATTTCTAGAGAGCTGAAGCAATTAGGTTATATTACCCTAATAGCATCTGGTCTTTCCTAAACACTTCAAAAACACCCAAAATTGATTTTTAATTTCAAAACCAACATTAATACATGTTATAGAATAAAAATCAAGTTTTTCAAAATATCATATATTTTTTCCAAAAACATAAATTTATTCTAAATACACATTTACGTAAATTTTGAATCCAATACACAAACCAAATTAGAGTCCCAATAAGAAATGTCTCGTTAACAATTCTAGGTCACTCAAAGGTGGTCAAGTGATTCTAGAATGGTAGCCATAGCTGTAAGCTTTAATCTAGAGTTCCAAACTCTAATTAATTGTTTCATGTCCATCATGAACATCTTTGACCTAATTACAAGCATGTTGTGTTTATACTTCTAAAGTATCCTAACATAATTGATTGGCCTGATTCAATATTAAGCTATGTGATGATGCATCTAATACAAAAATGAACATAGCTTTGTAGAAGATCAAACATTACCTAGTAAGCTTGATGCAAGATCCGATCTACTTCTCCTTTGTTGAAATTGTTGGAGAACCTCCAAGGTGTGCAAGGTTGACTCCAAGATCCAATCTTGATTTCTCCTAAATGAAATGTTGTAAAGACCTCACAAGCTTCTCTAAACACTTCTCTAACATAGGATAATCTCTCAAGAATTTATTTATACTTGTTATTTTTTTATAATTAAAACCTTCCTAAAGCTTGCTATTTATAGCAAAACTTATGTAATTTTTAATTAATAAAAGTTGTAATCAACTTTTAAGTTGGCTTAATCTAATTTGTCCAAATGTGTATAATTAGGTGTGACTAATCTCCATTGTCTCTCACTTTAATTTAATCCTATTAAATCAAGCCAATGATTAGGAAATGGATTAGTTAAATGTTCGTTACCTTGATTTAATCCAATTAAATCAAGCCAAAACCATAAATTATTACATACTTACAAATTGTAACCTATAGGTTTTAATTTAGAGATAAATCGAAAATATGATTTTACAAGTACATATTCTCTTAATTAATGTTGTTGAAGATTATTATCTTCTCATCTACTCCCCTCTTTCTCTCATAGATCCACTTGCAACCTATAGGTTTTACCCCATCAAGTTGGTCTATAAATTCCCAGACTGAGTTGAAGTACATACACTCCATCTCGAGGTTCATGGTTTTAAGCCATTCCTCTTTATCAGAATCATCCATTACACTACGATAGGTCAATGGATCATCTACACCATCGCTGGAAGTGATAACTTGTGCCTCTCTAACTCATAAATAGAGATCAGGTTGTAGTACAACCCTCCCACTACGTCTAGGTGGCAGATCTTTCTGACAAAATTGCATCTAATGCTCAGATGTCAAAGGTGTTATGTATTTTTCAACTGTTGTTTACGATGGTATATTGGTCAAACTATCAAGTAACTCATCGAGTAACACCTTACTTCGAGGTTTGAACTCCCTCATATAGTTCTCCTCTACAAACGTAGCATTTTTCGACATAAACATTTTGTTATCTTCATGGTTATAAAAGAATCCACACATAGTCTCCTTAGGATAGCCTACAAATAGGCACACCTATAAACGTGGCTCCAATTTAGTAGTCTTATTCTTTAGTAAATGTGTTGAACACCCCCCATATACAGAAATATCGTAAACTAGCTTAACGACCACTCCACAACTTTAAGGGAGTCTTAGGAACAGACTTGGATGGAACAACATTAAGGATATACATTGCAGTTTGCAATGCATACCCCTAGAATGAACTAGGCTGTGAACTATAACTATACATAGATCTTGTCATGTCTAGTCCGATTTCTCCTCTCTGCAACATAATTTTGTTGTGGTGTTCCAGGTTCTGTGAGGTGGGATACAATATTATGCTCAACTAAGAATTCATCAAAATCTCTGTTAAGGTATTCTCCTCCACAATTCGATCATAGAGTTTTGATCGTCTTACCTAATTGATTCTCAACCTCAGCATGATACTCATTGAACTTTTCAAAAGTATCTGACTTGTGCTGCATTAGGTAAACATAACCATATCTGTAATAATCATCAATAAATATGTGAAGTATTCATAACCACCTCGGGCTCTTACATTCATTGGTCCGTAAATTTCCGAATGTACTAGCTCAAGTGGTTGATTAGCTCTTCTATCTTTTCCTGTAAAAGGTCTTTTGGTCATCTTTCCTTCTAGACATGATTCACAAATTGGTAAAGTTCCAAGCTTTAACTGGTTTAAAGCTCCGTTCTTTATTAACCTATCTATCTGGTCAATGTTACTATTACCAAGTCTAAGATGTCATAGATATGTATCATCGTGAGAAATCTTTTGTCGTTTTATTTTAGGTTTTTCAACCTTAAACATTTCAGTATTGAACAGTGAATTATGTGTGACCGTCCTTAACACATATAAATTATTTTTATGAGTTTCTTGTACTTATGGTTAACTCATTTCCACCAATAATAACCAAATTATTAATAAAAGAAACCGAAACACCATCATCCAAAAGTTTAGAGACAAAAATCAAATTCTTGCGAAAACCAAGAATAAATAACATATTGTTCAAATTTCAATAACTATTATTATAAAAACGTAGAATAGAAACTCCCACTGCTCTTGCTGAAATGGCATCCCCTTATCCCGACTCTCATGGTATAGTCACCTTCAGCAAGTCCCCCCACAAATCAAGTAGCTATAAAGAAGAACAAACATGGTTAGTGGCTCCAAAATCAATAATCCATGTAGACTTATCATCTTCCACTGATAGATAAGTTGGGATAAATGCCCTAGAGCTTCATGTAATGTAAACGATTTTATATGTTATGAAATAAAATGATGCATTATTCATTTATCAAAGTGTTTGTTTAAACATCGGATATTGTAAATTATCTTGATTACCCTATATTACACATGTACCTTCAGACTTATTGTATGGGTATCATACACAAGAGGATTTAAGTCTGAAGTTAGTAATGTAAAATAGTCCATATAGAGCAAACAAAGCGGGTACTTTGTTACTTTTTTGTGGTTTATCTATAGCTGCGGTTCACTCTATAATTATATGGCGACCTTGATCCGGGATCATCCATGTGGAGACATGAGAATGGAGGCACCTTGTATGATGTGATCATATTGGACTGGACCCAGATAGAAATGACTTTCTTATAATATTCATTAAATAAAGAAATTCATTTCGATCTACTAGATGGTCATATATAGATTGATCTTAATCCTGAGTGTACTACGAACTCCTGCATGGCAGGCTATGTCCTTTGATTTACAAAGGTGATGTTGGTGTAGCAGTCTCGATCATTAGCTACGTACTTTGGGGGTATGGTCTGGTGTGTAGCTGGGGAAGTTTTACATAAACATAGAGTTCACTCCTTCTTGCGAGTTGATTTGATATTTGAATGGTTAGAGCGCTCAAGCCTTTCTATTACGAATAAAAAGATTAAAATTCATAATGGTTATGAATAAAGCGTTCATTAGAGAATCAATGGTACTTAAGGTAAAAATAATTAGAGGGGTATAACAGATATTATAACCCGGCTCTAATTACGAGATACACGTGAATGGTTGATCTATATATAGTGACTATATCGATGGACACCGACTTGGTTCGGGTTAATATACCATCTGCGGCAACGAGAGTGCAACTTCGGGTTTTTAGTGGAATAACCCAGAGTTAATAATTCAGAATATTTAAATAAGAGCTTAATTAATATTTTGAGATTATTGGAGCTCGAAACCGTAGGTCCATTTGGACCCCGTGCTAGCTCAATATACTGTAGCGTATTTAGTATAATTGGATAGTCCAATTGTATACTCACATATGTATAAATAGTATTAATATGATTAATAATATTATTTTATCACACTTGAAACTATATATTAAAAGTTAATATATGGTTTTAATAATTATATGCTAATTATTAAATATAAAATATTAAATTATATATTAGATAATTTAATAAGGCTAAGATTGTAATTTCTAAATTTTGGGTTTTGGAAACCCTTGGTTTTAATTTGGAAGTTACAAATTTTAAAGGCATTAATCTTTTTAGTTTTTGTAACATCTTTGGCTTTATGGAAAGTTAATATTGTTGTTAAAAATTAATGAAAAAATAAGCCTTGGCCGAAAATTAGCTTAATGGAAAGAGAAATGATTTTATTAATTTTGGAAATTAATTATCCTAAGTATAAAAGAAAAATTGTTTTTCTTTTTGGAAGGATCTCTTAAGCAACCCTAGCTTTCATCTTCTTCTTCTTCATTCTCTCTCGAAGTGTTGAGAAAATAAAAATAAAGAACAAGAAGAAACACAAACAAAATACTAGTGTGACATTAATCTCCAAATAGTTTAGGGATTAATATTATGAGTCTAGCCACAATAGTTTCCGTTGGAAATGAGATATAGCTCGGAAGACTTTATGGTGTCGAACAAATAATCATCTTCATCTTCTTCTTGTTTAGTACTCGATAGTGAGACTTATTTTTGCTCACTTTCGCCCCTTGTTTGGTAAACCAGAACTCGGTTTGGTTTCGTTTTAATCCAGGATTTTTGGGGAACATATATGGGTGTTTTGAGGTTGTGTTGGGGCTATTTTCAAGTGAAAAATCAGAACTGAAATACAGTCACTGTCCACGCATTTTAGGGGCTGTTTCGGCAGTGCGGTGGGCGCAAATCGGGTCCAAAACAATCCAGTTTTTGTGTGGCTATTCGGGGCTGTTTGAGGACTGTTCTGGAGCTTGAATTTTTTTTAAAACAAAAGTAAAATTTCAGTGGTGATAATGGTTGTATTCGGCCACTTAAAGGGAAGGGAAGAAAATTTTTCCAAGTCCGATCCGTGTGCCTAACGCGTTTCCGCTGCACTAGGAAAGTGATTCCTATAAGGTATTCAGTAACAAATAAGTGGTATTTACCTGTTGCCTTCTTCTCTTTCAGCTCAGCAAGGTATTTAGGACAATTCTTTTTCCAATGCCCATCCTTCTTGTAGTGGAAACACTTTCCCTTGGGCTTGGCATCCTTGGAGCCTTTCTTGTTGTTCTTCTTCTTCATAGGCTTTGCATTAGTCTTCCCACTACCTTTCTTCTTGTTCTCGACATATTTAGAAGTTTTGGCAACATTTTCCTCTCTACTAGGCATATGAGGATCCACCAGCATGGATTCAAGATGGGTGAGCTCATTGAGCAGCTGAGTCAAAGTAAAAGACAACTTGGTCATAACATAGTTGCTTTTAAACTACAAGAAACTCTTCGGAAAAGTTTCCATAATCATGGTCACCTGGCTTCGCTCGTCAATACGAGCTCCATTGGTTTCGGTCGTATTAAGGTAGGTCATCATCTTTAAGACGTGCTCTCGGAGTGATGTCTCTTATTTCATCCTAACGATCATCGCTGAGACCATAGCCTTATGACGATGTCATTCCGAAGGCTGTCCAAACATGCCCTGCAATCACTCCATCATCTGAGATGTTGTAGCCATAGGCTCATGCTTTGCAGCAAGAACCTCGGACATCCCTACTAGCAAGTAGCAGTGGGCTTTATCATTAGCCGCGAAGTATTTTTGGTAGGCATCGTGCAAAGCTTGGCGAGAGTTTCTAGCTGGCTTAGGTAGACACTCCTCCGTCAGAGAGAATGGCATAACTTTCCATTTGAAATAATTTTCTGCAGTTAATTTATCATTAGAGAGAATGGAAATTATTGGAAAAACCATGGCTGAAATAAAATAAAGTAAACATGCATTTAATATTCATTCATCACATTAAAATTATTAAAAATTTTGGCATAAAATTAAACATGATGCGTGAACCATGAATATTGAATTAGAAACTGTAAGAGAATTACTCTGCCATGGAAGCCTATCTTCCTTCAAATAAGTGCCTTTGTAGGGTAGGTCAAGTATTTGCATGATAGATCGAGGCAACCTCAATTGATTAATATATACTATAATAACTCTTATTCCTATATTAACCAACAACTGTTTGATTTGATCAAGGAATTTCGATTAACATTTAATCATTCCTTTGTGAGTGTGACCCATTATTTTGGAACCCTTGGACTTAACTAGTGCAGTGCTACCATATGGTAGGTAAGTTCACTGGATACATCTAGAGTCCCTATCCTCTCTACTCATTATTTTAAAATTAAGGTTTCTATTTTAAGATATCAAATAGTTTAATTTACTAGTGTTAAAAAATTTATGCGCGACTAAAACATAATTTTCATTTACACTAGTACACTATTAATGATCTTACCAATTTTAGCTCTTAAAATTTTAACTCACTAATATCTATTAGTCTCTACTAATTATTTTACTCAATTAAATTAATTTAACTAAGTAAGGTTTAGTGACCTAATTTCTTTGAACTCTTAAAATATCGGTACACTAATAAAATAATCTGAACCACGTCGGTGTCCATCAATATAGTCATTACATACGGATTTGCCCTTCACGAGTATCTCATAATTAGAGCCGAGTCATAATGTCTGTTATACCCCTCTTATTATTTTTAGCTTAAGTACCATCGATTCTCTAATGAATGATTTATTCATAACTATTATGAATGTTAATCTTTCTATTTATAATAGAAAGACATGAACACTCTAATCATTCAAGTACCAAATCAACCCTTAAGGAAGATACTTCTCTACTTCTTATAAGAATAGGTGAACTCCATATCTATGTAAAATGTCTTTAGCTACACACCAAACCATGTCCCCAAAGTACGTAGCTATTGGTTGGGATTGCTACACCAATCTCACCTTTTTAAATCAAAGGACATAGCCTGCAATGCAGGAGTTCATAGTACACTCAAGATTAAGATCAATCCATATATGACCATCTAGTAGATCGAAATAAATTTCTTTATTTAACGGATATTATAAGAACGTCATTTATCTGGGTCCAGTCCAATATGATCACATCATACAAGGTGCCTTCATTCTTATGTCTCCACATGGACGATCCCGAATCAAGGTCACCATACAATTATAGAATGGACCACAGCTATAGATAAACCACAAATAAAGTACCCGCTTTGTTTGCTCTATATGGACTATTTTAGATTACTAACATCAGCCTTAAATCCTCTTGTGTATCACACTCATACACTAAGTCTGAAGGTACATGTGTAATCTAGGGTAAGGCAAAGCTTTTTGGAAACTCCACCGTCAACACCTCCTTTACGAAATGAGAGGTTGTCGCGGTATCCTGGTCGACCCGAGCTCCTGCCTTTATACTTTCCTCCCATTTCCTTATCTCCTTCCGAAACCAATCCCCTATTTGGCTTTTGGAGCAATCGTATTATTTCCCAAAGGCTTCTTCACACCTTCCACTTCAAGGATGGTATCTTCCATGACTTGGTACCTCACGCCCCTCCCTGGATACAGTTCCAGGTCACTTTCCCTAAAACACAAGCTGTTACTAGATGATTCTGAGGTTCGTCTGTCTTCATCTTCCCACATCTCTCCTGCCTGTGCGACACTGGCAACAACTACAGACCTCACTCTTTGGGAATTCATTTTCCCATTTTCTCTATCTCAGTCCATTCCAGCGACCTTTTTCCTTTTGCTGAGACCCATTTACCCCTGCTCTCATGTCTTCTTCTCCAATTTCTCAATGTTTTCCATCACGGCCTTCATGAAGGCTTGGGTCGCTGTTGGACAATTATGACCCATAACATCACTATTTGTACAGAACTTGGCGTTGTTGTACAAATTAACTATGTGACAAAGGAAATTTCTCTTTTATCATTTGTAATTGGATTACCGAGATACATAAATGATAAAAGTCCATATGATTATTACCAGATTAATAAGATATGAGACAATATTAATCCACTAAGGTTTAATCATTAAATATCCCTAGTCGTAGTATTATCGAGAATGGACATCAATAATGCGGAATAGACTAGTATTACACTTGTGCGCGTTATGGAAGCGTAACGATATAGTTCTCATATATTTGGGTATTGGATACTCATGCAAGTGTATTAGGAGGTTCTGTTTACCGATGGTACAGAAACAGCTTCGCTCTGGATAGACCCCTCGGAATCCCATTGGTAGTATGACTATGTGTCTATGGGAATCCGAATAAGGGTAGATGTATTTGGTCTTAACTTGAGACTTGCATCGTTAATACTTGCGACAATCAGTATACTTTGGTTTTGGTCATCCGGGGCTTTAACAGGTTCTGTGTACGCCTCTTATGGGTATACTGAGAATCATAGTGTATTGGGTGTGATGTCAAGATGGAAGTATCACTTCAGCCATATGGAGATGATGATCACGTAGGATACGGAACTAGTACTCTTAAGTACTGCAATCATCGGGATAATATGACTAGGTCATGATTATCCGATTATAGAGTCTAGTTACCAGAGATCCGATATATGCTTCGTATGGGGCAGACACAATTCCAGCCCTAGGCCTAGCATGTGATATCGATACTGGATCGTAATACGTAATACTACGTATGCTACGCCTGACAAAGATTATATATTCCTTTAAAGAATATTTCTGGAGAATTGGGTAGGCACGGTGCTTTGCTAGAAGCCAACCATGTCTTGTAAATCGGTAAGAACGTGGTACTAGGTATGCACATATTCGGATAGTCCGATGACCGTATTTACTGCCAACATATCCAGGGATCTCTTGGGTCGCCTCCCAAAGATTCACCGATGATGTTTGACTATAACAAAATTAATCTGTGATTAATTATGAGAGAGAAAATTAATCTAGAATTAATCACCGCAATAATTAGTCTGGGAATTAAATTTCAAGAGAAAGAATTTATCTGAGATTAAATTCGTCGAGAAGAGAGAACGCGATTAATTTGGAATTAATCGGTAAAATAAATTTAATAGTTAAATTAGATTTTTCTATTTAATTTATTTAATTGGGATAAAATAATATATTAGATATATTAATTGAAATTAGATTTCAAAGCGGAATTAAAATTGGATTTTAATTCGCGCGAAAGAATTAATTTAAAATTAATTCTCAAGCGACATTAGTAATAATTTTGCTAGACATTATTATTTAATTAAATTGGATTTAATTATGTCGCAATGGCAAATTCATTTAATTCAGAATTAAACGAACCCGGGCCTGAGCGAAGTTACGTGTTGGATTGTCCGACTTAAATTCGGAATTTAAAAGTGGTGGGACCCACTTCACTTACATCAATTTGTTGGACATTTGATGGAAGTGGTTGGACTTATTTTTTGGCTTTGATTTATTAAAAGTAAGGCTTTCTTTACTTATGATACACTCAAGCCAATTTCAACACACAAGCTTATTATTTAAACCAAGTCAAACTTTGGAAGGTTTCATGGGTTACTATTCACAACACTTCAATTTCTCTCTTCTCCCTCTTAAAGTCGGGAGCTTCTTTTCTTCTCCCATGGATTTTGTTTCAAAATTCAAGCATGCTAGCACATTAAGGAGTCAAAGCAATGTGATAGGGAGACTCACCCGAGAGTTTAGAACTCGATTTCAAGCTCCGAAGCTTCCATTACATCCAACAAATGAGGAATTTTTGAAATCCTAAATTTGATCAATGTGAGTATTCCGCAACTCCCCTTGAATAATTCACACATGAATCACTCTTAGACGATCTTGGCATGTTCTAGGAACAATTACAATGGTATCAGAGTGATCTAAGTTTGATTTGGAATTCTAGGGTTCTTAAACTTTAATTTGAGAATTTTGTGTTTGGAGCTTGATTTTCTTAAATTGATGGTTTGGTTGAGTTTATAAGATGTTGAATTGGATTTGTGCATTGTTGGATTTGTGAAATATTGATTAGATCAAAAATCCCCAAATCCTAAGCTTGGCCGAATATATACCCTAGAATAAGCTCATGGGAAATTTTGAACTTTGACATATTGGATGTGTTGTTGGCATGATAGAAATATTGAATGTTGATTTAAATTGGTTTGAAATCAAATTGAATGATTTTTATATGCCTTTGCCATGAGTTTTGAAGCATGTTTTAGAATTGATTTTGCTTCAATTTGTGTTGGACATGAATTGAAAATGATGAGCATGATTAATTGAATTAATTAGTGTTTTGGAAGCATTAGATTAATTAATTAATTATGATAATTACACTTGAATTGAATTAATTTGTAATTTGGAATAATGAATTAATTTAATTGTTGTATTTGGGCTTAATGGGCTTGGTTGGGCCAAGTTTGGTTTAGGATAATTGGTTGGATCCAATTGGGCCTAAAACCATATCCATAAAGTCCAAATATGATAATTGGGCCTTTAAAATTTTAATTGGGCCTAATGGGCCTAAATTGATTTTTGGCATAGGGTGATTCCTAATTTGGCCTTGGCATCTTGGGTTTGACCCATAATTGCCAAACTCCTTGCCTTAAGAATTAATTGAAAGCCCATTGGACTTTAATTGAATAGTATTGGATACTAATTGGGCCTTTGAGACCCATATAGATTGGATTTGGAATCCAAGTCTAAAAGGCACTATTGAAAGTGTAATTATTTAATTTGGAATTAAATATTAATTAGTATTGGATACAATTTAAATTGGATTTAAAATTATAGTTCGATATAATTCAAGAATATTTACTTTGAGTATTTATTCTTAAACGAGTTGGACTCGCGCAAATCAAATCATTGTTTGAACATTGGATGGTCACTAATCAAAGATTAAATAATTGGATTAGATTGATTGATAACATGCTTTGTGTGAATACTTGGATGTATGTATGAATAATGTATATCGAAAGGATATTAGATGGGTGAGGGCAATTTTGGAAATTGTTGTAATAAACTTAGAATTTATTAAATTGGACCTGCGTGTCCAGCCTATTATCTCTATTCTCTTTGTATTTCTCTTCTCACCAATTCCCCTCAATGTAAATGAGGTTTCTTTAGAAGTATTATGTAATTGGGTAGAAGTATGAATAGTGCTAGCGGGAGAGAGGAAATTGAGAGATTTGTTCTAGGAAAAAGTTTGTTATATATCCATCCGCATATCATTATTAAATTTTATCGCGCCTTATTATGCTTTTAGAATGCATGCTTAAGGGTGTATGATGAGACCTAATTAAAGATAATAAATTGGTTGCCAATTTACGCGAAAAACCCTCAATCAAATATTAAGTGTTTTTCATTCCATTGAGTGATTCTCTCTCAAGATCCAAGATTGGCACTGGTTTGTTGGCCAAAGTCAAGACCTTTGTCCATCGCCGATGTGTTTGAATCATGAGGGCTTTGTTCGATATTGTACGCCTTGGGCAAGTTGTGATTTGTTGGCCAAAGTCAAGGTCACTTCTTGTTCATCATTCTCGATTACAAAGCTTTCCCACTGTCAATGGGTCACGCTTAACTGGTTTCATTAAGCTTGTTGAGCCAAAGCCAATGTTTAGTTGATTCAGAGGAAAAAGGTTAGGGAATATATCATATATATTGGCATATATTGGATATATGTTTCGGACTTGAAAGTCCACCTACTGGATCTAGGAATTGGATGGGATCCAATTGATCTTAGAGATCTACCTAGTTAAGTTTCATACAATTTGTTGGCCAAAGTCAAGGTTGTGTGTTATTTAATGGGATCCTAGCCCACTAGGAAACTAGGTTTCCCGAGTACTCCACAGAGGGTTAGAGACTCACCAAAAAATAGTGGGAGACAAGTATTAAATTTGCAATTTCGTTTAGATACTTGCCAATACGCGCTCATTTCATTTTTTGTCATTAAAAATTTATATATATTAGTTGGACTAATATTCAATTGTTGTTTTAATTAAACAGTTGGACTGTATTCAAACTATTTCATTTATAGTTGATTATACAATTGGATTATAATAATCAATATATTTGAATTTAACCAATCAATAGTAGTTGATTATATAGTTAGACTATAATAATCATTATATTCGATTGTACCTGAAATTGTTGATTGGATAGTTGGACTATTGAAATCAAGATAACTGAAAGATTAGCGTTAAAAACATAATCCTGGGTGAAAATGTCTTTTACGGCTTTAATTTTCAGATTGAGAATAGAACCTTAGGATAGTCCTGGGAGGCAATAAGTTACTTTATTTGATAGAGTGACATCTCGGGACTGAGCCCGGAGTTGAGCAAATAGTGGAGCATGATCTTTGGAAGACTCATGGTGATGATAACTTTAGTGCTCAATCTGTTATGCTTGCCGCAATGACTACTTAATTTCTTCGTCATAACTAAGGATTAGATCCTTTTAGTATGATATTGAAATTGAAGGATCTTCATAGATCTATTCTTAGATCTTAGAAGTACTAATTGCAAAAGAAAACTCTTAGAGAGTTAATGGCTATGCTCAAGGAGACAGAGCCAGAGCTTGCAAAAGGGCAAGAAGCGCAAGGCGCATCTTACTTCTACATCCCAGAAGGTCTAGGCTTGCCCGAAGACTTATAGGGATGTGAAAAGGGGCAAAGGCAAAAATGTCACAGTCTTCTAAGAAGAAAAATGACATATCCCAAGATGTCTACCTAAACTGTGGAAAACGGGGTCACTGGAAGTGTGAATGCCGTATAGACAAGGCAAACATGAAGGAAGTGAAGACGTGCATGGCTCCGACTTCATGTATATTTGTTATAAACATGTCCACTGCTGGTTTTAAAATTGGATTTTAGATACTGGATGTGGTACATAAACATATGTACTGATGTGCGGGATCTGCTGATTAGCAGGAGACTGGCTTCAGATGAGATCGACCTATGAGTTGGAAATGGGACAAGAGTCGCTGTTTTGGACGTATAAACCTATGTTTTGGAACTGCCCTTTGGGCATGTACTTAAATTAGGAGACTGTTATAATGTACTTAGTTAGAATAGAAACATTATCTCTATATCTAGTTGTTGGACAATTATGACCTATAGCGTCACTATTTGTACAGATCATGGTGTTGTTGTACAAATTAACTATGTGACAAAGGAGATTGCACTCTTATCATTTGTGATTAGATCACCAAGATGTATAAATGATAGGAGGTCCTTATGATTTGTTCCTGGATTGAGAATGATATGAGACAGTATCAGTCCACGAAGGATAAATCATTAAATATCCCTAGTTAGAGTATTATCGAGATTGGACATCGATAAATGTGTAAAAGACTAGTATTACACTTGTGTGCGTTGTGAGGGCACAAACGGCATAGTTCTCATGTATTTTGGTATAGGATACTCATGCAAGTGTAATAGGATTTTGTGTTTTACCGATGGTACGGGAAACAGCTTCGCTCTGGATAGACCCCTTCGGAATTCCATTGGTAGTATGACTATGTGTCTATGGAAGTCCGAAATCAGGGTAGGTGTATTTGGTCTTAACCTGAGACTTGCACCGCTAATACTTGCGACAATCAATATACTTTGGTTTTGGTCATCCAGGGCTTTAACCGGTTTCTGTGTACGCCTCTGTTGGGTATATTGAGAATCGTAGTGTGTTGGGTGTGATGTCAAGACGGAAGTATCACTCCAGTCATATGGAGATGATGATCGCGTAGGGATACAGAACTGGTTCTCTAAAGGGTTGCAACCATCGGGATAATATGACTTGGTCATGATTATCCGATAATAAAGAGACTAGTTGTTCGTAATCCGATATATGCTTCGTACGGGACAGACATTGTACCAGCCCCAGGCCTTTCATGTGATCATCCGATACTGGATCGAAATACGCAATACTACGTATACTACACCTGATACAGATCTTATATTCATGTAAGGATATTTCTGCAGAATTGGGTAGGCATGGCGCATTGCTAGAAGCCAATCTTGTCTTGTAAATCGGTACAAACGTAGTACTAGGTACTTACGTGTTCGGATAGTCCGACGATCCGATTTACTGCCAACATATCCGGGGATCTCATGGGTCGCTTCCCGAAGATTCACCGATGACGTATGACTCATACTTTAATTAATCTGGGATTAATTAGATGAGAGAGAAAATTAATCTGGGATTAATTACGGAGACATTTTATCTGGGATAAAATATCAATAAAGAGAGAAAATGATTAATTTGGAATTAATCGATTAAATTAATATATTCGATATATTATACGAAATTGGATTTCGACGCGGAATTAAAATTAGATTTTAATTCGGGCGAACGAGTTAATTTAGAATTAATTCGTTAGCGACGTGAATAATGATTTCGCTAGGCATAATCATTTAATTACGTCGCGACGGAAAATTCGTTAATTTGGAATTAGCGAACCCAAGCCCGGGATTGTTTGCGAGCGCATTCGCATTTCAAATTCGAGTGCGGCACGCAAGTCAAATCAAGCGTCAAATTGCTAGTCGCATCTAGCGTCATATCATTCATCAATCAAGTGATAGATGTCTTTCACTTTGAGTGATTGACACCAGTCACTATTCATTGATTGATGGAAGTTGATGTAAGTGGTTGGCATTTATGGTTTGATTTTTTGGAAAAAAGAAAATGGTAAATGGTTTTTGGAAAATGAAAAGTGTATTAGATACACAAATTAGCTACCAACCACACAACTCTCTTTCTCTTTCTTCTTGCCTCTCTCACGCCCAAATAGGGGCTGTTTTTCTTCTAGTTTGGCAGCCCACTGCCGAGACCAAGTGAAGGACAATCAAGGTGATTTTTTGGTAAAATCATCAAGAGCTAGCACTCAAAGAGACATACGAAGGTGATAGGGAAACCCACCCGCGAGCATGGAATCACCCCACGAAAGCTTGGAGCTTGGAAGATGATCCAAAGCCGAAAATGGAGAAGCCATGACAGTGAACTGCCGTGAACATGTAGAGGGCAGAAAATCAATTTTTGTTGTCCACCGCATCGCTCAACCGCTCGATGTAAGTATTCCGCAACTTCGTCGTATGTATTCACATGTATTTCTATGCTTGTTATGCGATCCTCGGGACCGTAGAACTCCAACAATGGTATGAGAGCGGAGTAAAAGCATGAAATTTAATTTAGGGCTTAAAATTGGGTAAATTGATTTTGAGCATGATTTAATGAAATTGGATGATTTAGTATGCTTAAATGTTGTTGAATTGAGGATTGATTGGATCAATTTGATGAAAAAATTGTTTGGAACAAATTTGCCCAATTTTTATGGCTTGGCCGAAAATTAGATGAACCCTAATGTCTTGGTGGTTTTGATTTTTGATCATTGGATGAGTTTGAAATCAATTGGGTAATGTTGATTTAATGTTGGATTTGATTTAATTGGATTGAATTAAAATTGGACATAAAATTAACCTCATTGCCGAAAGCATTATAGCATGAATGAGTTTGATTTTTGATTAAATTGTGTTGGACACTATTTTATTTTAAAGAGCATAATTAATTGTGTAAATTGATGTTTTAGAAATGTTAATTTGGGTGATTAATTATGTTATACACTTTGGTTTAATTAAATTGTAAAATTGGATTTTTGTAATTTAGTTAAATTGGGCTTAAATTGGATTTGGGCTTGAAATATTGTAAATGGGCTTATTGGGCTTGGTTGTACCAAGATGGGTTTAGGCTAAATTGGTTGGATCCAATTGGTCCCAAAATCGCATCCATAAAGCCCAAATGCGACTAATGGACCTTTAAAATTTAATTGGGCCTAATGGGCCTAAATTGATTTCTGGGCTTATGGGGTAACTCCTTGATTGGGTTTTGGTTATTGGGTTTGACCCGAGTTGACCAAAAACCCATGCCTTAAGAAATTAATTAAAAGCACATTGGACTTTAATTAAATTAATATTGGATATTAATCGGGCTTTGAGACCCGTAACGATTAAATTTGGAATTTAAGTCGTAAAAGTTTATTAATAAAGTGTAGTATTTAATTTGGAATTAAATAGTGAATTAGAGTTAAATACAAATTGAATTGGATTTAATTTTATAGTTTAATTTAATTCAAGAATTCGTACTTTGAGTACTTATTCACAAAACGAGTTTGACTCGAGCAAAATCCAATCGTTGTTTGAACATTGGATGATCATTAATTATCAGATTAATTAATTTGATTAGATTGATTGATAACATGCTTGTGTGAATACATGGTTGCGATACATGAATAATGTATATCAGATGGATATTAGATGGGTGGGGCAATTTTAGAAATTGTTGTAATAAATTTGGAATTTATTAATTGGACCTGCGTGTCCAACCTTATTGTTGGTTTCTATTAAGGTCCCAAGATAATAAAACAAACATGAAACATGTGTGAATAAAAATCAACGAAGTTGCGGAATACTTACATCGATCGGTTGAGCGACGCGGCAAGCAACAAAAATGAAATTCTGCCTCATGGACTGCTCGGCAGTGACTGTCACAACTCACTGGTTTGGCGCCCATGTGTCTCCAAGTTTTGAGCTCCAAGCTTCATCAAACGATTCCCGGCTCATGGGTGGACTTCCCTATCACCTTCTCATGTCTCTTGGAGTGCTAGCTCTTGTGATTTTTGCCACAAAAATCACCACTCTTGCTTCCTTATTCTTCTTTGTCTCACGGAAAAAACAGATGCAGTGAAGAAGAAAAAACAGGCCATATGGTCAAGAGAGAGAGATGAAATAATGAGAGAGAGTGATGTGTTTTTGTTAAAAAAAAAAATGGTAATAGATTTTCCAAAATCAAATACCAATATTTTGCATTCAAAAAAGTCAAGCAATTAAAGCCATAAATGCTTGCCAACCACACACATCACTTGCCATCAATCGATCAAGTTGTCAAGTCACATCAGTCAAAGTGACAAGTGATTTGACTGACGATTTGACGCTTGATTTGACTTGCGTGCCGCACTCGAATTTGAAATGCGAATGCACTCGCAAACAATCTCGCGCTCGGGTTCGCTAATTCAAAATTAACGAATTTTCCGTTGCGTCGTAATTAAATGATTACGCCTAGTGAAATCAGTATTCACGTCGCTAACGAATTAATTCTAAATTAATTCATTCACCCGAATTAAAATCTAATTTTAATTCCGCGTCGAAAATCCAATTTCGTTTAATATATCGAATATATTAATTCATCGATTAATTCCAAATTAATCGTTATCTCTCTTTTAATGATGTTTTATCCCAGATAAAATATCTCCGTAATTAATCTCAGATTAATTTTCTCTCTCATCTAATTAATCCCATATTAATTTAGAGTGCGAGTCATACGTCATCGGTGAATCTTTGGGAAGCGACCCATGAGATCCCCGGATATGTTGGCAGTAAATTCGGTCGTCGGACTATCCGAACACGTAAGTACCTCGTACTACGTTTTACCGATTTACAAGACAAGGTTGGCTTCTAGCAAAGCGCCATGCCTACCCAATTCTCCAGAAATATCCTTACAAGAATAAAGGATCTATATCAGGCGTAGTATACATAGTATTGCGTATTTCTGTCCAGTATCGGATGATCACGTGTTAGGCCTGGGGCTGGAATTGTGTCTGCCCCGTACGAAGCACATGTCGGATGTCTGGTAAGTAGTCTCTATAATCGGATAAACATGACATTTTCATTTTATCCCGATGACTGCAGTACTTAAGAGTACTAGTACCGTATCCTACGTGACCATCATCTCCATATGACTGGAGTGACACTTTCGTCTTGACATCACATCCAACACACTACGATTCTCAATATACCCAGCATAGGCGTACACAGAACCTGTTAAAGCCCTGGACGACCGCAACCAAAGTATATTGATTATCGCAAATATTAACGGTGCAAGTCTCAGGTTAAGACCAAATACACCTACCCTGATTTCGGACTTCCATAGACACATAGTCATACTACCAATGGAATTCCGAGGGGGTCTATCCAGAGCGAAGCTGTTTCCCATACCATCGGTAAAACACAACCTCCTATTACACTTGCATGAGTATCCTATACCCAAATATATGAGAACTATGTCGTTGTGCCCTCACAATGGCACAAGTGTAATACTAGTCTTTTATGTATTTATCGATTTCCAATCTCGATAATACTCTGACTAGGGATATTTAATGATTTATCCTTCGTGGCCTGATACTGTCTCATATCATTCTCAGTCCAGGAACAAATCATAAGGACCTCTAATCATTTATACATCTAGGTGATCTAATCACAAATGATAAGAGTGCAATCTGCTTTGTCACATAGTTAATTTGTACAACAACACCATGATCTATACAAATAGTGACGATATGGGTCATAATTGTCCAACAATCTCCCACTTGGTCTATAGCCAGTCACTCGAGTGTCTGACACCCGAACTATGTACGGTTGGCTCAAACTGCTGAGAAAATGCTTTCGTCAGCGAATTTGCATGATTATTATCTGATGCGATTTATTCGATCATCACATCGCCACGATCTATGATCCGAACGAATCAGATGAATATCGAAGTATATATCTGGATCGTTGATGAGACCATTAATTCTTTAGCCTGTGCTGACGCCTAGCTCAGCTGCTATTGCCGCCTCAGCTGCGGCAATAACCCGCATTTATTGTTTATTTGGTAACAGTATCTTGCTTGGAAGATGTCCAGCTCACTGTTCCGTTATTCAAACTGCATAATACTGTTTGCGACTTGTTGTCATTTTATCGGTTTGGGAAACTTGCTATAGTGATCCCAATCACTTCAAGTTCTCATTCTCCATAGATTAAGACATCATCATTAGTTCTCTAAGATACTAAGTATGTTCTTAACATCAATCCAGTGACTATCACTCAGATTGGCCTGTTTGTGAATCCATATGCTCAAAGCATATGAGACACCAGGTTGCGTACATTTTTCAATGTACGGTTTCTCGGAGAGTTTTTTGAAAGCCAAGCTTTCACTGATTGTTTTATGGGAATATCATTTCCAAGAAATGACATATTATCATTATTTATAGGACAGCCACTGTCAGTGCGCTCCCACTAACCCTTTTATATACACAAGAATCATTTCGTTTTGAATTAAATCATACTCCATTATGATTACATCAAAACAATAATTCTAAGAACCTATGATTGCTTCAATCCAAACATGGATCGAATAACCTGCAAACCTTGTTTGCTAGTTTTGGTACGACAAAACCGACAGGATGTTTTAAACATCCTCCAAAAGGTTTCCTTTTCAGGAAATCGATTTTCCGTAAAGCTGTCATATTTCATAAATGAAACATGCAGCTTCAGCAAGTATTTATCCAAATGGATTTACCGTGGCAACAGGTAAAAGGTTGAATCGTATTCAACACAATGTTGATAACGATACCTTTCCGCTACAAGCCTAGCTTAGTACGTTGGTATGTTGCCTTCCATGTACGTCTTCCTTGAAGACTTATATAGTACATATAGGCACAATGCCTTGCGGTACATCAACTAGTGTCCAAACTAAGTTGATATACATGGAATCCATTTCGGACGTCATGGCACTTTGCCATAATAGGGAGTCGATACCTTGTATCACTTCCTCATACGTAGTCAGTTGGTATACCTCAAAAGATTAACATCTTTACGAGGTGAGATCAGAAACCCATACCCCAGGTTGTTTTATGACTCTCTGTGACTTACGCGGTTCTTATGTATTCGAAGATTAATGGTAATAGTTTCATCCTTGATGAACTATTTTGTGTTCCATTAAGGATCGGTGCCAGGAATAGTATTACTCCGATTTTCATCGAGTTTTACTATCCTCCCACTTACCACTACATATAGGTATTCCTCTTAGGAAAACCGCATGGTGAGCAACAATTACATTGTTCTCAAGTGAGTTGTATAAGTACAATACTTTGGTATCCCTAGGATTACCGACAATTGGCACTTATCCAATTTGGGTTTTAGTTTGGTATCATCCAAACATATGCCTAGCATTCCCAAATTTTCACGAATGAGAAATCTAGTTTCTTTTCCTGCTCATATTTAATATGATATCTGTCAAACAGATTTTATGGAACCTTATTCAAAATAAGTTCTGCATTGTTAATGTTTATCCGTTGAAGGAAATGGTAGCTCAGAGCGACTCATGATTAACCTTATCATGTCTAACAAAATTCGGCTATTCAATTCGGACACACCGTCACTTTGACGTGTTCCGGGAGGAGTCCTCATTTGAAAGAATAATATACTCTTTCAAGTATATTAGAAACTTATTGCTTAAGTATTTTCCATTATGGTCTTACCGTGACAGTTTAATACTTTAGCCGATATGTTTGTCTATTTCGTGTCGAAACTTTAAAAGTTTCCGATTTGTGTTTCAATAGAAACACATAACCATGACACGATGCCACATCCGTAAAGGTCACGAAATATTCATATCCTCATCTAGCCTAGCTAGACATGGGCCCACTTGCTTCACTATGAACTAGGGCTAACAGATCTTTGGCATTTGCACTTTTACCAAGTAAAGGTGTTTTAGGCACTTTGCCCAATAAACTAGATTCGTAGACTTTATTTGATTGGAATCAAAACAGTCCGAGTATCCACTCTTCAAAAGTGTGGATATACGATTCTTGTTTAATTGTGTCCCAGACAACAATGCCACAATATGTTTCTTCTGATCAAATCAGTTTGAGTTATTAGTTTGTCATGTTATATGTTTGAGATATTATTTATATTCAAAATATAAATACTGTTATTCACATCTAATGTGTTTATCTCAATATCATCTTTATATAATGAAACACTTTAGTGTTCTAGAATATAAAGGTATATCCGCAACGGATAATACACTGATATAAAGATAATGTTCCTAGTCAAACTAGTTACATTATAACAGTTTCCAAATTTAGGTACACACCCGAGGGTAGTTCCTAAATTTAGGTATCTACGGTTAAAACAGCGACTTTCATCCCGTTTTCAATTCGTGGATAAATCTCTATTGAGGTCAGTATCCTGTTCGAAACAGATTCTGAACATCAATATATATTTATATCACACTAAGTATCTAAAATCCAATTTTAATACTAGTAGTGAATATATTTATGACAAACATATTTGAAGTCAGAGCCTTGCTCGTCTTCAATTCCTTCATGTCTGCTTTGTCCAAACGGCAATCACGCTTCCGCGATCCCGTTTGCCACATTTAGGCAGATATTTTGGGATATGTCATTTATCTTCCTAGAAGATTATAATGATTTTACCTTTTCCTTTTTTCATATTCCAAAAGCCTTTGGCCAAGCCTTGGCCTTTTAGAATATCGAAGTAAGGTGCGCCTTGCGCTACTTGCCTAATTGCAAACTTTTGACTTTTTTTCCTTGAGAATAGTCATTAACTCTCCAAGAGTTATGTATTGTAATTTAGTACTTCTAAGATCTAATTACAGATCTATGAAGATCCTTCAATTTCATTATCATACTTTAAGGATCTAATCCTTAGTTCTGATTCAGAAATTAAGGAGTCTACTGCGACAAGCTTAATGGATTAAACACTAAAGTTATCATTACATAAATCTTCCAAAGATTATGCTCTACTATTTGCTTAACTCCGGGCTTAGGCATAATATGTTATTTTATCATCCTGAAATTTATTCCCAATTTGAAAATTAAACCATTTAAATACATTTTCCCTAGGATTATGTTTTAAATGTCAATCTTTCAATTTTATCTTGATTTTAATAGTCCAAATATTTAATCAAAGATTTTGGTACTATTTATTATAAGGATTACAATAGTCCAACTATTTAATCAACTATAATTTAATAGATTAAAATCAATTATATTGATTACTAAAATCCAATTATAAAATCAACTATAAATGAATAGTTTGAATATAGTCCAACTATTTATTAAAACAACATTTAAATATTAGTCCAACTAACATTTAATATATTTGACGAATGATATTTGTTTGAGCGCGTATGGCAAGTAATTAAACGAATATTGCAAATTCAATTTTTGCCTCCCACTATTTTTCGGCGAGCCTCTAACCCTCTGTCGAGTACTCGGGAAACCGTGTTTCCTAGCGGGCTAGGATCCCGTTAAATATCACACAATCTTGACTTTGGCCAACAAATTGTATGATAATTAACTAGGTATATCTCTAAGATCGATTGGATCCAATCCAATTCCTAGATCCAGTAGGGGGACATCCAAGTCTGAAACATATATCTATATATGCCAATACATCCAATGTATTACCTAACCTTTTTCCTCTGAATCAACTAAGCCTTGGCTTTGGCACAAAAAACTTAGTGATCCCAGTTAAGCGCGACCCATTGAACATGGAAAACTTCGTAATCAATGTCGATGGACAAGAAGTGGTCTTGACTTTGGCCAAACTCGTTTTGCGAATAAGTACTCAAAGTACGAATTCTCGAATTAAATTAAACTACATAATTAAATCCAATTCAATTTGTATTTAATACTAATTCGCTATTTAATTCCAAATTAAATACTACAGTTTATTAATAAACCTTTTACGACTTAAATTCCAAATTTAATCGTTACGGGTCTCAAAGCCCGATTAATATCCAATATTAATTGAATTAAAGTCCAATGGGCTTTTAATTAATTTCTTAAGGCGTGGACTTTTGGTCAACTTGGGTCAAACCGAATAACCAAAATCCAATCCGGGAGTTACCCCATAAGCCCAGAAATCAATTTTGGCCCATTAGGCCCAATTAAACTTTAAAGGTCCATTAGTCACATTTGGGCTTTATGGAAGCGGTTTTGGGCCCAATTGGATCCAATCCATTTGGCCTAAACCTAACTTGGTACAACCAAGCCCAATAAGCCCATTTACAACACAACAAGCCCAAATCCAATTTAAGGCCTAAATAATTAAATTCCAAAAAACCCAATTTCCAAATTTAATTACACTAAAGTGCATATCATTATTAATCACCCAAATCAATATTTCCAAAACATCAAATTAGCCTAATTAATCATGCTTATCATTATTAAATCATGTCCAACACAATTTAAAAAAAATCAAACCCAATATCACATGCCACATGTCTCGGCCAAGGGGGATTTTTATGTCCAAATCAAATTCAATCCAATTAAATTCAATTCAACATTAAATCAATATCCCCAAATGATTTCCAACACATCCAATGATCAAAATCAAAAAATTCCAAGACAAAATAAGGCACATTGTATTCGGCCAACACAAAGAATTTGGGAAAATTTGTTCCAAACACAATTTCATCAAATTGATCCAATGAATCATCAATTAAAACACATTTAAGCATACTAATTCATCCAATTTCATTATACATGCTCAAAATTAATTTTACCCAAATTTTAAGCCCTAAACTTTTTCATGATCAACCTTGCTCAAGATGCCATTGTTGGTTTCTATTAAGGTCCCAAGATCATAAAACAAGCATGAAACATGTGTGAATACAAATCAACGAAGTTGCAGAATACTTACATCGATCGGTTCAGCGACGCGGCAAGCAACAAAAAGGAAATTCTGCCTCATGGACTGCTCGGCAGTGACTGTCACAGCTCACTAGTTTGACGCCCATGTGTCTCCAAGTTTTCAGCTACAAGCTTCGTCAAACGATTCCGGCTCATGGGTGGACTTCCCTATCACCTTCGCATGTCTCTCGGAGTGCTAGCTCTTGTGATTTTTGCCACAAAAATCACCACTTTTGCTTCCATATTCTTCTTTGTCTCACGGAAAAAACAGATGCAGTGAAGAAGAAAAAACAGGCCATATGGCCGAGAGAGATAGATGAAATAATGAGAGAGAGTGATGTGTTTTTGTTACAAAAAAAAATGGTAATAGATTTTCCAAAATCAAATACCAATATTTTGCTTTCAAAAAAGTCAAGCAATTAAAGCCATAAATGCTTGCCAGCCACAAACATCACTTGCTATCAATGGATCAACTTGTCAAGTCACATCACTCAAAGTGACAAGTGATTTGACGCTTGAAGTGACTGACGATTTGACGCTTGATTTGACTTACGTGCCGCACTCGAATTCGAAATAAGAATGCACTCGCAAACAATCTCGGGCTCGGGTTCGCTAATTCCAAATTAACGAATTTTCCGTTTCGTCGTAATTAAATGATTACCCCTAGCGAAATCACTATTCACATCGCTAACGAATTAATTCTAAATTAATTCATTCGCCCGAATTAAAATCTAATTTTAATTCCGCGTCAAAAATCCAATGTCGTTTAATATATCGAATATATTAATTCATCGATTAATTCCAAATTAATCGTTATCTCTCTTTTAATGATGTTTTATCCCAGATAAAATATCTCCGTAATTAATCCCAGATTAATTTTCGCTCTCATCTAATTAATCCCAGATTAATTTAGAGTGCGAGTCATACGTCATCTGTGAATCTTTGGGAAGCGACCCATGAGATCCCCGAATATATTGGCAGTAAATTCGGTCGTCGGACTATCCGAACACGTAAGTACCTCGTATTATATTTTACCGATTTACAAGACAAGGTTGGCTTCTAGCAAAGTGCCATGCCTACCCAATTCTCCAGAAATATCCTTACAGGAATAAAGGATCTATATCAGGCGTAGTATACATAGTATTGCGTATTTCTGTCCAGTATCGGATGATCACGTGCTAGGCCTGGGGCTGGAATTGTGTCTACCCCGTACGAAGCACATGTCGGATGTCTGGTAACTAGTCTCTATAATCGGATAAACATGACCATGTCATTTTATCCCGATGACTGCAGTACTTAAGAGTACTAGTACCGTATCCTACGTGACCATCATCTCCATATGACTGGACTGACACTTCCGTCTTGACATCACACCCAAGACACTACGATTCTCAGAATACCCAGCATAGGCATACACATACCTGTTAAAGCCCTGGACGACGGCAACCAAAGTATATTGATTGTCGCAAGTATTAACGGTAGAAGTCTCAGGTTAAGACCAAATACACCTACCCTGATTTCGGACTTCCATAGACACATAGTCATACTACCAATGGAATTCCGATGGGGGTTATCCAGAGCGAAGCTGTTTCCCGTACCATCGGTAAAACACAACCTCCTATTACACTTGCATGAGTATCCTATACCTAAATATATGAGAACTAAACTGTTGTGCCCTCACAACGCGAACAAGTGTAATACTAGTCTTTTACGTATTTATCGATGTCCAATCTCGATAATACTCTGACTAGGGATATTTAATGATTTATCCTTCGTGGACAGATACTGTCTCATATCATTCTCGGTCCATGAACAAATCATAAGGACCTCTCATCATTTATACATCTAGGTGATCTAATCACAAATGATAAGAGTGCAATCTCCTTTGTCACATAGTTAATTTGTACAACAACACCATGATCTGTACAAATAGTGACGCTATGGGTCATAATTGTCCAACACTTATTACCTCCTTACTCTTTGTATTCTCTTCTCACCTATTCCCCTCAATGTAAATGAGGTTACTTTAGAAGTGTAGTGTAACGGGTAGAAGCAAATACTTGTGCTAGCGGGAGAGAAGAAAGCGAGAGATTTGATCTAGGATCAATATGTTAAGTATCCATCCGCATATCATTATTATATTTATTTATACGTGCATTTTTATGTATTTAGAATGCATGTTTAAGGTGTATGATGATGAGACCTTAACAAAGATAATAAATTGGTTGCCAATTTGCACACGAAAAACCCTTACAAAATATTAAGCGTTTTTCCTTCCATTGAGTGATTCTTACTCAAGATCTAAGACTGGCATTGGCTTGTTGGCCAAAGTCAAGGCCTTTGTCCGTCGAGGATGTGTTTGAATCATGAGAGCTTTGTTCCATATCGGTGTCTTGTCCAAGTTGTGGTTTGTTGGCCAAAGTCAAGACCACTTCTTGTCCATCGACATTGATTACGAAGCTTTCCATGGTCAATGGGTTCCGCTTAACTGGGATCACTAAGTTTGTTGTGCCAAAGCCAAGGCTTAGTTGATTCAGAGGAAAAAGGTTAGGCAATATATTGGATATATTGGCATAAATAAGATATATGTTTAGGAATTGGATTGGATCCAATTGATCTTAGAGATCTACCTAGTTAATTATCATACAATTTGTTGGCCAAAGTCAAGATTGTGTGATATTTAACGGGATCCTAGCCCACTAAGAAACACGGTTTCCCGAGTACTCGACAGAGGGTTAGAGGCTCGCCGAAAAATAGTGGGAGGCAAGAATTGAATTTGCAATATTCGTTAAATTACTTGCCATACGCGCTCAAAAAAATATCATTCGTCAAATAAATTAAATGTTAGTTGGACTAATATTTAAATCATTGTTTTAATAAATAGTTGGACTGTATTCAAACTAATTAATTATAGTTGATTAAATAGTTGGAATATAATAATCATTATAATAAATAGTACCTAAATCGTTGATTAAATAGTTGGACTATTAAAATCAAGATAAAATTGAAAGATTGACATTTAAAACATAATCCTAGGGAAAATGTATTTAAATGGTTTAATTTTCAAATTGGGAATAATTTCAGGATAATCCTGGAAAATAATAAGTTACTTTATTTGATAAAATAACATATTATGTCGAAGCCCGGAGTTAAGCAAATAGTAGAGCATGATCTTTGGAAGATTCATGTAATGATAACTTAAGTGCTTAATCTATTAAGCTTGTCGCAGTAGACTCCTTAATTTCTTAATCAGAAATAAGGATTAGATCCTTAAAGTATGATAATGAAATTGAAGGATCTTCATAGATCTATTTTAGATCTTAGAAGTACAAATTGCAATACTTAACTCTTGGAGGGTTAATGACTATTCTCAAGGAGACAAAGTCAAAGTTTGCAATAAGGCAAGTAGCGCAAGGCGTAGCTTATTTCGATATTCTAGAAAGCCGAGGCTAGGCCAACGGCTTCTAGAGTGTGGAAAATGGGCAAAGGTAAAATCATTATAATCTTCTAGGAAGATAAATGACATATCCCAAAATGTCTGCTAAATTGTGGCAAACGGGATCACGGAAGCGTGACTGCCGTTTGAACAAAGCAGACATGAATGAATTAAAGACGGTGCAAGGCTCCGGTTTAAAATATGTTTGTCATAATTATGTTCACTACTAGTATTAAAATTGGATTTAAATACTTAGTGTGATACATAAATATGTATTGATGTTCAGAATCTGCTATGAGCAGGATACTGACTTCAATTGAGATTTAATCTGCGAATTGGAAACGGGACAAAGTCGCTGTTTTAACCGTAGACAACTAAGTTTAGGAACTACCCTCGAGTGTGTACTTAAATTTGGAAACTGTTATAATGTAACTATTTTGACTAGAAACATTATCTCTATATCAGTGTTTAATCCGCTGCGGATTTACCTTTATATTCTAGAACACTAAAGTGTTTTATTTTATAAAGATAATATTGAGATATACACATTAGATGTGAATAACAGCATTTATATTTTGAATATAAATAAAATCTCAAACATATAACATGACAAACAAATAGCTTAAACTGATTTGATCAGAAGAAACTTAAAAGTGGCATTGTTGTCTGGGACACAATTAAACAAGACTCGTATATCCACACTTTTGAAGAGTGGGTACTCGGACTGATTTGATCCTAATCAAATAAAGTCTACGAATCTAGTTTATTGGGCAAAGTGCCTAAAACACTATTTACTTGGTAAAAGTGCAAATGCCACCAATCTGTTTGCCCTAATTCATAGTGAAGCAAGTGGGCCCATGTCTAGCTAGGCTAGAGGTGGATATGAATATTTTGTGACCTTTACGGATGTGGCATCGCGTTATGGTTATGTGTCTCTTATGAAATACAAATCGGAAACTTTTACAGCTTCGACACGAAATAAACAAACAGATCGGCTAAAGTATTAAACCATCACGGTTAGACCATGATGAAAATACTTAAGCAGTAAGTTTCTAATATACTTGAAAGAGTATAGTATTCTTTCAATCAAGACTCCTCCCGGAACACGTCATTTTGACGGTGTGTCTGAACAATGATAAACCTAATTTTGTTAGACATGATAAGGTTAATCACGAGTCGCTCTGAGCTACCATTTCCTTCAAAGGATATGCTTTAACAGTGCAAGGACTTATTTTGAATAAAGTTCCATAAAATCTATTTGACAGATTTCATATTAGATATGAACAGGAAAGAAACCGGGTTTTCTCATTCCTGATAGATTTGGGTATGCTAGGCATATGTTTGGATGATACCAAACTAAAACCCAAATTGGATAAGTGCCAATTGTAGGTTATCCTAGGGATACCAAAGTATAGTACTTATACAACTCACAAGAGAACAATTTAATTGTTGCTCACCATGCAGTTTTCCTAGGAGTAATACCGATATGCAGTGGTAAGTCGGATGATAGTAAAATTCGATGAAAATCAGAGTAATACTATTCAAGGAATCGAATCCTAATGGAACACAAATAGTTCATCAAGGATGAAACTATACCATTAATCTTCGAATACACAAGAACCGCGTAAGTCGGTGAGAGTCAGAAAACAACCTGGGGTATGGATTTCTGATCTCACCTCATAAAGATGTCAATCTTATTGAGGAACACCAACTGACTACGTATGAGGAAGTGATACAAGGTATCGACTCCCTAATATGGCAAAGTGCCATGAGATCCGAAATGGATTCCATATATATCAACCAGTTTGGATACTAGTTGATGTACCGCAAGGCATTGTGCCTATTGGTACTATATAAGTCTTCAAGGAAGACATACATGGATGGCAACATGCCAACGTATAAAGCTAGGCTTTTAGCGGAAAGGTATCGTTATCAAAATTGTGTTGATTAAGACGAAACCTTTTACCTGTTGCCACGGTAAATCCATTTGGATAATGTTTGCTGAAGCTGCATGTTTCATTTATGAAATATATCAGCCGAACGGGAAAATTTTTTTCCTGAAAAGGAAACCTTTTGGAGGATGTTTACAACATCCTGTCGGTTTTGTCGTACCAAAACTAGCAAACAAGGTTTGCAGTTAATCAATCCATGTATGGATTGAAGCAAGCATTGAGTTCTTGGAATTACCGTTTTGATGTAATCATAATAGTTTATGATTTAATTCAAAACGAAATGATTTTTGTGTATATAAGGAGGCTAGTGGGAGCGCACTGAGAGTGACTGTCCTATATAATAATGATAATATGTCATTTCTTGGAAATGATATTCCCATAACAATCGGTGAAAGCTTGGCTTTCATGAAAACTCTCCGAGAAATCGTACATTGAAAATGTACGTGACCTGGTGTCTCATACGCTTTGAGCATATGAATTCACAATCAGGCCAATCCTAGTGATAGTCAATGGATTGATATTAAGAATATACTTTAGTTTCTTAGAGAACTAATGATATTATCTTAAACTATGGAGATGGAGAACTTGAAGTGACTGGGATCACTGTAGCAAGTTTCCTAAACCGATTAAATGACTATAAGTCGCATAACGGTATTATACAGTTTGAATAACGGTACAGTAAGCTGGAAATCTTCCAAGCAAGATACTATTACCGAATAAACAACAAATGTGGGTTATTGCCGCAGCTGAGGCAGCAATAGAAGCCATTTGGTTCGATAACAAATCTAATTAGATTAGATATAATTCTGTTAGCAGCTGAGCTAGGCTACAGCACAGGCTAAAGAATTAATGGTCTCATCAATGATCCAGATACATACTTCGATATTCATCTGATTCGTTCGGATCATACATCGTGGCGATGTGATGAACGAATAAATCGCATCAGATGATAATCATACAAATCCGTTGACGAAAGCCTTTTCTTAGTAATTTGAGCGAACCGTACATAGTTCAGGTGTTAGACGCTCGAGTGACTCGCTATAGGCCAAGTGGGAGATTGTTGGACAATTATGACCCATAGCGTCACTATTTGTACAGATCATGGTGTTGTTGTATAAATTAACTATGTGACAAAGAAGATTGCACTCTTATCATTTGTGATTAGATCACCAAGATGTATAAATGATAGGAGGTCCTTATGATTTGTTCCTGGATTGAGAATGATATGAGACAGTATCAGTCCACGAAGGATAAATAATAAAATATCCGTAGTCAGAGTATTATCGAGATTGGACATCGATAAATGCGTAAAAGACTAGTATTACACTTGTGCGCGTTGTGAGTGCACAAACGGCATAGTTCTCATGTATTTGGGTATATGATACTCATGCAAGTGTAATTAGAGGTTGTGTTTTACCGATGGTACGGGAAACAGCTTCGTTCTGGATAGACCCCTTCGGAATTCCATTGGTAGTATGACTATGTGTCTATGGAAGTCCGAAATCAGGGTAGGTGTATTTGGTCTTAACCTGAGACTTGCACCGCTAATACTTGCGACAATCAATATACTTTGGTTTTGGTCGTCCAGGGCTTTAACTGGTTTCTGTGTATGCCTCTGCTGGGTATATTGAGAATCGTAATGTGTTGGGTGTGATGTCAAGACAGAAGTATCACTCTAGTCATATGGAGATGATGATCGCGTAGGGATACATAACTGGTTCTCTAAAGGGTTTCAACCATCGGGATAATATGACTTGGTCATGATTATCTGATAATAAAGAGACTAGTTGCTCGTAATCCGATATATGTTTCGTACGGGGCAGACACTGTACCAGCCCCAGGCCTTGCATGTGATCATTCGATACTAGATCGAAATACGCAATACTACTTATACTACGCCTGATATAGATCTTATATTCCTGTAAGGATATTTCTGGAGAATTAGGTAGGCATGGCGCTTTGCTAGAAGCCAACCTTGTCTTGTAAATCGGTACAAACGTAGTGCTAGGTACTTACGTGTTCGGATAGTCCGACGACCCGATTTACTGCCAATATATCCGGGGATCTCATGGGTCGCTTCCCGAATATGTATGACTCGTACTTTAATTAATCTGGGATTAATTAGATGAGAGAGAAAATTAATCTGGGATTAATTACGGAGATATTTTATCTGGGATAAAATATCAATAAAGAGAGAAAACGATTAATTTGGAATTAATCGATTAAATTAATATATTCGATATATTATACGAAATTGGATTTTGACGCAGAATTAAAATTAGATTTTAATTCGGGCGAACGAGTTAATTTAGAAGTAATTCGTTAGTGATGTGAATAATGATTTCGCTAGGCATAATCATTTAATTTCGTCACAACGGAAAATTCGTTAATTTGGAATTAGCGAACCCGAGCCCGGGATTGTTTGCGAGCGCATTCGCATTTCGAATTCGAGTGCGGTATGCTAGTCAAATCAAGCGTCAAATCGCTAGTCGCATCTAGCGTCACATCATTCGTCAATCAAGTGATAGATGTCTTTCACTTTGAGTGATTGACACCAATCACTATTCATCGATTGATGGAAGTTGATGTAAGTGGTTGGTATTTATGGTTTGATTTTTTGGAAAAAGGAAAATGGTAAATGGTTTTTGGAAAATGAAAAGTGTATTAGATACACAAATTAGCTACCAACCATACAACTCTCTTTCTCTTTCTTTTTGCATCTCTCACGCCCAAATAGGGGCTATTTTTCTTCTTGTTTGGCAGCCCACTGCCGAGACCAAGTGAAGGAGAAACAAGGTGATTTTGTGGCAAAATCATCAAGAGCTAGCACTCAAAGAGACATACGAAGGTGATAAGAGACATACGAAGGTGATAGGGAAACCCACCCGCGAGCATGGAATCACACCACGAAAGCTTGGAGCTTGGAAGATGATCCAAAGCCGAAAATGGAGGAGCTATGATAGTGAACTGTCGTGAACATGTAGAGGGCAGAAAATCAATTTTTGTTGTCCACCGCGTCGCTCAACCGCTCGATGTAAGTATTCCGCAACTTCGTCGTATGTATTCACATGTATTTCTATGCTTGTTATTCGATCCTCGGGACCGTAGAACTCCAACACTAGTATAACCCGTTGCGGGTATACCTTTATATTCTAGAACACTAAGTGTTTTGTTTATACAGATGATATTGAGATAAGCACATTAGATGTGAATAAAAGTATTTATATTTAGAATATATATTTATCTCATACATATAACATGACAAACAAATAGCTCAAATTGAATTAATCAGATGAGACTTATTTGTGGCATTATTGTCTGGGACACATTAATAAGACTCGTATATCCACACTTTTAAATAGTAGATACTAGGACGAATTTGATTCTAATTCAAATGATGTCTACGAATCTAGTTTATTAGGCAAAGTGCCTAAAAACACCTTTTACTTGGTGAAAGTGCAAGTGCCAACGATCTGTTAGCCCTCGTTCATAGTGACGTAAGTAGGCCCATTTCTAGCTAGGCTAGAGGTGGATATGAATACTTCGTAACCTTTATAGATGTGGCATCGTATTACGGTTATGTGTATCTTATGAAACACAAGTCAGAAACTTTTGAGTAATTCAAAGAGTTTCGACACGAAGTAAGAAAATAGACCGGTAAAAGTTTTAAAAACATTACGGTCGGACCATAGTGTAAAATACTTAAACATATAAGTTTCAAGATTACTTGAAAGAGTATAGTATTCTTTCACAGTGGACTCCTCATGGAACACCTCAATTGAGTGATGTGTCTGAACTGAGAAACCGAACTTTGTCGGACATAGTAAGGTTAATGATGAGTCACTTGGAGCTACCAATTTCCTTCTAGGGATACGCATTAAACAGTGAAATACTTATTTTGAATAAGGTTCCATGAAAATCTGTTAGACAGACTTCATATTAGATATGAACATGAAAGAAACTGGGTTTCTCATTCCTGAAAATTTGGGAATGCTGGGCATACACTAAATGTTTGGATGATACCAAACTAGAACCCAAATCGGATAAATGCCTATTTGTAGGTTGTCCTAGGGAAACCAAATTATAGTACTTATACCACTCACAAGAGAACAATGTAATTGTTGCTCTCCATGCGGTTTTCCTAAGAGGAATTCCTATATGCAGTGGTAAGTGGGAGGAAAGTAAAACTCGATGAAAATCAGAGTAATACTTTCCTGACACCGATCATTAACGGAACATGAACAGTTCATCAGGGATGAGACTGTTCCACAATCTTCGAATACACAAGAACCGCGTAGGTCGGAAAGAGTCAGAAAACAACCTAGGAGGTATGGGTTTCTGATCTCACCTCATGTAGATATCAATCTTATTGAGGAAGACGAACCGGCTACGTATGAGGAAGTGATACAAGGTATCGACTCATTTTATGGCAAAGTGCCATGAAGTCCGAAATGGATTCCATGTATACCAACTAAGTTTGGACACTGGTTGATGTACCAGAAGACATTGTGCCTATTAATACTAAATGAGTCTTCAAGGAAGACATACATGGATGGCAACATACAAATGTACATAACTAGGCTTGTACAGAAAGGATATCGTCAATGACATAGTGTCGACTACGGCGAAATTTTTTCACCTATTGCCATGATTAAATCCATTTGGATAATTCTTACTAATACTGCAATTTCATTTATGAAATATGGCACATGGACGTCAAAACTGCTTTCCTTAACGGAAACCTTTTGGAGGATATTTACAACATCCTGAAGGTTTTATTGTGCCAAAAAATACAAACAAGGTTTGCAAGTTAAATCGATCCATTTATGGATTGAAGCAAGCATTGTGTTCTTGGAACCAACGTTTTGATGAGATCATGATGGTATATTATTTCATTCAAAACGAATATGATTCTTGTGTATATAAGAAGGTTAATGGGAGCGCACTGACAATGAATGTCCTACAAGTTGATGATGTATTGCTTCTTAGCAATAACATTCCCATAATATAATCGGTGAAAGCTTTGCTTTCATTAAAATTCTCCATGGTATACCTGGGAGAAGCAGGCTTTATTCTAGGAATAAAGATCTACTGGGATAGATCTAGAAAGCTGCTGACAACCCTCCTAAAGCTCGTACATTTTTAAAATATATATGACCTGATGTCTCATGTGTTTTGAGCATATGTAGATGCTATAAGACCGATCCAAGTGATGGTCACTGGATTGATGTTAAGAACATCCTTGAGTATCTTAGACAAACTAAGGATGCATTCTTAAAACATGGAGAATGAGAACTTGAGGTGACTAGGTTGACCGTTGCAAGTTTCCATACCGACAAAGACGACTTTAAGTCACAATAAGGGTACATATTTAGTTTGAATAACGGAAGAGTGAGCTGGAAATCTTCCAAGCAAGATACTGTTGCCGAATAAATAACAAAAGTGGAATATTACTGCAGCTGAGGCAGCAAAAGGAGCATTTTGGATCTATATAATCCTAATTGGATTAGGTATAGTTCTATTAGCAGCTGAGCTAGGCTAAAGCACAGGCTAAATAATTAGGGTCTCATCAACAATCCAATTATATGCTTCGACTATTTCATCTGATTCGTCAGATCATACATCGTGGCGATGTGATGATCGAATAAAACGCATCAGATGATAACATTGCAAATCCGCTGACGAAAGATGTTTCTCAGCAGAAGTTTGATCGAACTTTACATAGTTCAAGTGTAGGACACTTAAGTGATTGGCTATAGGCTAAGTGGGAGATTGTTGGACAATTATGACCCATATCATCATTATTTGTACAGAATATGGCGTTGTTATACAAATTAACTATGTGACAAAGGAAATTGCTCTTTTATCATTTTTAATTGGATTACCGAGATACATAAATGATAAAAGTTCATATGATTAGTACCGAATTAATAAGATATGAGACAATATTAATCCACTAAGGTTTAATCATTAAATATCCCTAGTCGCAGTATTATCGAGACTGGACATCGATAATGCGGAATAGATTAGTATTACACTTGTGCGCGTTATGGAAGTGTAACGGCACAATTCTCGTATATTTGGGTATTGGATGCTCATGCAAGTGTAATATGAGGTTCTGTTTACCGATGGTACGGAAACAGATTCGCTTTGGATAGACCCCTTGGAATCCCATTGGTAGTATGAATATGTGTCTATGGGAATCCGAATCAGGGTAGGTGTATTTGGTCTTAACCTGAGACTTGCATCGCTAATACTTGTGACAATCAGTATACTTTGGTTTTGGTCGTCCGGGGCTTTAACAGGTTCAATGTACGCCTCTTCTGGTATATTGAGAATCGTAGTGTATTGGGTGTGATGTCAAGATGGAAGTATCACTTCATTCATATGGAGATGATGATCACGTAGGATACAGAACTAGTTCTCTTAAGTACTGTGGTCATCGTGATAATATGACTAGGTCATGATTATTCGATTATAGAGACTAGTTACCAGAGATCCGATATATGCTTCGTATAGGACATACATAATTCCAGCCCTAGGCCTAGCCTGTGATATCGATACTGGATCGTAATACGCAATACTACATATGCTACGTCTGACAAAGATTATACGCAATACTACATGTCTTGTAAATCGGTAAGAACGTGGTACCGGGTACGCACGTATTCGAATAGTCCGATGACTGTATTTACTGCCAATATATCCATGGATCTCTTAGGTCGCCTCCCAAAGATTCACCGATGATGTTTGACTAGAAAAAAAATAATCTGGGATTAATTATGAGAGAGAAAATTAATATGGGATTAATCACCGCAATAATTAGTCTGGGAATTAAATTTCAAGAGAAATAATTTATCTGAGATTAAATTCGTCGAGAAGAGAGAACGCGATTAATTTGGAATTAATCGGTAAAATAAATTTAATAGTTAAATTACATTTTTCTATTTAATTTATTTAATTGGGCTAAACTAATATATTAGATATATTAATTGAAATTATATTTCAAAGCGGAATTAAAATTTGATTTTAATTCGCGCGAAAGAATTAATTCAGAATTAATTCTCAAGCGACATTAGTAATAATTTTGCTAGGCATTATTATTTAATTAAATTGGATTTAATTATATCGCAACGGAAAATTCATTTAATTCGAAATTAAACGAACCCGGGCCCGAGCGAAGTTGCTTGTTGGATTGTCCGACTTAAATTCGGAATTTAAAAGTGGTGGGACCCACTTGACTTACATCAATTTGTTGGACATTTGATGGAAGTGGTTGGACTTATTTTATGGCTTTGATTTATTAAAAGTAAGGCTTGGTTTACTTATGATACATTCAAGCCAATTTCAACACACAAGCTTATTATTTAAACCAAGTCAAAGTTTGGAAGTTGTCATGGTTACTATTCACAGCACTTAAATTTCTCTCTTCTCCCTCTTGAAGCCGTGAGCTTCTTTTCTTCTCCCATGGATTTTGTTTCAAAATTCAAGCATGCTAGCACCATTAAGGAGTCAAAGAAGATGATAAGAAGACTCACCCGAGAGTTTAGAACTCGATTTCAAGCTCCGAAGCTTCCATTACATCCAACAAATGAGGAATTTTTGAAATCCTAAATCCGATCAATGTGAGTATTCCGCAACTCCCCTTGAATAATTCACACACGAATCACTCTTAGACGATCTTGGCATATTCTATGAAAACTTACAGTCACTTCCCTCTCCTTTCGAGCCTCTTCCCGTTCTTTCCGCAAGGTTTTTTTTAATCTTATCCATCCATTATGTTATTGAAGCCTCTGAAACCCTGTGGTTTCCATCTCCTGCCATTGTCTTAGTGTGTTTTATATTTTTTATATCGTTCCCCACCGACGCGCCAGCTATTGATAGCTATTTTTTGTTCCAAGGGCGATTTGGAAATTTAATCATTCGAACAAACCTCCCTCAAGCAGTGAATTTGTTTTGTTAATTGGAAACCAAAGCAAACTTGGCAAGAAAATAGAAAATCCCAGAGAAAACAAATGATTAATGTGGTTCGATAGAGAATGGCTCCAACCTATGTCCACTGGAGTAAAGAAATGAAATTTATTATTGGCTCGAGTCAAGACCGACTAGATTTCTCTCTCTATCACTAAGATTTCCCACTCTTTTTACAAGTAGTAAAATGTAGAAATTGCTAACCAAAAAAAATAACCCTCGAAACTAAACCTTCGACTCTTTTATATTAGCTCCCCAATCCACTGTTCCACCAACTCTTAACGTCAGCTCACATCATCATGTCATTGTCGCCCATGCTACTTTTCCCCAACCACTCCACAAACAATAGCTCTGATCTTCTGACATCCACTCTGCAAATAGTAGCTCTGGTCTTTTGACTCAACCACTCTACCAACAGAAAGCCATCATTCCTACCTTTATCCTCTGCTACACGTTTTGCCCATGTGACAGCCTGTAATTCAACCACTCCAATGTTGTTCTGTGTGTCAGAAGGAAAGTCTCTGAGCTCCTATCATATCAGTATGCTCGAGGCTCAAACTTTCATGTAGGGCTTACGCCATTCATACATAAGCACAATATACTGCAACCCCAACCTCGGTCCCCGGGTCGGTGTGCTAAGAGGAATAGCAATGGATCCTCCTCATTGTTTCTTTAAAAGGTCGGTAATCACGGGACCACCTCAGGTTAGCCTTCACAGATGCATGGCCTTCTTATCTCCAACCTCAGGTTACCCCAACCTCGGTAATCCCCGGGAAGTGTTTTGATACATTTCCATCGGATCAGGTCGGTATCCTGGCTTATCCTCAACTGGCTCTTCCCTCATGCGTCCCTCTGTTCCTCGGGCTCTGGCCCCTCGTCTGACTTCTCATCCTCAAAATGGCCTTGAACCATCTGTGCAAATCCCCTTTATACCCCTTTAGTTTTCAGAGTTCATCGAGGATGAAAATCTCCATCAACATAATGAATATCTTAAGTGCAACCCATATAATCTTACTGGAGGGATTAATGAATTTAAACATTAATCCTCCAACTTGAATCGCATGGCCTTCTTATCTCGCCCGATCTTGACACACTCCTCAAACCTCTCTTTCAAATCTTCAAGAAGATTTGTGCTACTGCGCCACCCTAAAATATCTTTGGCAGCTTTTGGTTCTGCATAGAAGTACCGTCACAACCCATCAATGAAATGAATTAGACCAATTGCATACACTTTAGTAGACCCGGTTTCAGTTCTTTTTTTTTAAATAAAAAAATTGAGATTGAAAAATTAATTTAAAATTATGAATTTGAATTTATATAATAAACTTACATTAAATTACAAATAAAATTCTTGTCTAAAAAAATTGAAAATTAAATTATTTAATTAAAGAGCTTGAACTTAAATTTTTAAAAACTTAAGTTGCCTACGTATCCTCCAAGGGTGAGAGGAATCAAAGCTCACATAGTTCCATTACAATTTTAAGATATTTCCCCATTGTAATTTTACAATTCTTTAATTATCAATCATCATTATCAGTGTTTGTTAATCATTCAGCTCCAGTTCAGCTTACACTTGCAGATGCATTATCGAACAAGTCTTCAAATTCATCGGGGACATCTTCTTGTTGCCTCAGATCAGCTCGGGTCCAATCATCCACACATGTTGTTGCTTCTCGAGTGCTTGGATGTAATGAAGACCGTCTAACTTCCAATATATTGCCTCTCATACTGAAGGCTTGCTCAACCGCAATGGTGGAAATATGTGCTGCCAAGATCTCTTTAGCAATAATTGCTAATACAGGATATACATTTTGATGTCGGTTTTATAAGCAGCAGGATTTAAAGCATTTTGAACGTAATTAGTCAAAGTAAGTTTTTCACCAAAACTTAAAGAAAGATGTGCCATAAAAGTTAATTTAGAAAATTCTTCTATATTTTTAGCATCAGAATATTTAAATAAATCTAAAGAAATCGTACCTCTACTAGATGATGCGTACCTGGCCATTTGAGTTTGCATTGTATCAAGTCCAAGCTCAACGGCATGATGTCTTTCCAGGTGCTTGTGCATATTGATGTATCCAACAATAAATTTGTAAGAAACCCCACAATGGTAGCATACTGCTCTTGGACCTTCATTTGCAATATCAATTAAATGAAAATGAATTTTGAAAACATCCGAGGAACGAGACTTAACTTCTATTCTCCGTGAATCGATACTAGGGCCACTCTCTTGGGTTGACACATTTGATACTGTGTTCTCAGATGAGCTTGCCATTTTTTGTTTAAGAAATTTTAAAGAATTAGATAATTGAGAATGATAAATTGTAATTGTTGATGAGATAATTGAGAATGAGAGAATTATAGGAATTGAGAAAATTGAGAATTGAGAATTGAGAAATTGGTGTGTTGATATAATGAAAAATTACCGATATTTAAACATTTTTAGAATATTTTTGTGATACCTAAAATGCCCCTAAAATTAGCCGTTTTATTAATGTTATTAGGGGTAATTTGATAAATCCCTAATTTTTTTTAACGTTGGGGCAGGAAGCCCAACGGCTTGTAGGGTTGGAACCCTTGAACCATGTTGGTATATTAGTGTCATTAATCATAATACAAACATGCTTTAACACTCAAAATCAGAAAGTAAATTTCAGATCTACTTTTACATGCATGAACCCAAAAACCCTAAAACTTTGAGAATGAAGAAAAACCTGAAATAGTGTTGAAACTTATGATCCGAGTCGAAATAAATCTCTGTCCTTAAGAACTTATCAGCGCCGTCTCGGTACTCTTTGACTTTTGTGGCTAATGTTCTCCTAGGATAACCCGGATTCCTCTTGTTCAAGGGGTACTCCTTAACAAGATCTCGAACTTGGAATATGGTGGTACTCTCTCAGACTCAAGAAATAATATAAGACTCTATAATTTTGCTTGAATTCGGATGAAATCAGATATCTCAAAATGAACATGAAAGCTTCCTTTTATAACCATGGAATGGTGCCTCTATTGGAGTTCTACGGTCCCGAGGATCGAATAATCAAGCATAAAACACATGTGAATACAATCGAGGAGTTGCGGAATATTCACAATGATCGGTTGAGTCGATGCGGTGATGAACAAAAATCTTTTGCTCCTCCTCCAAGGCTCGGCAAACTCACTGGTTTGTGCTCTCCAAGAATCGGCAATCATCAATTTTGAGCTCCAAGCTTTGTGTTGATTCCTTGCTCACGTGTACGATTCCCTGTCACCTTCGCAAGACTCCAATGTGTGCTAGCACCTTTGATTTTGCAACAAAATCATGACTTTTGCTTCTCCAAGGCTCACGGTTTTGCTGAACCAGTGAAGGGAAGAAGAAGGCCTCCAAGGCCGAGAGAGAGAGAAGAGTTGAGAGAGATAGAATGGTTGTTGGATAGATAAAATTGTTAAATGAATTTCCAAAATCAAATACACAAATTTTTCTCTTTCCAAAAGTCAAGCCATTAAGGCTCCAACCACTCACATCACTAACCATCAATCAATGAATAGTGACTGGTTTCAATCACTCAAAGTGAAATACATCTATCACTTGATTGAAGAATGATGTGACGCTAGATGCGACTAGTGATTTGACGCTTGATGTGACTTGCATGTCGTACTCGAATTCGAAATGCGAATGCGCTCGCAAATAATCTCGGGCTTGGGTTCGCTAATTCCAAATTAATGAATTTTCCGTTGCGACGTAATTAAATGATTATGCCTAGCGAAATCAATATTCACGTCGCTAACGAATTAATTATAAATTAACTCGTTCGCCCGAATTAAAATCTAATTTTAATTCCGCTTCGAAATCCAATTTCGTATAATATATCGAATATATTATTTTATCGATTAATTCCAAATTAATCGTTATCTCTCTTTAAATGATATTTTATCCCAAATAAAATATCTTCATAATTAATCCCAGATTAATTGTCTCTCTCATTAAATTAATCCCAGATTAATAAAGTGCGAGTCATACATCATCGGTGAATCTTCGGGAAGCGACCCATGAGATCCCCGGATATGTTGGCAGTAAATACGGTCGTCGGACTATCCGAACACGTAAGTACCAAGTACTACGTTTTACCGATTTACAAGACAAGGTTGGCTTCTAGCAAAGCGCCATGCCTACCCAATTATCCAGAAATATGCTTACAGGAATAAGCGATCTATATCAGGCGTAGTATACATAGTATTGCGTATGTCGATCCAGTATCGGATTGTCACGTGCTAGGCCTGGGGCTGGAATTGTGTTTGCCCCGTACGAAGCACATATCGGATCTCTGGTAACTAGTCTCTATAATCGGATATACATGACCTAGTCATAATATCCCGATAGCTGCAGCATATAAGAGAACAAATATGTATCCTACGTGATCATCATCTCCACTATAACTGAAGTGATACTTCCGTCTTGACATCACACCCAATACACTACGATTCTTAATATACCCAGAAGAGGCGTACACAGAACCGGTTAAAGCCCTGGATGACCAAAACCAAAGCATATTGATTGTCGTAAGTATTAGCGGTGCAAGTCTCAGGTTAAGACCAAATACACCTACCCTGAATTCGGATTTCCATAGACACATATTTATACTACCAATGGAATTCCGAATGGGTCTATCCAGAGCGAAGCTGTTTCCCGTACCATCGGTAAAACACCACCTCCTATTACACTTGCATGAGTATCATATACCCAAATAGATGAGAACTATACCATTATGCCCTCACAATGCGCACAAGTGTAATACTAGTCTTTTACGCATTATCGATGTCCAATCTCAATAATACTCTTACTAGGGATATTTAATTATTTATCCTTCGTGGATTGATATTGTCTAATATCATATTAATCCAGGAACAAATCATAGGGACCTCCTATCATTTATACATCTTGGTGATCTAATCACAAATGATAAGAGTGCAATCTCCTTTGTCACATAGTTAATTTGTACAACACCATGATCTGTACAAATAGTGACGATATGGGTCATAATTGTCCAAAAATCTCCCACTTGGCCTATAGCCAGTCACTCGAGTGTCTAACACCCGAACTATGTACGGTTCGCTCAAACTGCTGAGAAAAGGCTTTCGTCAGCGGATTTGCATGATTATCGTCTGATGTGATTTATTCGATCATCACATCACTATGATGTATGATCCGAACGGATCAGATGAATATCGAAGTATGTATCTGGATCATTGATGAGACCAGTAATCCTTTAGCCTGTGCTATAGCCTAGCTCAGCTGCTAACAGAACTATATCTAATCTAATTAGATTTGTTATCGACCCAAATGGCTTCTATTGCTGCCTCAGCTGCAGCAATAACCTGAATTTGTTGTTTATTCGGTAACAGTATCTTGCTTGGAAGATTTCCAGCTCATTGTTCCGTTATTCAAACTGTATAGTACCGTTTGTGACTTATAGTCATTTTCATCGGTTAGGAAACTTGCTACAGTGATCCCAGTCACTTCAAGTTCTCCATCTCCATAGATTAAGACAGCATCCTTAGTTCTCTAAGAAACTAATGGATGTTCTTAATATCAATCCAGTGACCATCACTGGGATTGGCCTGTTTGTGAATCCATATGCTCAAAGCGTATGAGACACTAGGTCGTGTACATTTTTCAATGTACGATTTCTCGGTGAGTTTTAACAATTTTAAATCTAACTCAGTAGATCTTTATTCCTAGAATAAAGGTTGTTTCTCCCAAGAATTCTACGGAGAATTTTCATGAAAGCCAAGCTTTCACCAATTGTTTTATGGGAATATCATTCCAAGAAATGACATGTCATCATTATTTATAGGACATTATTGTCAGTGTGTTCCCACTAACCTCCTTATATACACAAGAATCATTTTCGTTTTGAATTAAATCATAAACTATTATGATTACATCAAAACGATAATTCCAAGAATCTAATGCTTGCTTCAATCCAAACATTGATCGAATAATCTGTAAACCTTGTTTGCTAGTTTTGGTACGACAAAACCGACAGGACGTTGTAAACATCCTTCTAAAGGTTTCCGTTTAAGGAAAGCGATTTTCCCGTTCAGCTGCCATATTTCATAAATGAAACATGCAGCATTAGCAAGCATTATCCAAATGGATTTACCGTTGCAACAGGTAAAAGGTTTCGTCGTAATCAACACAATGTTGATAATGATACCTTTTCGCTAAAAGCCTAGCTTTATACGTTGGTATGTTTCCATCCATGTACGTCTTCCTTGAAGCCTTATAAAGTACCAATAGGCACAATGCCTTGCGGTACATCAACTAGTATCTAAACTTGTTGATTTATATGGAATCCATTTCGGATATCATGGCACTTTGCCATAATAAGGGAGTCGATACCTTGTATCACTTCCTCATACGTAGTCAATTGGTATACCTCAATAAGATTGACATCTTTATGAGGTGAGATCAGAAACCCATACCCCAAGTTGTTTTCGGACTCTCTCCGACATACATGGTTCTTGTGTATTCGAAGATTAATGGTATAGTTTCATCCTTGATGAACTATTTATGATCCATTAAGGAATAGGTGTTGGACAATTATGACCCATAGCGTCACTATTTGTACAGATCATGGTGTTGTTGTACAAATTAACTATGTGACAAAGGAGATTACACTCTTATCATTTGTGATTAGATCACATAGATGTATAAATGATATGAGGTCCATATGATTTGTTCCTGGACCGAGAATGATATGAGATAGTATCAGTCCACGAAGGATAAATCATTAAATATCCCTAGTCAGAGCATTGTCGAGATTGGACATCGATAAATACGAAAAAGACTAGTATTACACTTGTGCGCGATGTGAGGGCACAACGACATAGTTCTCATATATTTGGGTATAGGATACTCATGCAAGTGTAGTAGGGGGTTTTGTTTTACCGATGGTACGGGAAACAGCTTCGCTCTGGATAGACCCCATCGGAATTCCATTGGTAGTATGCCTATGTGTCTATGGAAGTCCGAAATCAGGGTAGGTGTATTTGGTCTTAACCTGAGACTTGCACCGCTAATACTTACGACAATCAATATACTTTGGTTGCGGTCGTCCAGGGCCTTAACAGGTTCTGTGTACGCAAATGCTGGGTATATTGAGAATCGTAGTGTGTTGGGTGTGATGTCAAGACAGAAATATCACTCCAGTCATATGGAGATGATGGGCACGTAGGATACGGGACTGGTTCTTTTAAATGCTGCAGCTATCGGGATAAAATGAAAAGGTCATGTTTATTCGATTATAGAGATTAGTCACCAGACATCCGATATGTGCTTCGTACGGGGCAGACACAATTCCAGCCCCAGGCCTAGCACGTGACAATCTGATACTGGATCGACATACACAATACTATGAATACTACGCCTGATATAGATCCTTATTCCTGTAAGGATATTTCCGGAGAATTGGGTAGGCATGGCGCTTTGCTAGAAGCCAACTTTGTCTTGTAAATCGGTAAAACGTAGTACTTGGTACTTACATGTTCGGATAGTCCGATGACCGAATTTACTGCCAACATATCCGGGGATCTCATGGGTCGCTTCCCGAATATTCACTGATGACGTATGACTCACACTTTAATTAATTTAGGATTAATTGGATGAGAGAGAAAACTAATCTGGGATTAATTGCGGAGATATTTTATCTGGGATAAAATATCAATTAAAGAGAGAAAAACGATTAATTTGGAATTAATCGACAAAATAATATATTTGATATATTATATGAAATTGGATTTCGACGCGGAATTGAAATAAGATTTTAATTCGGGCGAACGAGTTAATTTAGAATTAATTCGTTAGCGACGTGAATAGTGACTTCGCAACGAAAAATTTAATTAATCATCTAATTACGACGCAACGAAAAATTCGTTAATTTGGAATTAGCGAACCCGAGCCCGAGATTGTTTGCGAGCACTTTCTCATTTCGAATTCGAATACGGCACGCAAGTCGCATCAAGCGTCAAATCGTTAGTCACATCAAGCGTCAAATCATTAGTCACTTTGAGTGATGTGACAACTTGTCACTTGATTTGATTGATTGATGTGAGTTGATGTTTGAGTGTTTGACACTCAAGTGTGATGGTTGATGTGAGTTGTTGGATTAATTAAAAGGTTATTTACCTTTATTTGATATAGGTATTTGACTTTTAATTATTTTTGGTATTAGATACACATTTGGTAATACAACTCACACAACTCTTATCTCTCTCCATTCTCTTCATCCTCACGCCCATGGAGGGCCAAAATGTTCACTGGTTTCTTCTGAAAAAATAGTGAATGAGGAAGCAAGTGTGATGGTTTTTGTGGCAAAAATCATGAGAGCTAGCACTCCGAGATACATGCGAAGGTGATAGGGAAGTCCACCCATGATCCGGGAATCATTTGACGAAGCTTGGAGCTCAAATTCGTGGTGATCAAAGCCGAAACCAGTGGGGTGTTGCAGCTTACTTCCGTGAGCAGTACAAGGCAGAAAATGGAATTTTTATTGCCTCCCGCGTCGCTCAACCGATCGATGTGAGTATTCTGTGACTTTCTCGATTGTGTTCACACATGTTTATATGCTTTTGATTCGATCCTTGGGACCGTAGAACTCCAACATTGGTATCAGAGTGTTGTTAAAAGCATGAAACGAATTTAGGGCTTAAAATTTGGGTTAAATGTTTTTGAGAATGATTTGAATTAATTGGAAGTTTGAGTATGCTTATAACATGTTTAATTGAAGTTTGATTTGATCAATTTCAAGAAAATGGTTTGGAACAATTTTCCCCCAAAATACTTAGCTTGGCCGAAAGTATTGGTGCTCTAAATGTCTTGGTGATTTTGTTTTTTGATTTATTGGATGAGTTGGAAATCATTTGGGGATATTGATTTAATGTTGAATTGAATTTAATTGGATTGAATTTGATTTAGACAAAATAATCCCCTTTGGCCGAGACTTTGAATAGCATGAAATGGGTTTGATTTTTGATCAAAATATGTTGGACACTAATTGATGTTAAAGAGCATGATTAATTAGGCTATTTGATGTTTTAGGAATGTTAATTGGATAATTAATTGTTTAATGCACTTTAGGTAATTAAATTGGGAATTTGGAATTTGGCAATTTAATTGAATTGGGCTAATTTTGGAAATTGGGCTTGTTGTGTTGTAATTGGGCTAATTGGGTTTTGTTGTACCAAGTTAGGTTTAAGCCAAATGGATTGGATCCAATTGGGCCCAAAACCGCCTCCATAAAGCTCAAATACGACTTAATGGACCTTTTTTGTTTAATTGGGCCTAATGGGCCTAAATTGATTTCTAGGCTTATGGGGTAACTCCCGGATTGGATTTTGGTTATTCGGTTTGACCCGAGTTGACCAAAAGTCCACGCCTTAAGAAATTAATTAAAAGCCCATTGGACTTTAATTAAATTGACGTTGGACGTTAATCGGGCTTTGAGACCCGTTGCGATTAAATTTGGAATTTAAGTCATAAAGGTTCATTAATAAAGTGTAGTATTTAATTTGGAATTAAATAGTGAATTAGAATTAAATACAAATTGAATTGGATTTAATTGTGTAGTTTAATTTAATTTGAGAATTTGAGAATTCGTACTTATTCGCAAAACGAGTTTGACTCGAGCAAAATCAAATCGTTGTTTGAACAATGGATGATCACTAATTATCGGATTAATTAATTTGATTAGATTGATTGATAACATGTTTGTGTGAATAGATGGTTGTGATGCATGAATAATGCATATCGGATGGATATTAGATGGGTGGGGCAATTTAAAAATTGTTGTAATAAATTTGATTTATTAATTGGACCTGCGTGTCCAGCCTTATACCTCCATATTCTTTGTATTCTCTTCTCACATATTCCCTTCAATGTAAATGAGGTTTCTTTAGAAGTGTAGTGTAACAGGTAGAAGAAATATTTGTGCTAGCGGGACAGAGAAAGGGAGAGATTTGATCTAGGATTAATGTGTAAAGTATCCATTCGCATATCATTATTATTTTATTTATACGCGCTTTATTATGTGTTTAGAATGCATGTTTAAGGGTTTATGATGATGAGACCTTAACAAAGATAATAAATTGGTTGCCAATTTGAACTCGAAAAACCCTTGCAAAATATTAAGCGTCTTTCCTTCCATTGAGTGATTCTCACTCAAGATCCGAGACTGGCATTGGCTTGTTGGCCAAAGTCAATGCCTTTGTCCGTCGAGGATGTGTTTGAATCACGAAGGCTTTGTTCCATATTGGTGTCTTGTCCAAATTATGGTTTTTTGGCCAAAGTCAAGACCATTTCTTGTCCATCGACATTGATTACGAAGCTTTCCATGGTCAATGGGTCGCGCTTAACTGGGATCACTAAGTTTGTTGTGCCAAAGCCAAGGCTTAGTTGATTCAGAGGAAAAAGGTTAGGTAATACATTGGATGTATTGGCATATATAAGATATATGTTTCGGACTTAGATGTCCCCCTACCGGATCTAGGAATTGGATTGGATCCAATCGATCTTAGAGATCTACCTAGTTAATTATCATACAATTTGTTGGCCAAAGTCAAGATTGTGTGATATTTAACGGGATCCTAGCCCACTAGGAAACACGGTTTCCCGAGTACTCGACAGAGGGTTAGAGGCTCGCCGAAAAATAGTGGGAGGCAAGAATTAAATTTGCAATATTCGTTTAATAACTTGTCATACGTGCTCATTCAATAATTCGTCAAATAAATTAAATGTTAGTTGGACTAATATTTAAATCGTTGTTTTAATTAACAGTTGGACTGTATTCAAACTATTCATTTATAGTTGATTTTATAATTGGATTATAGAAATCAATATAATTGATTTTAATCTATTAAATTATATTTGATTAAATAGTTGGACTATTGTAATCATTATAATAAATAGTACCTGAAATCGTTGATTAAATAGTTGGACTATTAGAATCAAGATAAAATTGAAAGATTGACATTTAAAACATAATCCTAGGGAAAATGTATTTAAATGATTTAATTTTCAAATTAGGAATAAAGTTTCAGGATGGTCCTGGAAAAATAATAAGTTACTTTATTTGATAAAATAACATATTATGCCTAAGCCCGGAGTTAAGCAAATAGTAGAGCATAATCTTTGGAAGATTTATGTGATGATAACTTTAGTGCTTAATCCATTAAGCTTGTCGCAGTAGACTCCTTAATTTCTGAATCAGAACTAAGGATTAGATCCTTAAAGTATGATAATGAAATTGAAGGATCTTCATAGATCTATTTTAGATCTTAGAAGTACTAAATTGCAATATATAACTCTTGGAGAGTTAATGACTATTCTCAAGGAGATAAAGTCAATGTTTGCAATAAGGCAAGTAGCGCAAGGCGCACCTTACTTCGATATTCTAGAAGGCCAAGGCTTGGCCAAAAGTTTCTGGAGTGTTGAAAAAGGCAAAGGCAAAATCATTATAATCTTTTAGAAAGATAAATGACATATCCCAAAATGTCTGCTAAATTGTGGCAAACGGGATCGTGAAAGCGTGACTGCCGTTTGGACAAGGCAGACATGAAGGAATTGAAGACGGGCTTGGCTCCGACTTCAAATATGTTTGTCATAAATATATTCACTACTAGTATTAAAATTGGATTTTAGATACTTAGTGTGATATATATATATATATATATATATATATATATATATATATATATATATATATATAGATATATATATATATATATATATATTGATGTTCAGAATCTGCTATGAACAGGATGCTGAGCTCAATTGAGATTTAATCTGCGGATTGGAAACGGGATGAAAATCGCTGTTTTAACCGTAGATACCTAAGTTTAGGAACTACCATTCGGGTGTGTACCTAAAATTGGAAACTATTATAATGTAACTAGTTTGACTAGAAACATTATCTCTATATCAGTGTTTAACCCCCTGCGGGTGAACCTTTATATTCTAGAACACAAAAGTGTTTCATTAGATAAAGATGATATTGAGATAAACACATTAGATGTGAATAACAGAGTTTATATTTTGAATATAAATAAATCTCAAACATGACAAACAAATAGCTCGAACTGATTTGATCAGATGAAACATATTGTGGCATTGTTGTCTGGGACACACTCAAACAAGAATCGTATATCCACACTTTTGAAGAGTAGGTACTAGGAAAAATTTGATTCTATTCAAATAAAGTCTACGAATCTAGTTTATTGGGCAAAGTGCCTAAAACACTATATACTTGGTAAAAGTGAAAATTCCACAGATCTGCTAGCCCTAGTTCATAGTGAAGCAAGTGGGCCCATGTCTAGCTAGGCTAGATGTGGATATGAATATTTCGTGACCTTTACGGATGTGGCATCGCGTTATGGTTATGTGTTTCTTTTGAAGAACACAAATCGGAAACTTTTATAGTTTCGATACGAAATAGACAAACAGATGGGCTATAGTATTAAACCGTCATAGTAAGACCGTAATGGAAAATACTTAAGCAATAAGTTTCTAAAATACTTGAAAGAGTACAGTATTCTTTCAATAAGGACTCCTCACGGAACCCGTCATTTTGATGGTGTGTCAGAACGGATAAACCAAATTTTGTTGGACAGGATAAGGTTTATCATGAGTCGCTCTGAGCTACCATTTCCTTCAACGGATACGCTTTAACAGTGCATAACTTATTTTGAATAAGGTTCCATAATAATCTGTTTGACAAACTTCATATTAGATATGAACAGAAAAGAAACCAGGTTTCTCATTCATGAATATTTGGGTATGCTAGGCATATGTTTGGATGATACCAAACTAAAACCCAAATTAGATAAGTGTCAATTGTAGGTTATCCTAGGGATACATAAGTATAATACTTATACATCTAACTAGAGAATAATTAGATTGTTGCTCACCATGCGGTTTTCCTAAGAGGAATACCGATATGCAGTGGTAAGTGGGAGGATAGTAAAACTCGATGAAAATCGGAGTAATACTATTCCAGGCATCCATTCCTAATGGAACATAAATAGTTCATCATGTTGGTTTCTATTATATGTCCCAAGGAAAGATTAAGCATATGAAATACAACAATGAATATATATTAAAAGATGAAGTATGGCGGAATCATACTTACAAAGCTTTTGTGATGAGAAGTGATGAAGAAAATCTTTGAATCTCCAAGCTTCAAGTTTCGGCCAAGGGAGGAAGAAGAGTTGAAGCTCCAAGCTTTGTGTATTCCAAGCTCTTTGATGGTTTCCCTATCACCTCCTTTGATCCTTCAATGTGCTAGCAAATGGAGAAAAGAAAATCAAATCTTCTTTGCCCTAATGGAAGTCACAGCATTGTGAGAGAGAGAGGAGAGTTGTCTTGATCTTTGTTACAAAAATCAATTTATATTATGCCATAATATTTATTAAATTAATAATAAACTTATGACACAAATCATGCAATGGCTTAGAGTGTCAAACACTCAAACTCCATGCAAAACCATTAAGTGTATTGTACACTATCACCATGCAATGTATTAACAATTAAATAATGCATATAATGACATGTGTCATGTGGGCCCCACACGTTTCCAAATGAAAGTGGGCCCACGTGCACTCACGCGTTCGGGTTCGATATTTCCGAAATACCGAACTTACGTCGCGACGTTAATTAAATCGAATTTAAATAAATAATTGCGCCTAGCGAAATTATTATTTACGTCGCTAACGAATTAATTCTAAATTAACTCGTTTGCCCGAATTAAAATAAATTTTAATTTCGCGTCGAAATCGAATTTCGATTATTATATCGAATATAATAATTTTTATCGATTAATTCTAAATTAATCGTTCTCTCTCTAAATAAGGCACTTTATCCAAGATAAAGTTTATCCGCAATTAATCCAAGATTAATTAAGTCCGAATCAAATATCATAGGTGAATCTTCAGGAAGCGACCCAAGAGATCTCTGGATATGTTGGCAGTAACTACGGTCGTCGGATAATCCGAACACGTACGTACCTCGTACTACGTTCTTACCGATTCACAAGACAAGTTTGGCTTCTAGGAAAGCGCCATGCCTACCCAATTCTCCAGAAATATTCTTACTGGAATATTAGATCTATATCAAGCGTAGTATACCGTAGTATTGCGTACATCGATCCAGTATCGGACGATCACATGTTAGGCCTGGGGCTGGAAATGTGTCTGCCCCGTACGAAACATATATCGGACATCAAGCAACTAGTCTCTTTAAATCGGACAATCCTGACCTGGTCATATTGTCCCGACGGTTGCAACCTTTTATAGAGTACTAGTTCTGTGTCCTGCGTGATCATCACCTCCATATGTCTGAAGTGATACTTCCATCTCGACATCACATCCCGTTCACTACGATTCTCGATAAACCCAGAAGAGGTGTACACAGAACCGGTTAAGGTCCCCAACCACCAAAACCAAAGTTTACCGATTGTCGCAAGTACTAGCGATGTAAGTCTCAGGTTAAGACCATATACACCTACCCTGATGCGGCCTCCCATAGACACGCAGACATACTACCAATGGGATTCCGCGGGGTCTATCCAGAGCGAAGCTGTTTTCCGTACCATCGGTAAAACACAACCTCCTATCGCACTTGCATAAGTATCCAATACTTAAATATATGAGAACTATGCCGTTGTGCCCTCACAACGTGCACAAGCGCAATACTAGTCTATTCCGCATTATCGATGTCCGATCTCGATAATACTCCGACTAGGGATATTTAATGATTAAACCTTTATGGATTGATACTGTCTCATATCATCTCAATCCGGTATTAATCATATGGACTTTCGCCATTTATATATCAAAGTAAATAATATTACAAAACGGCAAAAGGCAATTTCATTATCACATAGTTAATTTTGTACAATAATACAATATCATTTACAAACAGTGACGCTATGGGACATAATGTCTAACACATCAAGGATGAAACTATCCATAATCTTCGAATACACAAGAACCGCGTATGTCGGAGAGTGTCAGAAAACAACCTAGGGTATGGGTTTCTGATCTCACTCATAAAGATGTTAATCTTTTGAGGTATACCAACTGACTACGTATGAGGAAGTGATACAAGGTATCGACTCCCTATTATGGCAAAGTTCCATGATATCCAAAATGGATTCTATGTATATCAACAAGTTTGGACACTAGTTGATGTACCGTAAGGCATTGTGCCTATTGGTACTTATAAGTCTTCAAGGAAGACATACATGGATGGCAACATACCAACGTGTAAAGCTAGGCTTTTAGCGGAAAGGTATCGTTATCAACATTTTGTTGATTACGATGAAACTTTTTACCTGTTGCCACGGTAAATCCATTTGGATAATGCTTGCTAAAGCTGAGTGTTTCATTTATGAAAAATGTCAGCTTAACGGGAAAATCGCTTTCCTTAAAAGGAAACCTTTTGGAGGATGTTTATAACATCCTGTCGGTTTTTTCGTACCAAAACTAGCAAACAAGGTTTGCAGGTTAACCGATCCATATTTGGATTGAAGCAAGCATTAGGTTCTTGGAATTATCGTTTTGATGTAATCATAATAGTTTATGATTTAATTCAAAAAAAATGATTTTTGTGTATATAAGAGGGTTAGTGGGAGTGCACTGACAGTGGATGTCCTATAAATAATGATAATACGTCATTTCTTGGAAATGATATTCCCAAAATAATTATCGGTGAAAGCTTGGCTTTCATGATACTCACCGAGAAATCGTACATTGAAAAATGTACGTGACCTGGTGTCTCATACGCTTTGAGCATATGGATTCACAAACAGGCCAATCCGAGTGATAGTCATTGGATTGATGTTAAGAACATACTTGTTATCTTAGAGATCTAAGGATGTTGTCTTAAACTCTGGAGATGGAGAACTTGAAGTGACTGGGATCACTATAGCAAGTTTCCTAACCGATAAAGACGACTATAAGTCGCAAATGGTACTATAGAGTTTGAATAACGGAACGGTGAGCTGGAAATCTTCCAAGCAAGATACTGTTACCGAATAAACAACAAATGCGGGTAATTGTTGCAGCTGAGGCGGCAATAGAAGCCTTCTGGGTCGATAATAAATCTAATTAGATTATATATAGTTCTGTTAGCAGCTGAGCTAGGCATCAGCACAGGCTAAAGAATTAATGGTCTCATCAACGATCCAGATACATACTTCGATATTCATCTGATTCGTTCTGATCATACATAGTGGCGATGTGATGATCGAATAAATCGCATCAGACGATAATCATGCAAATCCGCTGATGAAAGCCTTTTCTCAGCAAATTGAGCCAACCGTACATAGTTCGGGTGTCAAACACTCGAGTGACTGGCTATAGGCCAAGTGGGAGATTGTTGGACAATTATGACCCATAGCGTCACTATTTGTATAGATCATGGTGTTGTTGTACAAATTAACTATGTGACAAAGGAGATTGCACTCTTATCATTTGTGATTAGATCACCTAGATGTATAAATGATAGGAGGTCCCTATGATTTGTTCCTAGACCGAGAATGATATGAGACAATATCAGTCCACGAAGGATAAATCATTAAATATCCCTAGTTAGAGCATTGTCGAGATTGGACATCAATAAATGCGTAAAAGACTAGTATTACACTTGTGCGCGTTGTGAGGGCACAACGACATAGTTCTCATATATTTGGGTATAGGATACTCATGCAAGTGTAGTAGGAGGTCGTGTTTTACCGATGGTATGGGAAACAGCTTCGCTGTGGATAGACCCCCTCGGAATTCCATTGGTAGTATGACTATGTGTCTATGGAAGTCCGAAATCAGGGTAGGTGTATTTGGTCTTAACCTGAGACTTGCACCGCTAATACTTGCGACAATCAATATACTTTGGTTGCGGTCGTCCAGGACTTTAACAGGTTCTGTGTACATCAATGCTGGGTATATTGAGAATCGTAGTGTGTTGGGTGTGATGTCAAGACGGAAGTATCACTCCAGTCATATGGAGATGATGGTCACGTAGGATACGGGACTGATTCTCTTAAATGTTGCAGCTATCGGGATAAAATGACAAGGTCATGTTTATCCGATTATAGAGACTAGTCACCAGACATCCGATATGTGCTTCGTACGGGGCAGACACAATTCCAACCCCAGGCCTAGCACGTGACAATTCGATAATGGATCGACATACACAATACTACGTATACTACGCCTGATATAGATCATTATTCCTGTAAGGATATTTCCAGAGAATTGGGTAGGCATGGCGCTTTGCTAGAAGCCAACCTTGTCTTGTAAATCGGTAAAACGTAGTACTTGGTACTTACATGTTCGGATAGTTCGACAACCGAATTTACTGCCAACATATCCGGGGATCTCATGGGTCGCTTCCCGAAGATTCACTGATGACGTATGACTCGCACTTTAATTAATCTCGGATTAATTGGATGAGAGAGAAAATTAATCTGGGATTAATTGTGGAGATATTTTATCTGGGATAAAATATCAATAAAAGAGAGATAACGATTAATTTGGAATTAATCGATTAATTAATATATTTGATATATTAAATGAAATTGGATTTCGACGCGGAATTGAAATTAGATTTTAATTCGGGCGAACGAGTTAATTTAGAATTAATTCGTTAGCGACGTGAATAGTGACTTCGCTAGGCGTAATCATCTAATTACGACGCAACGGAAAATTCTTTAATTTGGAATTAGCGAACCCGAGCCCGAGATTGTTTGCGAGCACATTCGCATTTTGAATTCGAATGCGGCACGCAAGTCGCATCAAGCGTCAAATCGTTAGTCACATCAAGCGTCAAATCATTAGTCACTTTGAGTGATGTGACAACTTGTCACTTGATTTGATTGATTGATGTGAGTTGATGTTTGAGTGTTTGACACTTAAGTGTGATGGTTGATGTGAGTTGTTGGATTAATTAAAAGGCTATTTACCTTTATTTGATATAGGTATTTGACTTTTAATTATTTTTTGTATTAGATACACATTTGGTAATACAACTCACACAACTCTTCTCTCTCTCCATTCTATTCATCCTCACGCCCATGGAGGGCCAAAATGTTCACTGGTTTCTTCTGAAAAAATCGTGAATGGGGAAGCAAGTGTGATGGTTTTTGTGGCAAAAATCATGAGAACTAGCACTCCGAGAGCCATGCGAAGGAGATAGGGAAGTCCACCCATGAGCCGGTAATCGTTTGACGAAGCTTGGAGCTCAAATTTTTGGTGATCAAAGACGAAACAAGTGGGGTGTTGCAGCTCACTGCCGTGAGCAGTACAAGGCAGAAAATGGAATTTTTTTTGCCTCCCGCGTCGCTCAACTGATCGATGTGAGTATTCCGTGACTTTCTCGATTGTGTTCACACATGTTCATTTCTTTTATTGATCCTTGGGACCTTAGTAAACTCCAACAATAGGTGCCAGGAATAGTATTACAACGATTTTCATCGAGTTTTACTATCATCCCACTTACCACTGCATATCGGTATTCCTCTTAGGAAAACCACATGGCGAGCAACAATTAAAATTGTTCTCTTGTGAGTTGTATAAGTACTATACTTATGGTTTCCCTTGGATAACCTACAATTGGCACTTATCCAATTTGGGTTCTAGTTTGGTATCATCCAAACATATGCCTAGCATACCCAAATATTCAGGAATGAGAAACCTGGTTTTTTTTTCTGTTCATATCTAATATGAAATTTGTCAAACAGATTATTATGGAACCTTATTCAAAATAAGTTATGCACTGTTAAAGCGTATCCGTTGAAGGAAATGGTAGCTCAGAGCGACTCATGATAAACCTTATCTTGTCCAACAAAATTCGGTTTATCCGTTCTGACACACCATCAAAATGACGGGTTCCGTGAGGAGTCCTTATTGAAGAATACTGTACACTTTCAATTATTTTAGAAACTTATTGCTTAAGTATTTTCCATTACGGTCTTACTATGACGGTTAATACTATAGCCCATCTGTTTGTCTATTTCGTATCGAAACTATAAAAGTTTCCGATTTTTGTTCTTCAAAAGAAACACATAACCATAACGCGATGCCACATCCGTAAAGGTCACGAAATATTCATATCCACCTCTAGCCTAGCTAGACATGGGCCCACTTGCTTCACTATGAACTAGGGCTAACAGATCGGTGGCATTGCAATTTTACCGAGTAAAGGTGTTTTAGGCACTTTGCCTAATAAGCTATATTCGTAGACTTTATTTGAATGGAATCAAATCAATCCGAGTACCCACTCTTCAAAAGTGTGGATATACGAGTCTTGTTTAATTGTGTCCCAGACAACAATGCCACAATATGTTTCTTCTGATCAAATCAGTTTGAGTTATTTGTTTGTCATGTTATACATTTGAGATTTATTTATATTCAAAATATAAATTTTATTATTCACATCTAATGTGTTTATCTCAATATCATCTTTATATAATAAAACACTTTAGTGTTCTAGAATATAAAGGTTCACCCGCAGCGGGTTAAACACTGATATAGAGATAATGTTTCTAGTCAAACTAGTTACATTATAACAGTTTCCAAATTTAGGTACACACCGAGGGTAGTTCCTAAATTTAGGTATCTACGGTTAAAACAGCGACTTTCGTCCCGTTTCCAATTCGCAGATTAATCTCAACTGTAGTCAGTATCCTGCTCATAGCAGATTCTGAACATCAGTATATATTTATGTATCACACTAAGTATTTAAAATCCAATTTTAATACTAGTAGCGAACATATTATGACAAACATATTTGAAGTCAGAGCCTTGCCCCGTCTTCAATTCCTTCATGTCTACTTTGTCCAAACGGCAGTCACGCTTCCGCGATCCCGTTTTCCACATTTAGGAAAACATTTTGGGATATGTCCTTTTATCTTCCCATAAGATAATAATGATTTTTTCTTTGCCCTTTTCCACACTCCAGAAGCCTTTGGCCTAGCCTGGGCCTTCTAGAATATCGAAGTAAGATGTGCCTTGCGCTACTTGCCTTATTGCAAACTTTGACTTTGTCTCCTTGAGAATAGCCATTAACTCTCCAAGAGTTTAGTATTGCAATTTGTACTTCTAAGATCCAAAAATAGATCTGTGAAGATCCTTCAATTTCATTATCATACTTTAAGAATCTAATCCTTAGTTCTGATTAAGAAATTAAAGAGTCTTATTAACAAGTTTAATGGATTAAGCACTAAAGTTATCATCACATGAATATTCCAAAGATCATGCTCTACTATTTTCTTAACTCCGGGCTTAGGCCTAATATGTTATTTTATCAAATAAAGTAACTTATTAGTTTCCAGGACCATCCTGAAATTTTATTCCCAATTTGAAAATTAAACCATTTAAATACATTTTCCCTAGGATCATGTTTTAAATGTCAATCTTTCAATTATATATTGATTCTAATAGTCCAACTATTTAATCAACGATCTAGGTACTATTTATTATAATGATTACAATAGTCCAACTATTTAATCAACTATAATTAAATTAGTTGAATACAGTCCAACTGTTTATTAAAACAACGTTTTAAATATTAGTCCAACTAACATTTAATTTATTTGACGAATGATATTTGATTGAGCACGTATGGCAAGTAATTAAACGAATATTGCAAATTCAATTCTTGCCTCCCACTATTTTTTGGCGAGCCTCTAACCATCTGTCGAGTACTCGGGAAATCGTGTTTCCTAGTGGGCTAGGATCCCGTTAAATATCACACAATCTTGACTTTGGCCAACAAATTGTATGATAATTAACTAGGTCGATCTCTAAGATCAATTGGATCTCATCCAATTCCTAGATCCAGTAGGGGGACATCCAAGTCTGAAACATATTACAATATATATGCCAGTATATCCAATATATTGCCTAACCTTTTTTCCTCTGAATCAACTAAGCCTTGACTTTGGCCAACAAATCACAACTTGGACAAGACACTGATATGGAACAAAGCTCTCGTGATTCAAACACATCCTCGACGGACAAAGGCCTTGACTTTAGCCAACAAACTAATGCCAGTCTCGGATCTTGAGTATGAATCACTCAATGGAAGGAAAAACACTTAATATTTTGCGAGGGTTTTTCGAGTGCAAATTGGCAACCAATTTATTATCTTTGTTAAGGTCTCATCATCATACACCCTTAAACATGCATTCTAAACACATAATAAAGCGCGTATAAATAAATAATAATGATATGCGGATGGATACTTTACACATTGATCCTAGATCAAATCTCTCCATTTATTCTCTCTCGCTAGCACAAGTATTTGCTTCTACCCGTTACACTACACTTCTAAAGAAACCTCATTTACATTGAGGGGAATAGGTGAGAAGAGAAATACAATGAGAAAGGAGGTAATAGGCTGGACACGCAGGTCCAATTAATAAATTCTAAATTTATTACAACAATTTCTAAAATTGCCCCACCCAACTAATATCCATTCGATATACATTATTCATGCATCGCAACCATGTATTCACATAAGCATGTTATCAATCAATCTAATCAAATTAATTAATCTGATAATTAATGACCATTCAATGTTCAAACAACGATTTGATTTTGCGCGAGTCAAACTCGTTTTGCGAATAAGTACTCAAAGTACGAATTCTTGAATTAAATTAAACTACAAAATTAAATCCAATTCAATTTGTATTTAATACTAATTCGCTATTTAATTCCAAATTAAATACTACACTTTATAAATAAACCTTTACGACTTAAATTCCAAATTTAATCGTTACGGGTCTCAAATCCAGATTAACGTCCAACGTTTATTTAATTCAAGTCCAATGGGCTTTTAATTAATTTCTTTAAGGCATGGGCTTTTGGTCAACTCGGGTCAAACCCAATAACCAAAGCCCAATCAAGGAGTAACCCTATAAGCGTAGAAATCAATTTAGGCCCATTAGGCTCAATTACAATAATTATGGTCCATTAGTCGCATTTGGGCTTTATGGAAGCGGTTTAGGGCCCAATTGGATCCAACCAATTTAGCCTAAACCTAACTTGGTACAACCAAGCCCAATAAGCCCAATTACAACATTCAAAGCCCAACTTCCAAAATTAAGCCCATTTAATTAAATTACAAAAATCCAATTTCACAATTTAATTAAACAAAGTGCATTACATAATTAATTACCCAATTAACATTTCTAAAATATCAATTAGCCTAATTAATCATGCTCATCAACACTAAAACATGTCCAACACATTTTAACAAAAATCAAACCCATTTCCATGCTATACAACTCTCGGCAATTAGGGGTTATTTGTGTCCGATTCGGTTTCAATCCAATTAAATCCACAATCGACATTAAATCAACATACCCAACATGATTCCAACTCATCCAATGATTAAAATCAAAAATCACCAAGACATTTAGGGTTCATGAAGGATTCGGCCAAGCCTTCCATTTTGGGGAAAAATGTTCCAAACACAATTTCTTGAATTTGATCCAATCAATCTTCAATTCAACATGATTTAAGCATACTCAATCATCCAATTTAATTAAATCATGCTCAAAATCAATTTACCCAATTTTAAGCCCTAAATCAAATTTCATGCTTTTACTCCGCTCTGATACCATTGTTGGAGTTCTACGGTCCCGAGGATCGAATAATCAAGCATAAAACACATGTGAAAACAATCGAGGAGTTGCGGAATACTCACAATGATCGGTTGAGTCGATGCGGTGATGAACAAAAATCTTTTGCTCCTCCTCCAAGGCTCGGCAAACTCACTGGTTTGTGCTCTCCAAGAATCGGCAATCATCAATTTTGAGCTCCAAGCTTTGTGTTGATTCCTTGCTCACGTGTACGGTTCCCTATCAACTTCTCAAGACTCCGATGTGTGCTAGCACCTTTGATTTTGCAACAAAATCATGACTTTTGCTTCTCCAAGGCTCACGGTTTTGCTGAACCAGTGAAGGGAAGAAGAAGGCCTCCAAGGCCGAGAGAGAGAGAAGAGTTGAGAGAGATTGAATGGTTGTTGGATAGATAAAATTGTTAAATGAATTTCCAAAATCAAATAAACAAATTTTTCTTTTTCCAAAAGTCAAGCCATTAAGGCTCCAACCACTCACATCACTTACCATCAATCAATGAATAGTGACTGGTGTCAATCACTCAAAGTTAAAAACATCTATCACTTGATTGACGAATGATGTGACGCTAGATACGACTAGCGATTTGACACTTGATGTGACTTGCGTGCCGCACTCAAATTCAAAATGCGAATGCGCTCGCAAATAATCCCGGGCTCGGGTTCGCTAATTCCAAATTAACGAATTTTCCGTTGCGACACAATTAAATGATTATGCCTAGCGAAATCAATATTCACGTCGCTAACGAATTAATTATAAATTAACTCGTTCGCCCAAATTAAAATCTAATTTTAATTCCGCGTCGAAATCCAATTTCGTATAATATATCGAATATATTATTTTATCGATTAATTCCAAATTAATCGTTATCTCTCTTTAAATGATATTTTATCCCAAATAAAAATATCTCCGTAATTAATCCCAAATTAATTTTCTCTCTCATCTAATTAATCCCATATTAATAAAGTGCGAGTCATATGTCATCGGTGAATCTTCGGGAAGCGACCCATGAGATCCCCGGATATGTTGGTAGTAAATACGGTCGTCGGACTATCCGAACACGTAAGTACCAAGTACTACGTTTTACCGATTTACAAGACAAGGCTGGCTTCTAGGAAAGCATCATGCCTACCCAATTCTCCGGAAACATGCTTACAGGAATAAGCGATCTATATCAGGCGTAGTATATATAGTATTGCGTATGTCGATCCACTATCGGATGGTCACGTGCTAGGCCTGGGGCTGGAATTGTGTCTGCCCCGTACGAATCACATATCAGATCTCTGGTAACTAGTCTCTATAATCGGATATACATGACCTAGTCATAATATCCCGATAGCTGCAGCATATAAGAGAAAAAGTTATGTATCCTACGTGATCATCATCTCCACTATAACTGAAGTGATACTTCTGTCTTGACATCACACCCAATACACTACGATTCTCAATATACCCAAAAGAGGCATACACAGAACCGGTTAAAGCCCTGGACGACCAAAACCAAAGCATATTGATTGTCACAAGTATTAGCGGTGCAAGTCTCAGGTTAAGACCAAATACACCTACCCTGAATTCGGATTTCCATAGACACATAGTTATACTACCAATGGAATTCCGAAGGGGTCTATCCAGAGCGAAGTTGTTTCCCGTACCATCGGTAAAACACAACCTCCTATTACACTTGCATGAGTATCATATACCCAAATATATGAGAACTATGTCGTTATGCCCTCACAACGCGCACAAGTGTAATACTAGTCTTTTACGCATTATCGATGTCCAATCTCGATAATACTCTGACTAGGGATATTTAATGATTTATCCTTCGTGGATTGATACTGTCTTATATCATCTCAATCCAGGAACAAATCATAGGGACCTCATATCATTTATACATCTTGGTGATCTAATCACAAATAATAAGAGTGCAGTCTCCGTTGTCACATAGTTAATTTGTACAACAGCATGAACTGTACAAATAGTGACGCTATGGGTCATAATTGTCCAACAGCCTCAAGGACACCATTTGGGTTGGGGTGCAACCCTCCAAAGGGTTATACCCCTCATATACACCCATTGGAGTATAAGACCATGTTACATACAATTGGAGGACATGTCCTTATGGGGCACCATCCAAGGGACATGTCTTTCCTCCATCCAAACCATTATATTTGAAGATTTGAAGAATTTACAACAATCCCCCACAATTCTTCTAATATTCATGTAGACACTTGAGAGAGTTAACGTGAACTAAAGCTGCATCGAAATTGGTAGCTTTCGCCTTGAACCTTTCCTAGTGAATGACAATCGGATTTACTTGGCAAACTAGTGACCCATAGTCTTGAACTGTTGTGTTCATTTCGGCCATGAACAGTGGTCCTGGATTCATCAAGTACTTTAGGGTAACCCGTGTTGGGAAGCGGCCGCGAGTGTGGAGCGGAAAATAAAAATTATTATGCCGCTTTCCATTTGCCCAAGACCCATTTGTTTTTATTATTCTACAAGTCTAGGCATGTTACTATATATTCTAAGCATAAAACTCATAAAACATGAAAATAACATAAACCTAAACATGCTATCTATCATAAGAACTCTAATTAAAATAAAGAAAGAAAAAGACTTACTTGAACCGAAGACTCCTCCAGTCCTCCCTCCAATCTACAAGGTTTTCTCGAACACAGCAAGCTCTTCCACGTTCCAAAGAGCCACCCAAGTGTGTGGCCTCCAAAGATGCACACACCAAAGCCAAAACCCAACGGCAAGACTACGCCTTGAGTGCACGGGTATTTTGCCATTGGTGCTAGCCTAGGCAAATACCTCAAAACTTCTAACTCGAGGTTCCTCTAGTCAATTAGACTTAAGGATCCTCAAAATCAGTGGCTTCCTCTTAAACTTTAGAGTTGCTCACTTATATAAACCCAAGATATGAAAGGTTTGGTGTAAAAATTTGTGAAGAATTCTTTGGATTTATATAGTGCTCCAAAAACAACAAAATTAATTAAGAATCTGATGTGGGATAAAAGCTAATTTAATCTTAGCCATTGGATATTAATTTAGTGGTTTAATGAGATTATAAAACCCTAATAAGAGTTTGGGCCGAATTGGAATTCAAAACAAATAACAAAAAAAAATTACTATTCACATTACTATTCATGTTACTATTCACGTGAATAGTTATTTTTTTAATTCCAATTCCCAAAGTGCCCCCATCGTCATTTACCAATCCCTAAGCCACTATTGAACATCATAAATGATCTGTTCAATAATTAAACACATTTAACCATTTAAATTTTTGTACTGTGCACTGTTAACCATTGATTTCGACTTTGTTGTGTGTGACCTTTTGGGTTCCCCTCAAGTTGGACATGAAATGAATCATGATAATTTAATCGAACATAAATTATCCTCCGATCAGATGGTCGTTCGATTTTTTCATGATTACTACCAATTATCAACATATCGTCTACATAGAGCAACATAATGACATATCATGTTTGAGTTGATTTGGTGTACATACATTTATCACACTCATTGCTTTTGAACCCACTTGACAACATCTATTTGTCAAATTTCGCATGTCATTGTTTAGGTGTTTGTTTTAATATGTATAAGGATTTTACAAGTTTGCACACCTTCTGTTCTTGTCCAGGAACATTAAACCCTTCTGGTTGTTCCATGTAAATCTCTTCATCTAATTCACCATTCAAGAATGTTGTCTTTACATCCATTGTATGTATTTCAAGACCAAATATAGCTGCTATGTCTATGAGCATTCTTATCGATGTGATACGAGTCACTGGTGAATAGGTGTCAAAGTTGTAGGTTTATATTGATGTCCCAAGATCATATTAAGCCATGAAATAGAATGAATACTATAAAGAAATGTGGCGGAAACACACTTACAATGATCGGATTGGATGTGATGCTCAACAAAACTTTTCCTCCAAGTCCTCTTTGAGATTCGGCCATGGTGGTTTGTTGAAGATGATCTACAAGCTCCAAGCTTCAATGGAAATCCTTGCTCTAAGATAAGATTCCCTATCACCTTGTTTGATCCTTTGATTGTGCTAGCAAATGAAGAAAGAAAATCAAATTTTCCCTTCAATGGAGCTCACGGTTTTAGCAAGAAAATGGAGAGAGAGAGAGAGTTCTGTTTTTTCAATATTTGTTTTCCAAAAACCGTATGAAAAACAATTACCAAATTTTGGTAAATAGCTTACAAAAAGTCAAAGCCAATTTTGGCTCCAAAATTGTAATAAAGGCTCCCAACAACTTGTATCATGAATAGTGATAGCATGTCACTCACAAAAAGTGACTTTGACATCTATCACCTTTAAATGACAAGTGATGTGATTCGCGATGTGACTTGTGGGCCCCACTTTAATTCAAAATGCGAGTGGGCCCGCAAACACTTCCGGGCTCGGTTTCGCTAATTCTGAATTAACGAACTTCTGTCGCGACGTAATTAAATAATTATGCTTAGCGAAATTACTATTCATGTCGCTAACGAATTAATTCTAAATTAACTCGTTTGCCCGAATTAAAATCTAATTTTAATTCCGCGTCGAAATCCAATTTCGTTTAATATATCGAATATATTATTTTGTCAATTAATTCCAAATTAATCTTTCTCTCTCTTCAAATAGTATTTTATCCAAGATAAAATGTCTCCGTGATTAATCCAGATTAATTGTGCTCGAATCATACGTCATCGGTGAATCTTCAGGAAGCGACCCAAGAGATCTCTGGATATGTTGGCAGTAAATTCGGTCGTCGGACTATCCGAACACGTGCGTACCTCATACTACGTTTTTACCGATTTACGAGACAAGGTTGGCTTCTAGCAAAGCGCCATGCCTACCCAATTCTCCAGAAATATTCTTAATGGAATATATGATCTATATCAGGCGTAGTATACCGTATTATTGTGTATTGCGATCCAGTATCAGATGTCATGTGCAAGGCCTGGGGCTGGAATAGTGTCTACCCCGTACGAAGCACATATCGGATATCTAGCAACTAGTCTCTTTGAATCAGATAATCATGACCTTGTCATATTATCCCGATGGTTGCAACACAATAGAGAACCAGTTCTGAATCCCTACGTGATCATCATCTCCATATGTCTGAAGTGATACTTCTGTCTTGACATCACATCCAATACACTACGATTCTCAATAAACCCAGAAGAGGCGTACACAGAACCTGTTAAAGCCCTGGACGACCAAAACCAAAGTTTACCGATTGTCGCAAGTACTAGCAATGCAAGTCTCAGGTTAAGACCAAATACACCTACCCTGAAGCGGACTCCCATAGACACATATACATACTACCAATGGGATTCTGCGGGGTCTATCCAGAGCGAAGCTGTTTTCCGTACCATCGGTAAAACACAACCTCCTATCGCACTTGCGTAAGTATCCAATACTTAAATAAATGAGAACTATGTCGTTATGCCCTCACAACGCGCACAAGTGCAATACTAGTCTATTCCGTATTATCGATGTCCAATCTCGATAATACTACGACTAGGGATATTTTTAATACTGTTGTAGAGTTTCAATCAAGTCCCAAGAATCATCAATCATGCATAAAAACGAGTTGAATACAACCAAGGAGTAAGGCGGAATACATACTCTCATTGATGGGTTGATGCTTGGAAGAACAAGTTGCATTTTCTGCCTCCCTCCAAGCTCGGCAGTGGCTTCCTCATGCAGTGGACTGCTCGGTTTTGCTCCTCTTTGAACCTCAAAAATTCGGCCATGGATGAACACCATTGAAGCTCCAAGCTTCAAGCTTTCCAAGCTCACAAATTCGTTTCCCTATCACCATAATATAACCCATGTGTGTGCTAGCACTCATGTTTTGCAACAAAACACTCTCACTTGCTTCTCTTTCAATTCGGCAGTGACCAAAAATGAGAAGAAGATGAAAAATGGCTCTAAGCCGTGAATGAGAGGGAGAAGAAAAGAGAGGGAGAGGAAGAGATGCGTAAAAAGAGAGAGAGAAAAGTAAAACTAAAATAAAATGTAATAGGTTTTTATAATTTATAAAATTAATAAAACCATTTACCATTTCTTTTTACTTTTCCTTAAATGCTAAAATCAAAAAGCAAAAAGCAAAAGTTGCTTTTTCAACTTCTACATCAATCACTCAAATCAAATGATAACATGTCACATCACTCAAAGTGACATTTGATTTGACGATTGATGCGACTAGCGATATGACGCACGATTTGACTTGCGTGCCGCACTCGAATTCGAAATGCGAATGCGCTCGCAAATAATCCCGGGCTCGGGTTCGCTAATTCCAAATTAACGAATTTTCCGTCGCGTCGTAATTAAATGATTACGCCTAGCAAAATCACTATTTACGTCGCTAACGAATTAATTCTTAATTAATTCGTTCGCCCGAATTAAAATCTAATTTTAATTCCGCGTCGAAATCCAATTTCTTATAATATATCGAATATATTATTTTATCGATTAATTCCAAATTAATCGTTCTCTCTCTTTAATTAATATTTTATCCCAGATAAAATATCTCCGCAATTAATCCCAGATTAATTTTCTCTCTCTTCTAATTAATCCCAGATTAATTAAAGTGTGAGTTATACATCATCGGTGAATCTTCAGGAAGCGACCCATGAGATCTCCGGATATGTTGGCAGTAATACGGTCGTCGGATTATCCGAACATGTAAGCACCTCGTACTACGTTTATACCGATTTACATGACAAGGTTGGCTTCTAGCAAAGTGCCATGCCTACCCAATTCTCCAGAAATATTCTTACAGGAATATATAGATCTGTATCAAGCGTAGTATACCGTAGTATTATGTATATCGGCCCAGTATCGGATAGTCACGTGCCAGGCCTGGGGCTGGATTTATGTCTGCCCCGTACGAAGCACATGTCGGATGTCTGGTAACTAGGCTCTATAATCGGATATACACGACCTTGTCATAATATCCCGATGGCCGCGCAGCACTTAAGAGCACTAATACCGTATCCAGCGTGACATCATCTCCAATATAACTGAAGTGATACTTCCGTCTTGACATCACACCCAATACACTACGACTCTCTGATAAACCCAGAAGTGGTGTACGCACAACCGGTTAAAGCCCTGTACCACCAAGACCAAAGTCTACCGATTATCGCAAGTATTAGCGATGTAAGTCTCAGGTTAAGACTATACACACCTACCTTGATTTCGGCCTCCCATAGACACATAGTCATAATACCAATGGGATTCCGAGGGGTCTATCCAGAGCGAAGCTGTTTCCCGTACCATCGGTGAAACACAACCTCCTATCGCACTTGCATAAGTATCCAATACTTAAATATATAAGAACTATGTCGTTGTGCCCTCACAACGCGCACAAGTGCAATACTAGCCTATTCCGCATTATCGATGTCCTGTCTCGATAATACTCCGGCTAGGGATATTTAATGATTAATCCTTCGTGGACTGATACTGTCTCATATCATCTCAATCCAGGAACTAATCATATGGACCTCTCTTCATTTATACATCTATGGTGATCTAATCACAAATGATGAGAGTGCAATTTCCTTGTCACATAGTTATTTTTTTTACAACAACACCATGATCTGTACAAATAGTGACGCTATGGGTCATATTATCCAACAACTGTCTCATATCATCTCAATCCAGAACTAATCATAAGGACTTTTACCATTTATATATCAAAGTAAATAAATTAGAAAACGGTAAAAGGCAATTTCATTACAACATAGTTAATTTTGTACAAAAACACAATGTCTTTTACAAACAGTGACGCTATGGGTCATAACTGTCCAACAAAAGTAATCAAAGCCTTCTTTTTGTCTATAACCTTTTATTACAAGTCTCGCATTGTATTTATCTATTGATCCATCTGGTTTCATCTTCCGTTTGAATATCCATTTGTAGCCCAGTGGCTTACAACCTGGAGGAAGATCAACCAACTCCCAAGTATGGTTTTGTAGGATTGAATCAATCTCACTGTGGAAAGCCTCCTTCCACAAAGGTGCCTCCGGTGAAGACATTGCTTCCTTATAGTTTTGAGGCTCATTTTCTAACAAATATGTCAGAAAATCGGGACCAAAGGACTTAGATGTTCTAGCTCGCTTGCTACGTCTAGGTTCAATTGCCTCATCATTTCCACGTTGATCTGATTCTTGGTCAACATGATCACGACCTTTGACAGTATCAATAGTTCTTTTAAAAGACTATTTTCTTTGTCTTTCCTTACAAAGAAACGTCTCTTCAAAAAACATCGCATTCCTTGACTCAATTATCATATTCAGATTGATGTCAGGAATCTCAAACTTGTGTGCCAAGAAACGATACGCACTATTATTGCGAGCATGTCCGATGAATATACAGTCAACAATTTTGGGTCTTATTCCACCTTCTTAGGTTTAGGAACCATTACCTTGGCAATTGGCAAGACACCCCCACATTTTCATATATTTTTAGGAAGGTACATAACCTTTCCACAACTCATATGGTGTCTTGTCCAATCTCATGTGAGGAAACTTGTTCAGAATGTAGTTCGCGGAAAGCAAGGCTTCCCCCCACAAGTTCTGGGGTAAACCAGAACTTGTCAACATGACGTTCATCATTTCCTTCAACGTTCGATTTTTATGCTCAGCAATCCCGTTTTGTTGAGGTGAATAAGGAGCAGTGATTTCGTGAATAATTCCATGAACGAAACAATATTCACCGAATGGTGACATATATTCACCACCTCTATCACTCCTGATTCTCTTGATTTTCTTGCCAAGTTGATTTTCAACTTCGTTCTCATAGTGTATCAAGCTCTTAATAGCTTCAACTTTGCTACTCAGCAAATACACATAACAGAATCTTGTGCTATAATCGATAAAAGTGACAAAGTACTTTTTACCGCCTCTTGTTTGCACAATATTCATATCACACACATCAGTGTGTACAAGTTCCAAGGGTTCAGAACTTCATTCTATTGAATGAAATGATGCACTATGCATTTTTGCTTCAACACATGCCTCACACTTATGTTGGCTATCAATTGCAAATTTAGGTATAAGGTCCATGTTAATTAATTTACGCATTGTATCATAATTAACATGTCCTAACCTCTCATGCCATACATTTTGTGACTCAATTATATAAGCGGAAATTGTAGCTTTATTATCAGCATTGTGTCGATTGACAGTCATTATATTGAGTTTGAAAAGGCCCTCAGTAAGGTATCATTTTCCTACATAGACATCATTTTTGGTCAATACAGACCTGTCAGAAACAAATACAAGCTTAAAACGAGGCTTGCTCAGGAGAGAGCCTGAGACCAAGTTCTTCCGAATATCTTGAACATGCAAAACATTCGTCAATGTAAGCTCCTTTCCAGAAAACATCTTCAGAACCATTATGCCTTGTCCAACCACTCTAGAGGTGGATGAGTTTCCCATTGTCAGATGATCGCCGCTATCGACCTTCTGATACGAGGAAAACATCTTACTTTCAGCACATATATGACGAGTAGCCCACAGTGTCTACCTACCATTCTCTCGGATTCCCAACCAAGTTGGCTTCAGTTACCACTGCTGAGAGGTTCATCTCTGAGATCTCATCAGTTAACTGCTCATCTTTAGTGACATGGGCCTCAGTTCTTTTCTTGTCCTTGTCCTGAGACTTATTGTTTCTGCAGTCCTTTGCCATATGACCGCTCTTTCCACAGTTGTAGCACCTCCCCTTGAACTTATTGTTCACTTGGGAAGAATCAGCTCCACTGTGCTTTCTCTTCTTGCTACTCTTTTCATCCTCAATGATGTTGGCCTTAGACTCCATAGTTTTGTAGCTGGCCTTTTCGGACTTTATGTTGTCCTCTCCGATCCTCAATCGAACTCCAAGGTCTTCAAGGCTCATATGCTTCTTTTTGTGTTTCAGATAGCTCCTGAAGTCCTTCCATGATGGAGGCAACTTTTCAATTATGGTGGCAACTTGAAACGTCTCACAGAGTTTCATTCCTTCATCCATTATTTCATGAATGATCAATTGCAGTTCACCCAACTGAGACATCACCGTTCTTGAATCTACCATCTTGTAGTCCAGGAACCTACCCACGACAAATTTCTTTTGACCGGCATCCTCTGTTTTGTATTTCTTCTCAAGAGATTCCCAGAGAATTTACGCAGAAGACATGCCTTGGTACATATTGTACATGGTATTGGCAAGTCCACCCAAAAGGTAGTTCTTGTACAAGAAGTCTCCAGACAACCATGTCTGTTCTCGCAGTTTCTTGGATGTTTCCGATTCACCCTCCACATGACCCGAAGGATCTTTAAGGAAATTAGCCAGCTGGAGAGTTATCAGGTAGAACAACATTTTGCTCTGCCACTGTTTAAAGTTTGCCCCACCAAACTTTTTTGATTTTTCTCCATGAGAGACCGGTACTGTGATGTTTCCGCTAGCCATATGTAACTGGAAAAACCAACAGGGTCAATAAGTCTACTAAAGAAAAATTGTACAACGATCAACAAATGATCTTGTTCAAATGATACACCAAGTTTCTACTTGTTGTTCTATTGGACAGAAGTACCAATAAACACAAGTCTTTGAATTCCGACTAAGGTTTCTTATGAAAAATAGATAAGGAATATTCCGATAGGACGAGGGGGGTCCGGAGTAACCACTTAAGTCCCTGACCACTTAGGCTCTTATCGCCTTTTTGACAGAATATCCTTAAACACTTCCTCAACATAATCTCTTAGCAATTCAAACTTTAGTATTTCACTTTCAATTTCACAATACAATATTCAATATGTGTAGATATATGTGTTGACGGTTGATTTTGGTCTCAGGGGCAATAATGGTTTTTTACTCCCGAGACAATCCTCCCTCAATAGTGAATTTGTTCGGTTATTGGGGAACCAAAAGCAAACTTAGCAAAAGACAGATAAATACACCAATCAACAAGGATATTTAACGTGGTTCGGCTGGCTAGATCCAACCTACGTCCACGGACACAAACCGAATAATACTTTTTATTACTGAGACATGTTTCTCTGATATCTCTTGTGTTTACAAGTCTGATCCTAATGATCTTGATATTGATTCTGATCCTCATATTGATTCTGATCCTCCACTCTCGCACACTCTACCCTTCTATTTATAATAATACAGAAATCAGATTCCTTCTTTTACAAGGGTTCCCAGTTGAGTCAATCTCCTTCTTCCACAAGGTTCCTAACTTCAAACTATCTTTACTCCTTTTATCCTATTAAGATACTGATTTCACCAGTTCTCCCCGTGAAAGTAGGATAACTTGTCACCTTATCCGAGAAAATATGATGCTCTACCTTCCTGAATACGCCTCGCTATATGGTCGGTCATGATAGTCTTTTGAACTGAGAATACTGCCACTGATCTGATAATGCTCAGTAATTCGAACCGAAGTGGTCGGTCATCTATCATCAAGTGCTCGGCCCCTCACTTATGTGGTCGGGTCGGCTTTTTAATGATTTTGACCAAGAAGGGAATTTACCCTCCTACCCCTGGCGTATCCCTTAACTAACATGGGATCTGAAAATACCATCAACATCTGTCCCTTAGTTCTCAGTTTCAACGAGTTATACGAGTTGGTGCCGGGAACTTCACAAGAATGGTGTGGCGGACGAACTTATAGTCGGTCTTCTGAGGGAGAATTTTTCTGCTCATATTTTTATCTTGATCGGTCTGACTTCAGGTGCTCGGCCTGACTTTCATCCTACCGAGGTGAAATTTCCTTATTGCCCTTCTGTATCTTTACCTCTCGAGACGCGCAACCGTCACATCCTTTTAAATGCCCATCAGATCACTTCTAGGGTTCAACGGGAGCTTGCCACTTGTCGACCATCCGTCAATCTCCCGCCAAAAGCAAAATAATCCGACCGTTTATGGTCAGTTAAAAAAGGCTTCCAATCTCAGCCGTCTATCTAATTCTGAAAAATCATTTTAAAGATGACACGTGGCGTACCTCTGACGCCCTCGTTTGATCCAACGGCCAGAAATGCACCGATCAAATTATATAAAAAATGGAGAGAACACTGTTGATTTATTTTACGAATACTTCGACTTCCTTAACTGTGAGAACACCTTCTTCTCAACTTGTGACCATTAAACTCGAAGGGTACCAGATTACACCGAGCAAACTTTCATCTTTAAGTAAGTTTTCTGACCGTCCTCATTGCTTTGCTTTTTCACAAGTTGCAAATCCTTGATGTTGCTAGGGGGAGATTTATGATTTGATGGATTGTTAGGGCGTTTAGAACCCACAGGCTCTAGCTTTAGAAATTAGCTGTAGACTGACCTCCCCCACTTTTCTTTTATTTCTCGGATGTCAGGGATGTCTGACACCGGGTCTTCCTCTACAAACCCTGCTGGGCTTCCGACCCCTCCTATTGAAGAGCTTTCTTCGAGCTCGGGGGCACCAATCATAGAGGACCTCGACACTACCCCTACCCCCTCTGAAATTGAACAAGATACTTATCATCAGAGGATCCATCGGAATGACCCAGAGCCCGGTGATTTTAACTCCTCGGGTCTGGACATGGACCGTCCTTCCAAAATAACTGAAGACGACCTCACACTGCTCCGGCAACGATATAGCATCCCGATAGATATCTCCCTTGAAGTCCCCGGGCCAATGGATCGTGCTAGCCAACCTGACGAGGGTTCAGTGGCCCTTCTTCCGGCTTTCTTTGAGTGTGGTCTTCGGCTACCACTTCAACGTTACTTTGCCTGGATGCTGGCCGAGATGGAGATCGCCCCTTGCCAATTAAGCCTGAATAGTTGGAGGATTCTGGCCGGGCTATATGTGATTTGGAGTCGGGCGTGTAGGGTTTTTTCAGGGGCTGAATCCGGTAACGTAGCGGAAGCGGTGGAAAATCGAATTTTCCGATTTCAAAAATTTTTCTCGGATTAATTAAATAAACATATTTATTTAATATTCCAATAATCAAATTATGAAATAAAATTCAATAAATCATATTTGAGTGAATTTACCGAATTACCCTTACTTGGTATTTTTGTCCATTTTAGTCCGAAATTGATCAAATCAATTTTGAATGATTCTAAATCATTTCTAAGATGAACTTAGCATGTCCAAATCATAAAAACACCAAGGCAACACAAATCCCCAATTTTAAGCCATTTGGCCAAGAGCTCCATTAGGGGGGGTTTGTGCATTTTGTCATTTCATGCATCAAAACACATCAAGATGTAATCCAATCAATATAAACTTTATATGCATCATATACACATCCAAATACACAACATAAATAAAAATCCCCAAATTTGGAATTGGTCATGAACCCTAATTTTTCAAATTCTTCAAAATGAACAAATTACACCAAATTGGTTAAATCAATTACTTTAATCATCATTCTTCCATCCAATCAAAGTCTCAACACAATGAAACAACTGAAGATCAAATATAGGTCATCTTAGAGTGCATCAACAACTCTAGATTAGCAACAAGGCTTCCAAAACCATAAAAGAATACTTATTACTACAATAGTTATAAGCTTCATTCATCATACATGCTCAACACTTCCATCAAACTTCCATTCACCAAAAAAACAAAGAATAAAGAAAAGAATAACTTAAGAACATCACAAGATGTTGCCTAGATCATAAGGAACATTTTCTTATCTAATAGTAAGTTGGAAAAGCTTACTAAATCCAAGCTTTTTCTTTAGTTTCTTCTTTTCTTCCTCACTTGCTTCTCTTGTTTCTTTAATGGAGGTTTTTTTAAAAGTGTATTAGGTTACTAAATGAAAATGAAATGAAAACAATATATACTTGTGCACAAAAATCTTATGGCCGAATTTCACAAGCATATATTACAAAATAAATTTCAGTTTCATTTAACATTTCATTTGGTCAAGTTGATTAAATATCTAAAACACCTTTAAAGATATTTAATAAAGTCAACAAAGGCAACTAATATCATTAACATCAAATATCCTAATGTAAGATATTTATATTTTAATTAATTTAATCATTTAATAATTAAATAATCAATTAATTAATCAAATACAAATATATTAAATATATGTATAATATTTACATTAAATATTAAAAACATATATTCATTTAGGATATAAGTCAAATAACTCATTTTGACTATTAATTAATGTGTATTTAAATTAATCAAGTATTAAATGTAAATACACAATAATTAGGCAAATGACTATCTAGTCCCTTTAGCACGTATCTTGCGTTTAACCTTTAAATGACTTTATAAATAATCAATATTATTTATTAATGTTGCTCTAGTGCTCTACGAGTATGTTTCATTATTGAGACTCTCTAGATTCAGGTATATCCGTCACGAAATCAAATTTCGTGTCCATAATCTATCCACCTGTAGATTATGACGATCACGGAAAATCTCGCTGAACCATACAGGTCGAGGTCATGGCAAATGTATAATTCCTCCGTCATAGGTATCCAGATAAATCCCAGAGATATAGATGTAAACGTCAAATCTCTATAGGGATTATCCAGTCGACTATTCTATTAGCAATCTCTAAAAGAATGTTTAGAACTAGCTTCTAAACTTTACCACGGGCCCATGGTTTTATCTGATTGTTAATCATATGGACTACCTATGCTCTGGTACACAGAACTGACGGATCCTATCTTGATACACATAGGTCACCCTGAGGATCTATCTACACCCAATGAACAGGCGGAGGTCTGATCTAAATAGATCGGTGACGTGACTGTCATCTAAGTGTAGAAGATGTCTCATGTGCCCACAATGGCATCTCAAGTCTAAGAATCACAAGAGCTACTCAACCCGAGAAGATTCTTATTGACGCTGGTGTACCATCCATTAAGAATCTTCGGTGAGTCGTTCAGTGTTTATCCGATATAAACACCTACACGTCTATACTAGTCTCCAAGACTAATGGTTCATTGAGAAACCATTGGAATCATACCTCAACGGGTTTACTATACTGACCAAGTAGTGTAAACCTTGACCAGGAACAATCTAAGAATTACAACGTCATGATACTACTCAATGTCTGCTGCGACGCTTTTGCAATAGTACCATGACTAATCATTCTAAGGTCATTACATCTTTACCATTTAATAAGATAGATTATATTATAGAAACTGCATATATTATTCATAATAATAATGTTTTACAGAAGTATTCAAAAGAAATACAACCGGGAATTGGCGCTCTGAGCACCAACCCCAACAGGGCGGGGCTCGGCGAACCCTGTTTGGAAGAATTGAAAAGGTTATATAGACTGAAGGCTAACCCGAGATCGCACCATGGTTGGTATTACCTCTCTGCTTATGCCGACTCCTCAAATATTATTGGCAAACTCCCAGACTCTAATAAAAACTTTAAGGATTTATGGTTCTGGGCCACCGGAGATTGGGGGCGGGTTCTGAGATCTTATGAAGAAGAAGTTTATGTCCCGGATATCTTTAGAGTGGGAGGTTAGGAATCTAACCCTTAGTACTCATGCTTTTGATGTTACGATAGATTTCTAATTGCTTTGACTCTTCCCAGCTTGTTGGAGGGATTCTCCTAAAGTTTCCCACCAGGTCCGGGCGCGGGTGCGCTGGGCTCGGCTATATGCCACTCATTGGAAGCAATTGGTCAACGATGAGGCCTTTATTGAGTCGGGCCTGATTCGCACTGCCCCTCCGAAGGTCCCGGGGCGGATAGGTGGGCATTAATAACCTTTTAAATCGTCTCCTTGTTTGTTCGGCGCGATTTTGAATTTTCTGGCTCAGATTCTGGACTGACCATTCTTCTTGTTTTCGCTTTCTTCCTTCTTTCTCTTCTCTTCTCCTTTTTTTTTTTGTTGCAGGCATGTCAAGAAGGCCAAAATACCTTGATCAACTGGCTGGTGCGACAAAGAAAACCGGCCAGATTGGGGCCGGATCCTCTCGAAGACGGCCATCGACTGCTGAGGCCAGAGGAGTGACTGAAGAAGCGGCCCCGTTGGCTATCCAAAGTTTATCTTCACCTTCCAGGGTATCGCCAATAGTTTCCGCCCGAACTTCCAGCCTGTCAAAACCTACTAGAAAAAGGATGCGTCAATTCAGGGCGGAGGAATCCGAGCTGGTCCGGGAGGTGGAGGAGGAACGGGTCCTGAGCAAGAAGCAGCCTGTCCGGAAAGAGAAAAATATGCTGGAGGGTTCCTCTAAAAAATAGAAATACGCCGTGATTTTTGGCGTAGACGACCTCGGTCAGGACATTCGGGAGGCCACTTCTCATCTGGTGCCGGTCATTACGTCTTTACCATTTAATAAGATAGATTATATTATAGAAACTGCATATATTATTCAGAATAATAATGTTTTACAGAAGTATTCAAAAGAAATACAATCGGGAATTGGCGCTCTGAGCACCAACCCCAACAAGATCTCCCACTTGCTCCAGTGCCAATATCGTTTGTATCTAATACCCATCGACTCCACGTGTTTATCAAACAGCTTCGGAGGTATGGCCTTCGTCAGCGGGTCTGCTACATTATCTTCACTCGGTACCTTACACACGACAATATCCCCTCGCGACACGATCTCTCGAATGATGTGGTACTTGCGTTCCACATGCTTCGAATTCTGATGCGCCCTCGGTTCCTTTGCTTGCACAATGGCTCCAGTATTATCACAGTATAACGGAATCGCATTCTCGATACTTGGGAAAACTCCCAATTCTGTGATAAAGTTCTTTATCCACACAGCCTCTTTTGCAGCTTCAGAAGCTGCAATATATTCCGCCTCAGTGGTGGAATCTGCTGTCGATCCCTGTTTGAACTCTTCCAACAAACTGCACCTCCGTTAAGGGTAAAGACAAATCCAGATGTAGACTTTCTATCATCGGGATCCGATTGAAAATCAGAGTCTGTATACCCATTAACCTGCAGTTCATTTCCTTCATAAATTATTAACTTATCCTTGGTACCTTTAAGATACTTTAGGATATATTTAATGGCCATCCAATGGTCATTACGTGGATTGGACTGATATCGACTAGTTACGCTAACAGCGAAACTGATATCAGGCCTTGTACATAACATGGCATACATTATGCTACCCAAACACGAAGCATAAGGTTGGTTAGACATTCTAACCTTCTCATCTTCTGTTTATGGACACATCTTCTTGGAAAGATGAATCCCATGTCTGAACGGTATGTTTGTTGTCTTACAGTTACCAAAACTATACCGTTCCAAGATCTTATCTATGTACGTTGATTGGGATAGCCCAATCAGCCTCCTTTGTCTATCTCTATAGAGTTTTATCCCTAAAACATAGGAAGCTTCTCCCAGGTCCTTCATGGAGAAATTCTTACAGAGGTACGCCTTGACGCTTTGTAACATACCTAAATCATTCCCAATGATTAGGATGTCATTAACATATAGGACTAAAAATACGACCATGCTCCCACTGGCCTTCTGATACACACAGGATTCTTCCGAATTCTTGAGAAAACCAGACGATCTAATAATCTCGTCGAATCGAAGATTCCAACTTCGTGAAGCTTGTTTAAGTCCATAAATGGACTTCTTAAGCTTACATACCATACCCGAGTTTTCGCTGGACGCAAAACCTTCCGGCTGTTCCATATAGATTTCTTCATCAATAAATCCATTTAGAAAAGTCGTTTTGACATCCATTTGCCAAATCCCGTAGTCATGATACGCAGCTATAGAAAGCAAAATCCGGATAGACTTAAGCATTGCTACTGGTGAAAAAGTTTCATCGTAGTCGACACCAGGTCGCTGCGTGTAACCTTTTGCTACCAGTCGGGCCTTGTAAGTCTCAACCTTACCATCAGGCCCGCGCTTCCTCTTGTAAACCCATTTACAACCGATAGGAACAATTCCTTCGGGAAGCGGAACCAAGTCTCAAACTTGATTCTCATGCATTGAGTCTATCTCGGATTTCATGGCACTTTGCCATTTCAGGGAGTCGATGTCCAACATCGATTCTCTATAGATGAAATGATCTGTCTCTTCAACTAAGAGAACATCCAGACTCTTTTCTTGTATCAAATACAAGCGTTCAGGAGGTCTAGATACCCTTTCCGACCTATGGAGTGTGTGTGTTGAAGGTCCTTCATCTACTTGAACTTCAGGTTCCTCCGTTGGTTCGTTGTTTTCAGGTTGGACTTCATCAAGCTCAACCTGTCTATGATTACCACCTTCTGACAAAAATTCTACTTCTAGAAATTTTGCGAAGCGAGCTACGAACACAGTTCGATGCTCGGTATCATAGAACAGACATCCCCTCGTATTCGAATGATATCCGACAAACCTAAACTTTTGCCCTCGAGTCGAAAGCTTATCTTGCTGAGTCACCCTGACATAGGCAGGACAACCCCAAACCTTAATATAATTAAGTTTGGTCTCCTACCGAACCATATCTGATACGGAGTCGTAGGAACAGCTTTTGAAGGAATCTTGTTCAAAAGATGTGCGGCTGTTAAGAGAGAGTAGCCCCATAAGTAATAGGGCAAATCTGTGAAACTCAATATTGATCGGACCATATCCAATAAATTCCGATTTCTCCTCTCAGACACTCCATTGTGCGGTGGAGTACCTGGAGGAGTATATTGAGCGAGAATCCCATTCTCCTTCATATAATCCATGAACTGACCACTCATATATTCGCCGCCTCGATTTGATCGAAGGCATTTAATATATTTACCAGTTTGTTTTTCTACTTCATTTCGGAACACTTTGAACTTTTCAAAGGTTTCCGATTTATGTCTCATCAAATAGACATAACCGTACCGTGACAGATCATCGGTAAAGGTAACGAAGTACGAATAACCACTGTGAGCAGTTTGACTTAGTGGACCACATACATCAGAATGTACGAGTTCCAGTAAGTTGGTGGCACGGTGTCCAACACCAGAAAATGGGGCTTTGGCAATCTTACCCTGAATATAAGATTCACAAGTTGGATAGGATTCAATGGTAAGATCTGGTATCAAACCATTCCTAACCAATTGGGTAAGGCGTTTAACGCCAATGTGACCAAGTCTCATATGCCAAAGTTCAGTATTATTAATTACAGGTAAACTACGTTTATTAACTCCAGCATTTAATATATCTTTTGAAGTTTGCAATGTATAATGACCATGCTGGTTTGGACAAAAAAGGATCTGAATATTATTACTATCATATAAATATAAAGAACTGTTCTTAATATTAATACAAAAGCCTTCTGTATCCAATACAAAAAGTGATATAATATTAGCTACACATCCAGGTACAAAATGGCATTCATTTAAAAAAAGTGTCCCATTTGGCAATGAGATCTCGCATACTCCCACTGCAACTGCATCCAAAGAGTCTCCACTCCCGAATCGCAACTGCATCTCCCCGGGCTTCAGCCTCCAACTTTCCTTCAGCACCTGCAACGAATTGCAAATGTGAATGGGACAAGCAGAATCTAAAATTCAGTTGGATGTAATGGCTTCACAAGCCAAAGATAAATCAATAACTGGAAAAATAAAAGTACCTGATGTAGATGCTCTGTCTCTCCTCAGCTGGGCGATGTAATCAGGACAGTTCCTTTTCCAATGCCCGACTTTGCCGCAATGGTGGCATTTGTCTTCAGAAACCCTCTTGGGCTTAGCAATCTTCGCCTGCTGTTGAGGACCGAAAGCCTTATTCTTCTTCCCTTTCTTCTTCTTTCCCTTGGACCATCATTGGGAAGAAGCAGAGAGAGAAGTATATCTAGGTGGGCGAGTCGGTACTCCCTTCTTAAGATCCTCTTCTACCATGAGCAACATCCTATGTAGCTCCTGGTAGGTACAGACAGTCTCGTTCATGTTGTAGTACATCACGAACTAGCGAAATGAAGCTGGAAGTGAACCAAGAACGACACTCCTACCGAGAACGTCATTCAAGATGAGATTATGTTGCCTCAATTGATCGATCAAATCGATCATTTGAAGAACATGTGGGCTAACATTTTGCCCCTCATCCAGACGCGCATGGAACAGTTCCATGGCTACTTTCTGAACAATCACTTGTTCTTGGTTCTCAAACGATTGTCTCAATCGCGTCATCATACTATAAGAATCTAGCATACCATAGTACTGTTGCTTGAGTTTCGGAGACAGTGAACTAAGGATGTATGATTTAACCCTTAAATAATCATCCTTCCAAGTTTCAAAAACTTGGCGTTCCTCCTCCGAAGCATCCGCACCCACAGCAAGGGGCAACAGACCCTCAAGAACATATCCCAGCTTTTCAGAATCGAGGACAATCCTCAAATCCAATTCCCAGTCAGCGAAGTTCTCAGCGCCTTTCAATTTGTTCGCATCAAGCATACGCGCAAACTGATTTGTGGATTGTGCCGCCATCGCCAATCTATCATATAGATCACAAAAAACGGTTAGCAGAAAATAAGCATTTTCATATAATATCAAAAGCATAAACTAGATCATGGATTTTTAATCTAAAAATGTCTCTCCCACTAAATCATGCAATACTGTAATCCCCAAACAGAATACAAAGATTTAATAATTAAATTAAATAATAATAGTGAAAGGGGGATCCCGTGAATATATTTCGGCTCACAGTAGAGGCACGGTCTCGCCTACGTATATTCATCAGGTAGACAACTCATTTGTCAATCATTCTCTAATGACTCTTGGGTTTCCGGTCCTGGTCGTTTCTCGTTGTCGCTGCGAAGGCAGGCCCACAAGGAGACGTACCAAGGTTAAACTTGTCAATGATAAACTCAAGTTACTTACGTAATCCTGACAGTTAGGGCACGTTCAGAATTCCGCTTTTACTTGAATTTACCTAGTATCTGATATACATCCGGTAAAAATAAATCTCTATCGGCTACACCCTCACAGCAGAGGCACGGTCTCGGATGTAGTCACAGAGAAGTATTCATAAACCGTATTGACAAGGCGGACCACATAACATGCATCAAATACATAATTACATTAAAACCTTATTAATTAGGGATTTTCCGCTAAGTGTCATACACCCTAAATCTAACCAAATTAGATTATAATAAGCATGTATAAAGTCAAGAAAATATGATTAAACATTGATTTAATTAAAGCTAATCATTTTAGGGGGCCTAGAATCAGACTCCCTCTGATACCATTTTGTAGGGTTTTTTCAGGGGCTAAATCCGGTAACGCAGCGAAAGCGGTGGAAAATCGAATTTTCCGATTTCAAAAATTTTTCGCGGATTAATTAAATAAACATATTTATTTAATATTCCAATAATCAAATTATGAAATAAAATTCAATAAATCATATTTGAGTGAATTTACCGAATTACCAATACTTGGTATTTTTTGTCCATTTTAGTCCGAAATAGATCAAATCAATTTTGAATGATTCTAAATCATTTCTAAGATGAACTTAGCATGTTGAAAACATCAAAACACCAAGGCAACACAAATCCCCAATTTTAAGCCATTTGGCCGAGAGCTCCATTAGGGGGGGTTTGTGCATTTTGTAATTTCATGCATCAAAATACATCAAGATGTAATCCAATCAACATGAAACTTTATATGCATCATATACACATCCAAATACACAACATAAATTAAAATCCCCAAATTTGGAATTGGTCATGAACCCTAATTTTCAAATTCTTCAAAATGAACAAATTACACCAAATTGGTTAAATCAATTACTTTAATCATCATTCTTCCATCCAATCAAAGTCTCAACACAATGAAACAACTGAAGATCAAATCTAGGTCATCTTAGAGTGCATCAACAACTCTAGATTAGCAACAAGGCTTCCAAACCATAAAAGAATACTTATTACTACAATAGTTATAAGCTTCATTCATCATACATGCTCAACACTTCCATCAAACTTCTTCACCAAAAAAACAAAGAATAAAGAAAAGAATAACTTAAGAACATCACAAGATGTTGCCTAGATCATAAGGAACATTTTCTTATCTAATAGTAAGTTGGAAAAACTTACTAAATCCAAGCTTTTTCTTTAGTTTCTTCTTTTCTTCCTCACTTGCTTCTCTTGTTTCTTTAATGGAGGTTTTTTTAAAGGTGTATTAGGTTACTACATGAAAATGAAATGAAAAAAATATATACTTGTGCACAAAAAGCTTATGGCCGAATTTCACAAGCATATATTACAAAATAAATTTCAGTTTCATTTAACATTTCATTTGGTCAAGTTGATTAAATATCTAAAACACCTTTAAAGATATTTAATAAAGTCAACAAAGGCAACTAATATCATTTACATCAAATATCCTAATGTAAGATATTTATATTTTAATTAATTTAATCATTTAATAATTAAATAATCAATTAATTAATCAAATACAAATATATTAAATATATGTATAATATTTACATTAAATATTAAAAACATATATTCATTTAGGATATAAGTCAAATAACTCATTTTGACTATTAATTAATGTGTATTTAAATTAATCAAGTATTAAATGTAAATACACAATAATTAGGCAAATGACTATCTAGTCCCTTTAGCATGTATCTTGCGTTTAACCTTTAAACGACTTTATAAATAATCAATATTATTTATTAATGTTGCTCTAGTGCTCTACGAGTATGTTTCATTATTGAGACTCTCTAGATTCAGGTATATCCGTCACGAAATCAAATTTCGTGTCCATAATCTATCCACCTGTAGATTATGACGATCACGGAAAATCTCGCTGAACCATACAGGTCGAGGTCATGGCAAATGTATAATTCGTCCGTCAAAAGTATCCAGATAAATCCCAGAGATATATATGTAAACGTCAAATCTCTATGGGGATTATCCAGTCGACTATTCTATTAGCAATCTCTAAAAGAATGTTTAGAACTAGCTTCTAAACTTTACCACGGGCCCATGGTTTTATCTGATTGCTAATCATATGGACTACCTATGCTCTGGTACACAGAACTGACGGATCCTATCTTGATAAACATAGGACACCCTGAGGATCTATCTACACCCAATGAACAGGCGGAGGTCTGATCTAAATAGATCGGTGACGTGATTGTCATCTAAGTGTAGAAGATGTCTCATGTGCCCACATTGGCATCTCAAATCTAAGAATCACAAGTGCTACTCAACCCGAGAAGATTCTTATTGACGCTGGTGTACCATCCATTAAGAATCTTCGGTGAGTCGTTCAGTGTTTATATGCTATAAACACCTACACGTCTATACTAGTCTCCAAGACTAATGGTTCATTGAGAAACCATTGGAATCATATATTCCAGTATACGACATGTACTGGTCTCAACGGGTTTACTATACTGACCAAGTAGTGTAAACCTTGACCAGGAACAATCTGAGAATGACAACGTCATGATACTACTCAATGTCAGCTGCGACGCTTTTGAAACAGTACCATGACTAATCATTCTAAGGTCATTATATCTTTACCATTTAATAAGATAGATTATATTATAGAAACTGCATATATTATTCATAATAATAATGTTTTACAGAAGTATTCAAAAGAAATACAACCGGGAATTGGTGCTCTGAGCACCAACCCCAACAGGGCGGGGCTCGGCGAACCCTGTCTGTAAGAAGTGAAAAGGTTATATAGACTGAAGGCTAACCCGAGATCGCACCATGGTTGGTATTACCTCTCTGCTTATGCCGACTCCTCAAATATTGTTGGCAAACTCCCAGACTCTAATAAAAACTTTAAGGATTTATGGTTCTGGGCCACCGGAGATTGGGGGCGGGTTCTGAGATCTTATGAAGAAGAAGTTTATGTCCCGGATATCTTTAGAGCGGGAGGTTAGGAATCTAACCCTTAGTACTCATGCTTTTGATGTTACGATAGATTTCTAATTGCTTTGACTCTTCCCAGCTTGTTGGAGGGATGCTCCTAAGGTTTCTCACCAGGTCCGGGCGCGGGTGCGCTGGGCTCGGCTATATGCCACTCATTGGAAGAAATTGGTCAACGATGAGGCCTTTATTGAGTCGGGCCTGATTCGCACTGCCCCTCCGAAGGTCCCGGGGCGGATAGGTGGGCATTACTAACCTTTTAAACCGTCTCCTTGTTTGTTCGGTGTGATTTTGAATTTTCTGGCTCAGATTCTGGACTGACCATTCTTCTTGTTTTCGCTTTCTTCATTCTTTCTCTTTTCTTCTCCTTTTTCTGTTGCAGGCATGTCAAGGCCAAAATACCTTGATCAACTGGCTGGTACGACAAAGAAAACCGGCCAGATTGGGACCGGATCCTCTCGGAGACGGCCATCGACTGCTGAGGCCAGAGGAGTGACTGAAGAAGCGGCCCCGTTGGCTATCCAAAGTTTATCTTCACCTTCCAGGGTATCGCCAACAGTTTCCGCCCGAACTTCCAGCCCGTCAAAACCTACTAGAAAAAAGAAGCGTCAATTCGGGGCGGAGGAATCCGAGCTGGTCCGGGAGGTGGAGGAGGAACGGGTCCTGAGCAAGAAGCAGCCCGTCCGGAAAGAGAAAATATGCTGGAGGGTTCCTCTAAAAAACAGAAATGCGCCGCGATTCTTGGCGTAGACGACCTCGGTCAGGACATTCGGGAGGCCACTTCTCATCTGGTGCCGGCCATGAATGAGCTGGCCGAGGCGGTTCCTCCGGCTAAAATTCCGAGATACGAAGATCTCTCTCCCGAGGATGTGGTTACCTTTCTGTGTTCTCAAATGGCAAAGGCAGTTATTTTTCTTCTCTTATTTCCGCCTTGAGTTCATAACTTAGTTTGATTTCTAATTCTCTGTTTCTTTTTGGCAGACGACCTACCTTGCAGCCAAGAATAAGGATCTTCTCCTGAGCCTTCTGTCCGAGGGTGGCCAGGCCCAGAGGCTTCAGAACCGACTTTCTGAAACGGAAGCCGAGCTGGCTCGCAAGGAAGAGAACATAAAAAATATGGAGCTGGCTGCTGTTGAGTCTCATACAACAAACAAAGCTCTTCGGGCCGCTTGTTAGACAGTAATGACCCATAGCGTCACTATTTTGTAAATGATATTGTATTATTGTACAAAATTAACTATGTAGTAATGAAATTGCCTTTTACCGTTTTGTAATTTATTTACTTTGATATATAAATGGTAAAAGTCCCTATGATTAATTCCGGATTGAGATGATATGAGACAGTATCAATCCATAAAGGTTTAATCATTAAATATCCCTAGTCGTAGTATTATCGAGATTGGACATCGATAATGCGGAATAGACTAGTACTGCACTTGTGCGTGTTGTGAGGGCACAACATCATAGTTCTCATATATTTGAGTATTGGATACTTATGCAAGTGCGGTAGGAGGTTGTGTTTTACCGATGGTACGGAAAACAGCTTCGCTCTGGATAGACCCCCCGCGGAATCCCATTGGTAGTATGTCTGCGTGTCTATGGGAGTCCGCTTCAGGGTAGGTGCATATGGTCTTAACCTGAGACTTGCATCGCTAGTACTTGCGACAATCGGTAGACTTTAGTTTTGGTCGTCCAGGGCTTTAACAGGTTCTGTGTACACCTCTTCTAGGTTTATCGGGAATCGTAGTGTATTGGGTGTGATGTCAAGACGGAAGTATCACTTCAGACATATGGAGATGATGATGCGCGCAGGATACAGAACTAGTACTCTATAATGGTTGCAACCATCGGGATAATATGACAAGGTCAGGATTATCCGATTCAAAGAGACTAGTTGCTTGATGTCCGATATATGTATCGTACGGGGCAGACACATCTCCAGCCCCAGGCCTTACATGTGATCATCCGATACTGAATCAGTATACACTATACTATATACTACGTCCTTATAATATCTACGCCTATTATATCTAGATTATCATTTATTGCAATAAGAATGTTTTGAATTGGGTAGGCAAACGGTGTTTTAGAGGCTAACCTTGCTTGTAAAAAGGTAAAAAGTAGTACTTGGTACGTACGTGTTGGATAATCTGACGGCCGTATTTACTGCCAACATATCCAGAGATCTCTTGGGTCCTTCCCGAAGATTCACCAATGACGTATGATTCAAACGATTAATCTTGGATTAATACGGAGAGACTTTATCTTGGATAAAGTACTATACATAGAGAGAGAACGATTAATTTGGAATTAATCGTAAAATTATTATATTCGATATAATAATCGATTCGATTTCGCGAAAAATTAAAATAGATTTTAATTCGGGCAAACGAGTTAATTTAGAATTAATTCGTTAGCGACGTAAATAATAATTTCGCTAGGCGCAATTATTTATTTAAATTCGATTTAATAAACGTCGCGACGTAAGTTCGGTATTTCAGAAATATCGAACCCGAACGCGTGAGTACACGTGCCCCCACTTCATTTGGAAACGTGTGGGGCCCACATGACACATGTCATTATATGCATTATTTAATTGTGAATACATTGCATGGTGATAGTGTACAATACACTCAATGGTTTTGCATGGAGTTTGAGTGTTTGACACTCTAAGCCATTGCATGATTTGTGTCATAAGTTTATTATTAATTTAATAAATATTATGGCATAAATATAAATTGATTTTTGTAACAAAAATCATAACTCTCCTCTCTCTCACATTGCCAAAACCAGATGCAGTTTTGGCTCTCCATTTCTTCAATTTTTGTGGCAAGATTTGAAGAAGTTGTGCATTCAAATCACAACAAGGCTAGCACCTTCAAGGGATCATACATATGTGTTATGGGAAACTAATCCTTGAGCTTGGAAGGATCAAACTTGACTTGGAGCTCTCTTTTCTTCTTGGCCGAGAGCATCACTGCACAAAGGAGAAAATTTTTGTTTCATCAACGCATCCGCATTCCGATCTTTGTGAGTATGATTCCGCCATACTTCAATATTGTTCATTCATTTATATGTTTTGTTTGCTCTTTTGATCTTGGGACATGGATTAGAATTTTCAACAATGGTATCATTGAGCTTAAAGAGCATGAAAATATATTAGGGTAATATTTGGGCAAAATTGATTGAAGCATGATTTGATGATTTTGATTGATTAAGTATGCTTAAATGTATGTTACATTATGTTATACATTATCAATTTCATGAAAATAAATTGGATTAATTTTTCCCCTCTTGGAGAGGCTTGGCCGAATACTACCTAGACCATGGAGATGATGATTTGTTGTTTATAAGATCATTGGATGACTTTAAACGAACATAAAATGACGATTTGTGATTCGATTGGATTGAAAACGAAATCGGTAATTTTTCATCACCTTGGCCGAATGCATGGAAGAAGATTAGGGACTTGATTTTTTGATTAAATAATGTTGGACATGTATTTAAGATAAAAATATGATTAATGGATTAATTTGATATTTTGGAAATATTGATTTAAAGGATTAATCATGACATTACACTTTAATTAATTAAGTTATAAATTTGGAATTTTAAAATTTGATTAATTGGGCTTAATTTTGATTGGGCCAAACTATTATATTTGGACATAATGGGCTTGGTTGGACCAAGTAGGTTTGGGCAAATTGGATTGGATCCAAAAATGGGCCTAAATCACTCCATTAAGTCCAAAATGAAATGGAATATTTAATTGGTTTGCTTATGGGCTTGATATCTATGTTGACAAATGAGGGTTCCTTATTATGGCTGTGGAATTATTGGGCTGGAAATTGGTTTGACCCACATTGACCAAGGCCCAAGCCTAATGAAATCAATTGAAAGCCCATCGGACTTTAATTAAACGGACATTGGATGTTGATTGGGCTTTGAGACCCGATAGAATTAGATTTGGAATCTAAGTCATAAAAGCACAATAAAAGTGTAAATATTTAATTTGGAATTAAATATAAGGATTAGTATTGAATACGACTTAAATTGGATTTGACGAGTAGTTCGATATAATTCGTGAATTCATACTATAAGTATTTATTCTCAAATTGAGTTGGACTCGCGCAAATGCAAACAATTGTTTGAACATTGTATTGTCACCTAATTAAAGACTAATTAATTGGATTTGATTGGTTGTATAACATGCCTTGAATGAATGAATGTGGATGTAATGTATGAATAGTGTATATCGGATGGATATTAGAAGGGAAGGGTAATTTTAGAAATTATTGTAAATTTAGAATTTATAATTTGGACCTGCGTGTCCAGCCTTTCTCTTATTGTCTCTTTGTATTCTCTTCTCACCTAATTCCCCTCAATGTAAATGAGGTTTCTCTTATTGTATTATGTAATTGGGTAAGAGTAGAATAGTTCTAGCGGGGAGAGGAAAGGGAGTGATTTGTTCTAGGAACAAGTTGTTGTTCATATCCATCCGTATATCGCTATTACTTTACTTTACGCGCTTTATGATGTTTTAGAAGCATGCTTAAGGGTGTATGATGATGAGACCTAACAAAGATAATTAATTGGTTGCCAATTACACGAAACAAACCCTCCCTAATAAGTCGATTTTCCTTCCGTTGAGTGATTCTTTCTCAAGATCCGAAATTGGCATTGGTTTGTTGGCCAAAGTCAAGACCTTTGTCAATTGAGGATGTGTTTGAATCATGAGAGTTTTGTTCCATATCGGTGTCTTGTCCAAGTTGTGATTTGTTGGCCAAAGTCAAGATCACTTCTTGTCCATCGACATTGATTACGAAACTTTCCATGTCAATGGGTCCCGCTTAACTGGAATCATTAAGTTTGTTGTGCCAAAGCCAAGACTTAGTTGATTCAGAGGAAATGGTTAGGAAAATGTATTGGATACATTGACATATGTATTAGATATATATGTTTCGGACTTGGATGTCCACCTACCGGATCTAGGAATTGGATGGGATCCAATTGATCTTCGAGATCTACCTAGTTAAATATCATACAACTTGTTGGCCAAAGTCAAGGTTGTGTGTTATTTAACGGGATCCTAGCCCACTAGGAAATTGGATTTCCCGAGTACTCGACAGAGGGTTAGAGACTTGTAGAAAATAGTGGGAGGCTAGTATTGAATTTGCAATTTCATTCAGATACTTAGCTTTACGCGCTTACAAAATTTATTTCGTCAATATTTTAACATTAGTTGGACTAATAAAATGTTATTTTTCTTGTAACAGTTTGACTGTACCCATATATCGTTAACTAGATAGTTGGACTATCGTAGTTAAGATGGCAAACAAAGGAAATGTCCGAGACATAATCATGGGTGATAATGTATTTAAGGGCACGAACTTTGCTGACTGGGAAATGAACCTGAGGATAGTCCTTGGGGCAGAGAGGCTGTTGTACACCATACAGAGACCTCTCGGGCCGAGGCCCACTGAGCCACTTGAGCTGGAGTTATGGAGAACTCATAGCGATGATTGTGATACAACTCAGTCGATCATGCTTGCTTCCATGACTCAACACTTTCGTCGCCAGAATAGGGACTTGGATCCTTATAATATGATGGCTAGACTAAAGGATCTTCACCGCACTAATAAGCGGATGGAGAGGTATGAGTTGGTGAAGAAACTCTTTCGCTCCCGTATGACTGATGGCGCTTCAGTTGAGGCCCACGGGACTCAAATGATAGCTGACATTGATGAGCTGGCCAAGATGGGAATAGTCTTGGAGGCTGAGCTGACTGTAGACATGCTTTTACAGTCACTTCCCGATACTTGGAAGCAGATTATCATCAACTACAAGTTGATGGATACGGACGATACTCTTGGAGAGCTATTGTCCATTCTTAAGGAGTCAGAGAAAGAGCTTCTTAAAGGCAACAAGCGCGAGGCGCACTTTGCATCGACCTCTCAGACGTCAAGGGCTGGGCCCAAGGCAACTGGAGGGGTGAAAAAGAAGAAGCGTAAGAACAAGGGCAAGGCCAAGATGCCGATGGCTTCTGGGAAGCCGAGGAACAAGTCACAAGACATATGCCTTAACTGCGGCAAAAGAGGTCACTGGAAGCGTGACTGCCGCATGAACAAGGCGATCAGAAGGGAGATCAAGGCGGGCAAGGCACCGACCTCTGGTATGTGTTGTTATTGAAATAAACATGGCTACTTCTAGTTTTAAAAATTGGATTTTTGATTCTGGTTGTGGTTCTCATATATGTACTGATGTGCAGGATCTGCAGAACAGCAGGACTCTGGCTTCAGGGGAGATTGATCTACGAGTTGGAAACGGAACTCCTGTTGCTGTTTTGGCCGTGGGCACTTTTGTATTAGAACTGCCCTCGGGGCATGTACTTAAACTAAATGACTGTTATTATGTACCTAGTTTGACTAGGAATATTATATCTGTATCTTTGTTAACCCCGAATGGGTACACTTTTGTATTTAGAAACACTGGGTGTTATTTATATAAAAATGATGCAGAAATATGCACTGCAGTTGCAAATAATGGTCTTTATATTTTGAATATAAATGAATCTCCTACATATAAATTAACAAACAAAAGGCTTAAAAAGAGTGATCCAAATGATGAAACTTATATGTGGCATTGTCGTCTGGGACACATTAACAAGACTCGCATATCCACACTTTCGAAGAGTGGGTACTTGGACGGATTTGATCCAAATTCATATGACGTCTGCGAATCTTGCTTATTAGGCAAAATGCCTAAATCACCTTTTAGCGGTAAAGGTGAACGTGCCACTGAACTGTTAGCCCTCGTTCATAGTGACGTTTGTGGGCCCATGTCTAGCCAGGCTAGAGGTGGATATCGATACTTCGTAACCTTTACCGATGATGCATCACGTTACGGTTATGTGTATCTAATGACGCACAAGTCGGAAACTTTTGAGAAATTCAAAGAGTTTCGACACGAAGTTGAAAAAAAACAGGCAAGAGTATTAAGACATTACGGTCGGACCGTGGTGGCGAATACTTAAGTAATGAGTTTCAAGATTACCTGAAAGAATATGGTATTCTTTCACAGTGGACTCCTCCTGGAACACCACAATTAAATGGTGTGTCCGAACGGAGAAACCGTACCTTGTTGGACATGGTAAGGTCGATGATGAGTCGCACTGAGCTGCCAATTTCCTTCTGGGGATATGCATTAAACAGTGCAGTTCTTATTTTGAATAAGGTTCCGTCAAAGTCTGTTGAACAGACACCATATGAGATATGGACAGGTAAGAAACCGGGTTTCTCATTCCTGAAGATTTGGGGTTGCTGGGCATACGTTAAACGTTTGGAAGGTACCAAACTTGAACCCAAATCAGATAAATGCCTATTCGTTGGATATCCTAGGGAAACCAAAGGATATTACTTCTATCACCCACAAGAGAACAAAGTATTTGTTGCTCTACATGCGGTTTTCCTTGAGAAGGAATTCCTAAATGCAGTGTTTAGTGGGAAAAAGTAGAACTCGATGAAAGTCGTAGTGATACTGTTCTTGGCAATGAATTATCAACGGAACATGAACAGTCCATCTGGGATGAGACTGAACCACAATCTTCAAATACACAAGGACCGCGTAGGTCGGAGAGAGTCAGGGTAATACCTGAGAGGTATGGATTCCTGATCTCACCTCATGTAGATATTAATCTTATTGAGGATAATGAACCGGCTACGTATGAGGAAGCGATACAAGGTATCGAATCCGCTTTATGGCAAGAAGCCATGAAGGCCGAAATGGATTCCATGTATACCAACCAAGTTTGGACACTGGTTGATGCACCAGAAGGCGTAAAGCCTATTGGATGCAAATGGGTCTTCAAGAAGAAGACTGACATGGATGGCAACGTACAAACGTACAAAGCTAGGCTTGTAGCGAAGGGATATCGTCAACGACTTGGAGTTGATTATGACGAAACCTTCTCACCCGTTGCCATGATTAAATCCATTCGGATAATGCTTGCAATAGCTGCATATTACGATTATGAAATATGGCAGATGGACGTTAAAACCGCTTTCCTTAACGGAAACCTTTCGGAGGATGTTTATATGCAACAGCCTGACGGTTTTATCGCACCTAGACTTGCAAACAAGGTTTGTAAGTTAAATCGGTCCATTTATGGACTGAAGCAAGCATCGCGGTCGTGGAACCAGCGTTTTGATGAGATCATAAAAGAATATGATTTCATTCAAAACGAAGATCCTTGTGTATATAAGAAGGTTAGTGGGAGTGCACTGACTTTTATTGTCCTTTATGTCGACGATGTATTGCTTATCGGCAATGACATTCCCATGTTAACGTCGGTGAAAGCTTGGCTTTCATTGAAATTCTCCATGAAAGATCTGGGAGGGGCAGCTTTTATTCTAGGAATAAAGATCTACCGGGATAGATCTAGAAAGCTACTTGGACTCTCCCAGAGTACATATATTGATAAAGTGTTGAAGAGATTCAACATGGATCAGTCCAAGAGGGGACTGTTACCAATATCACATGGCGTCTATCTATCTAGGGACATGTGTCCTAAAACACAAGATGAGAGAGACAACATGAGTCGGACTCCGTTCGCCTCGGCAGTCGGATCGATCATGTATGCCATGATATGTACACGACCTGATGTGTCCCATGCTTTGAGCATGTGCAGTCGATATCAGGCCGATCCAGGTAAAGATCACTGGATGGCGGTTAAGAGTATCCTTAAGTATCTTAACAGAACTAAGGATGCTTTCTTAATCTATGGAGATGGAGAACTTGAGGTATCTGGGTATACCGATGCAAGTTTCCAAACCGACAGAGACGACTTTAAGTCGCAATCTGGGTACATATTTTGTTTGAATAACGGAGCAGTGAGCTGGAAATCTTCCAAGCAAGATACTGTTGCCGATTCAACAACTGAAGCGGAGTACATTGCAGCAGCTGAAGCAGCAAAAGAGGCAGTTTGGATCCGTAAATTCCTAATTGGATTAGGAGTAGTTCCGTTAGCAGCTGAGCCCGTTCCATTGTATTGTGACAATAGCGGGGCTATAGCACAGGCTAAGGAACCAAGGTCTCATCAACGATCCAAACATGTTCTTCGACGATTCCATCTGATTCGAGAGATCATACATCGTGGCGATGTGAAGATCGAAAAGATCGCATCAGAGGATAATATTGCAGATCCGCTGACGAAGGCTATTCCTCGGGAAAAGTTTGAGCGACATGTACATAGTTCAGGTATTAGATGCTTGAGTGACTGGCTATAGGCCAAGTGGGAGATTGTTAGACAGTAATGACCCATAGCGTCACTATTTTGTAAATGATATTGTATTATTGTACAAAATTAACTATGTAGTAATGAAATTGCCTTTTACCGTTTTGTAATTTATTTACTTTGATATATAAATGGTAAAAGTCCCTATGATTAATTCCGGATTGAGATGATATGAGACAGTATCAATCCATAAAGGTTTAATCATTAAATATCCCTAGTCGTAGTATTATCGAGATTGGACATCGATAATGCGGAATAGACTAGTACTGCACTTGTGCGTGTTGTGAGGGCACAACAGCATAGTTCTCATATATTTGAGTATTGGATACTTATGCAAGTGCGGTAGGAGGTTGTGTTTTACCGATGGTACGGAAAACAGCTTCGCTCTGGATAGACCCCGCGGAATCCCATTGTAGTATGTCTGCGTGTCTATGGGAGTCCGCTTCAGGGTAGGTGCATATGGTCTTAACCTGAGACTTGCATCGCTAGTACTTGCGACAATCGGTAGACTTTAGTTTTGGTCGTCCAGGGCTTTAACAGGTTCTGTGTACACCTCTTCTAGGTTTATCGGGAATCGTAGTGTATTGGGTGTGATGTCAAGACGGAAGTATCACTTCAGACATATGGAGATGATGATCGCGCAGGATACAGAACTAGTACTCTATAATGGTTGCAACCATCGGGATAATATGACAAGGTCAGGATTATCCGATTCAAAGAGACTAGTTGCTTGATGTCCGATATATGTATCGTACGGGGCAGACACATCTCCAGCCCCAGGCCTTACATGTGATCATCCGATACTGAATCAGTATACACTATACTACGGTATTATACTACGCCTGTTATAGATCTTATATTCCAATAAGAATATCTCTGGAGAATTGGGTAGGCATGGCGTTTTGCTAGAGGCTAACCTTGTCTTGTAAATCGGTAAAAACGTAGTACTTGGTACGTACGTGTTCGGATAATCTGACGGCCGTATTTACTGCCAACATATCCAGAGATCTCTTGGGTCGCTTCCCGAAGATTCACCAATGACGTATGATTCAAACTCGATTAATCTTGGATTAATTACGGAGAGACTTTATCTTGGATAAAGTACTATACATAGAGATACGAGAATTATTTACAAATTAAAGGAGTAACTAATTTGGGTAAAATTATTTTGTGTATATAACATTAATCGAAATTATTCGATATATAATCGAATTCGATTTCGACGCGAAATTAAAATTAGATTTTATTCGGGCAAACGAGTTAATTTAAATTAATTCGTTAGCGACGTAATAATATTTCGCTAGGCGCAATTAATTATTTAATTCGATTTAATAAACGTCGCGACGTAAGTTCGGTATTTCGAAATATCGAACCCGAACGCGTGAGTGCACGTGGGCCCACTTTCATTGGAAACGTGTGGGGCCCACATGACACATGTCATTAATGCATTATTTAATTATTAATACATTGCATGGTGTATTGTACAATACACTCAATGGTTTTGCATGGAGTTTGAGTTTTTGACACTCTAAGCCATTGCATGATTTGTGTCATAAGTTTATTATTAATTAATAAAATTATGGCATAATATATTGATTTTTTTGTAACAAAAATCATAACTCTCCTCTCTCTCACATTGCCGAAACCAGATGCAGTTTTGGGCTCTCCATTTCTTCAATTTTTGTGGCAAGATTTGAAGAAGTTGTGCATTCAAAACAACAAAGGCTAGCACCTTCAAGGGATCATACATAGGTGTTATGGGAAACTAATCCTTGAGCTTGGAAGGATCAAACTTGACTTGGAGTCTCTCTTTTCTTCTTGGCCGAGAGCATCACTGCACAAAGGAGAAAATTTTTGTTTCATCAACGCATCCGCATTCCGATCTTTGTGAGTATGATTCCGCCATACTTCAATATTGTTCATTCATTATATGTTTTGTTTGCTCTTTTGATCTTGGGACATGGATTAGAATTTTCAACACCGCTGCCTCTTGAGAGAGAAAAAATTCTGAGGCCGCCAAGAAGGACTTGGAGCTGTCCAGCTGATAACAGGATCCTGCAGGTGGAAGCGTACTGTTCAATTGGAAGTGCGTAGTGTTGAATCCAAGCTTAGGAGGAGAGAATCATGATTGGGGGGAGGTGGAGGAGGTCGAGATGTCTTGAAGGGTCGGTGATTGCGCTGAAATTATTCCGATGGTGCTGCCCAACCTTGATATGGGGCCTATCCATGCGGTCATCCGCTTCTGCAAAGTGGAAATCTCAGAAGAGGAGTTTAAGGAATGACTCCCCCTTCTTCCGAGGAAGTGATGGATCCTGATCCTATTTCGATCGCCCCGGCTCCTGAAGAGGATCGACCTGAGGCTCCTGCTCCTGAAGAGGTCTGGCCTGAGGTTCGTGTTCCTGCTCCTGAAGCCGTAACTGTCGGGGCTTCCCAAGTTGTCGATGTAGGAGATATTATCCCACCTCCCGAGGCCAAGCCAAGTCTTCCGTCTTCTGAGCCCGTTGAGGAGGAACCGTCTGCCCCTGCGCGGGCTGACTGACAAGGGGTAACCCGAATGGGGCCCTGTGTAAACTTTACTTTTTTTATAACAACATTTCATACTCTGTTTAAATTTATTTTTGTGTTTCTGCTCTTTTCTCCTGTTTTTCATAATTTGCTCTGCACGACTCCCTTCAAACGAACACTTGAGACTCGTCCTGTGAGGGGATAACATGAACCGAATATGAAATCATTCAGTGGATGAGAATCGATCCCGAGCTAGTCGAACAGTGGATGGACTCGGTGGGACGTAACCCGACCCCGAGCTGAGAGAGACAAAGTGGCCTCGGCGGAACGAAATCCAGCCCCGAGTCGAAAAGGAACATCGGTCTCGGCGGTAAAAGAGCAGACCCGAGCCGGAAAGAAAAATCTAACTTCGGCGGAACGAATCCAGCCACGAGTCGATTAACCAATTAGCCTCGGCGGAACGAAACCAGACCTGAGCTGATTAATCAAGTGGCCTCGGCGGAACGAATCCAGCCCTGAGCCGATTGATCAAGTGCCCTCGGCGGAACGAATTCAGGGGATAGATGTTGATTGTGTTTTTTAAGCACTATGATATTTAAGCAGTACGTCAGGGGTAAATGTTGGATAATATGACCCATAGCGTCACTATTTGTACAGATCATAGTGTTGTTGTACAAATTAACTATGTGACAAGGAAATTGCACTCTCATCATTTGTGATTAGATCACCTTAGATATATAAATGAAGAGAGGTCCATATGATTAGTTCCTGGATTGAGATGATATGAGACAGTATCAGTCCACGAAGGATTAATCATTAAATATCCCGAGCCAGAGTATTATCGAGACTGGACATCGATAATGCGGAATAGGCTAGTATTGCACTTGTGCGCGTTGTGAGGGCACAACGACATAGTTCTCATATATTTGGGTATTGGATACTCATGCAAGTGCGATATGAGGTTGTGTTTCACCGATGGTACGGGAAACAGCTTCGCTCTGGATAGACCCCTCAGAATCCCATTGCTATTATGACTATGTGTCTATGGGAGTCCGACATCAGGGTAGGTGTGTATGGTCTTAACCTGAGACTTGCACCGCTAATGCTTACGACAATCAATATACTTTGGTTGAGGTCGTCTAGGACTCTAACCGGTTCTGTGTACGCCAATGCTGGGTATATTGAGAATCGTAGAGTATTGGGTGTAATGTCAAGACGGAAGTATCACTCCAGTCTTAGTGGAGATGATATCACGCAGGATACGGTATTAGTGCTCTTAAGTGCTGGCCGGCCATCGGGATATTATGACAAGGTCATGTATATCCGATTATAGAGACTAGTTACCAGACATCCGATATGTGCTTCGGACGGGGCAGACACTTATCCAGCCCCAGCCCTAACACGTGACTATCTGATACTGGACCGATATACACGATACTTGGTATACTACGCCTGATATAGATCTTAAATATTCTTAGATGAATATGACCGGAGAATTGGATAGACTTCGTGCTTTGCTAGAAGCCGATCTTGTCTCGTAAATCGGTAGAACGTAGTACTTGGTACGTACGTGATTCGGATACTCCGACGACCGTATTTACTGCCGAATTATCCGGGGATCTCATGGGTCGCTTCCCGATAATGCACCGATGACGCATAACTCGCACTCATTAATAATCTGGGATTATATAGAAGAGAGAGAAAATTAATCTAAGATTAATTACGGAGATATTTTATATAGGATAAAATATCGTCTAGAGAGAGATAATGATTAATTTGGAATTAATCGATAAATTAATATATTCGATATATTAAGCGAAATTGGATTTCGACGCGAAATTGAAATTGGATTTTAATTCGGGCGAACGAATTAATTTAGAATTAATTCGTTAGCGACGTGAATAGTGAATTCGCTAGGCGTAATCATTTAATTACGACGCAACGGAAAGCTCGCTAATTGAGAATTAGTGAACCGGAGCCCGAGTGTGATTGCGAGCGCATTCGTATTTCGAATTCGAGTGCGGCAACGCAAGTCACATCAAGCATCAAATCATTCGTCACATCAAGCGTCAAATCAAATGTCACTTTGAGTGATGTGATTGATTGATGTGATTGATTGATTGAATGACTACATGTCACTTTGATAAAGTGAAATGAATAGTTGATGGTTTTAGGTGAAATAATGTAAGTTGGTGAGACATTTACCTTTAATTATTTTATATATTATTTGGTAATTGTTTAATATATTTTCTTGGAAAATATATAAAGGTTTTTGGAAAATCTTTTACTAATTAATTACACATTTCTCTCCACCATTTCTTCTCTCTTTCTCACGCCCAAAAGGGCTCTTTTTCTTCTTCCAATTCAGCTCACTGCCGTGAGCAATAGGGGAGCAATGAGTGTGTTTTTGTTGCAAAAACACAAGTGCTAGCACACTTACGAGACTTGCGAAGGTGTTAGGGAGGTTCACCCATGAGGCGGGATCCGTTCGACGAAGCTTGGAGCTTGACGAAGGACCATTTTCACGCCCAAAACAGTGAGCAACATCACTGCAGTTCACGCCCAAAACAGTGAGGAATTTCGAATTTTGTTGCTTGCCGCATCTCTCAACCGATCGATGTGAGTATTCCGTAACTTCGTCGATATGTATTCGCAATGTTTTTCATGCTTATAATCGATCCGGGACCTTAATAGAAACCAACAGTAAAAGGGTAACTCCCTTCTTGGTCAGGATCATTAATACCGACCCGACCACTAAAAGCCAACAGTAAGGGGTCGAGCACTTAATGATCGGTAACTGACCACTCCAGATTGGATGACCGGGCATTATCAGATCGACATCAGCATTGTCAGTTCAAAAGACTATCATGACCGACCTCATGAAGACCGACCAGATAGCGAGATATGCTCCAGAGATAAGTTATCCTATTCTTATGTGGTAAGGGGATAAGTTATCCTATTCTTATAGGGTAAGGAGATAAGTTATCCTATTCTAATAGGGTATGGGAAGTGAATATAGTTTTTGACTAGGAATCCTTATGGGAAAGGGAAATTGTTTCAACTAGGAAATTCTTGTAGGAGAAGGAATCTGATTTCTACACTATTATAAATAGGAGGGTAGAGTGTGCGTAAGAGGCATGAGAATCAATATCAGAATCAATATCAAGATCATTGCGATCAGACTTGTAAACACAAAGAGATAGCAGAAAAGCATATCTCGGTAGTAAAAGTATCATTCGTTTTGTGCCCGTGGACGTAGTGTTGGACAAAATGACCCATAGTGTCACTATTTGCACAGATCATTGTGTTGTTGTAGCAAATTAACTATGTGACAAGGAAATTGCACTCTCATCATTTGTGATTAGATCACCATAGATATATAAATAAAGAGAGGTCCCTATGATTAGTTCCTGGACTGAGAATGATATGAGACAGTATCAGTCCCCGAAGGATTAATCATTAAATATCCCTAGCTGGAGTATTATCGAGACTGGACATCGATAATGCGGAATAGGCTAGTATTGCACTTGTGTGCGTTGTGAGGGCACAACGGCATAGTTCTCATATATATAAGTATTGGATACTTATGCAAGTGCGATAGGAGGTCGTGTTTCACCGATGGTACGGGAAACAGCTTCACTCTGGATAGACCCATCGGAATCCCATTGGTATTATGACTATGTGTCTATGGGAGGCTGAAATCAAGGTAGGTGTGTATAGTCTTAACCTGAGACTTACATCGCTAATACTTACGATAATCGATAGACTTTGGTCTTGGTGGTACAGGGCTTTAACCGGTTCTGCGTACACCACTTCTGGGTTTATCAGAGAGTCGTAGTGTATTGGGTGTGATGTCGAGACGGAAGTATCACTTCAGTCATAGTGGAGATGATGTCACGCAGGATACGGTACTAGTGCTCTTGAGTGATGCGCATCCAATCGGGATATTGTGACCAGGTCATGAATATCCGATTATAGAGACTATGTTACTAGACATCCGATATGTGTTTCGGACGGGGCAGACACTTATCCAGCCCCAGCCCTAGCATGTGACTATCCGATACTGGGCCGATATGCACAATACAATGGTATACTACGCTTGATACAGATCTTAATATTCTTAAATGGATATGTCCGGAGAATTGGGTAGACTTGGTGCTTTGCTAGGAGTCGACCTTGTCTCGTAAATCGGTAGAACGTAGTACTTGGTACGTACGTGATTCGGATACACCGACGACCGTATTTACTGCCAACGTATCCAGAGATCTCATGGGTCGCTTCCCGATAATCCACCGATGACGCACAACTCGCACTCTTGAATAATCTGGGATTATATAGAAGAGAGAGAAAATTAATCTAGGATTAATTACGGAGATATTTTATCTAGGATAAAATATCATCTAGAGAGAGATAACGATTAATTCGGAATTAATCGATTAAATTAATATATTCGATATATTAAACGAAATTAGATTTCGACGCGGAATTAAAATTAGATTTTAATTCGGGCGAACGAATTAATTTAGAATTAATTCGTTAGCGACGTGAATAGTGAATTCGCTAGGCGTAATCATTTAATTACGACGCGACGGAAAAATCGTTAATTTGGAATTAACGAACCCGAGCCCGAGTGTGATTGCGAGCGCATTCGTATTTCGAATTCGAGTGCGGCGACGCAAGTCACATCAAGGGTCAAATCATTCGTCACATCAAGCGTCAAATCAAATGTCACTTTGAGTGATGTGATTGATTGATTGATTGAAAGACATGTCACTTTATTAAATTTGATATGACTTAAAGTTGATGTGAATAGTGGATGCAAGTGGTTGGAAAGCATCTTTTGCTTTTGGCTCCAACATTTTGCTTGATTTTGAATTAAAGCAAAAGGTAAATCATTTTATATTTTGGAAAATATAAAAGGTAAATTGATTTTACACTTTTGCATCCAACCATTACACAACTTCTTCTCTCTCAAAATTTCTCTCTTCTCTCACGCCCAAAACAGAAAAAAATGGACTGGTTTGGAACCAATTTTGGCGTGAACAAAGGGAAGCAAGAGTTAGGTTTTCATGGTGATAACCGCAAGTGCTAGCACACTACGAGTCTTGCGAAGGTGGTAGGGAGGTTCGTCCATGAGCCGGGATCCGTCGGACGAGGCTTGGAGCTCCGTTTTCTCAGCTCAAATCTGAAAATTCTAGGCAGTGGACTGCACAGCTTGGGCGTCCTTGGCAGTGAATTTTTGGGCTTCATTCGTCTCCAAATCGACTCAACCGATCCATGTGAGTATTCCGCTACCTCCGTTGATGCATTCACACATTGTTTTCATTGCTTGTTTGATCTTGGGACCTAGATTAATACCAACACGTAGGTTGGATCTGATCCGCCGAACCACATTAAATCTCCTTGTTGATTGGTGCATTTGTCTGTATTTTGCTAAGTTTGCTTTTGGTTCCCCCTTAAACCGAACAAATTCACTATTGAGGGAGGATTGTCTCGGGAGTAATACTCTCATATTGCCCTGAGACCAAAATCAGTCGTCAACAATATGTGTATGTGTCAATCAAGATTGGATGGAATTACTTGTGTATAATTACACTTTAAATTCTCACCCAAGTATGCAACACACAATTAATTTTCAACTTTATCACTATATGTATGCTTGTGATAATTGAACATCTTAATAATATTATTCAGTATATGATTTACTAAGTTAATATTATTCTAAGTCTTTTCAATTTAGAAACAATTCCATGACCTAGTTCGTTAGTGTCGCGTTCGTATCTACGTTCGAACGAGACTGTCCAGTGTGTGTACGTTCGTGTTGCGTTCGAGAACGCGTTTGAACGAAGTGTTCCAGAGAGTTCACGTTCGTATAGCGTTCGAGAACGCGTTCGAATGGAAATATTCCAGAGAGTCTATGTTCGTATCGCGTTTAAGTCGCGTTCCAACGTTTTAAGTCAGTGGGCTTGGGTTCGATTTGCGTTTGAAGACGCGTTCGAACGTTCTTAGGCAAAAGGCTTGCGTTTGAGATGCGTTTGAAGACGCGTTCGAACGTTCTTACGAAATTTCAGATTTTAGCCTTTGCGTTCGTCGGGCGTTCGGACGCCCTGCGTATTTTTCATGCACAGACTTTATTTTCCTTGAAATTTTCCTTATCTAAGCATGCGAATTACTATCTAACAACACTGAAATGATAAGTTCTTAAGATTGTTGGTATATTAGTGTCATTAATCATAATACAAACATGCTTGAACACTCAAAATCAGAAAGTAAATTTCAGATATACTTTTACATGCATGAACCCAAAAACCCTAAAACTTTGAGAATGAAGAAAAACCTGAAATAATGATGAAACTTGTGATCCGAGTCGAGATAAATCTCTGTCTTTAAGAACTTATCAGCCCCGTCTCGGTGCTCTACGGCTTTTGTGGCTAATGTTCTCCCAGGATAACCCAGATTCCTCTTGTTCAATGGGCACTCCTTAACAAGATCTCGAACTTGGAATATGGTGGTACTCTCTCAGACTCAAGAAACAATATGAGACTCTATACTTTTGTTTGAATTCGGATGAAATCAGATTTCTCAAAAGGAACATGAAAGCTTCATTTTATAACCATGGAAGGATGCCTCAAGGACACCATTTGTGTTGGGGTGCAACCCTCCAAAGGGTTATACCCCTCCTATACACCCCTTGGAGTATAGGACCATGTTACATACAATTGGAGGACATGTCCTTATAGGGTACCATCCAAGGGACATATCCCTCCTCCATCCAAACCATTATATTTGAAAATTTGAAGAATTTACAACAAACCAAACGGTTCCGATTGGAACCGTAGGAACCGCTGGAACTGTTCGGTTCCAGTGGTTCCTACCGGTTCGGTTGGGGTAAGAACCATAACCGAACCGGTGAAATTCGTTTCCGATTTCGGAATCGGAACCGGAATCGATTGGAATTGAAATCGTTTAGTTCCAACCGGTTTGGAACAGAACCTTGACCAGGTCTACAATATAGTATGGTGAAATGAATTAGAATGACTAGAACATAAACGTTAAAGAAAATCAATATCATGTTCCGAAAAGGAAAACATCAATTCCAACAGCTTTTCGATCATAATAAACGATTTCAACTGGCAGACCTGCAGCTTGAGCGCACAGTTTGGCCATTCCATCTAGAGTCACAGCGCGGTGGCTTACAATGCAGCCTCCCGATTCTCAACAGCTAGAGTAAGTAAATTTGTGACGATGAAAATAGTGTATCTTGAAATTGAATCGTAACTGATCGAATGAGTATCTTTCTTATTAGAGTAGGTTGTGATTTTAAAATTTAGGAACTGAATTTTTAAAAAAAAATTTTGGTTACCTAATCCCTATGGGACCTTTTTTTTTGCACACTCCTACAACTGAAGTGAAATAGGAAAAAAGGTCAAATTCAATTCCATATAGGATTAAATTATGATAATTTAGATTAAATATAAAATTAATACGGAACTTATTTTTTACAATAATAAGTGATGGTAGATTGAACTATTTAATATATCTTTATTTAAAAAATTAAATTAAATTTATAATTATAATTTATCGGTTTAGGATTGGAGTCTAATTTATGGGGAAATTAACTATTATTTACTCTTATTTTAGGGGAAAAAAATTCTATTGCTGCTTGAATCTTCATATTCTATTGCTGCATGTAGAGAATATTATTGGATACGTTGGCTAAATCATCATCATAAATTAAAAGTAGTTTTTCAGTGGTTTGTTCGGGATGTCCAGCCATTTAAGTATTTTTGGTTGAATATATATAATTTATTTATATTTATATTTGTATAATTTATTTGTGTCTAGATATTCTAATATGAAGATTAGGGGTGTTTATTGGGTCTAATAAAATTTCAAAAAACCCGACCCGTGAACATATTTTCATTAAAAACTAGCAGTGTTACAGCGGAGTCCAAATTTTCTGTCCCTTCAATTGTGCTTCACTTCGTGCTCCACCAATCAAATTTAGACAACTAATATCTCTCATTAAATGAGAGAATAATTTGATATTCTCATTTAATGAGAGATATTAATTGTCCAAATTTGATTGGTGGAGCACAAAATGAAACACAATTGATGAGACAGAAGATTTGAACTCGTTACCGCGTATATCAATGGAAGTAAAAGCCCAGGTGTTACTATGTACTTATGTAGTTGGCAACATACACTTAAAGGTCTCTGTCATTTCTGTTCTGTTTCATCTTTCTCCCTCTTTCTCAACTCGGATTTAGGGTTTCTGTTCATGCCCAAAATTCTAGGGTTTTAACCATTACCACCCCGCCTTTCCACCGTTTCGGTAAACTCAAAATTTAATATCTTCATAACTTTCCTCAGGACAAAAAGGTATTTTCTTTTTGTTATTTTAGTTAAAGAACTCTAGCTTTAATGGCAAAAACTAGACCGGGAATCCCAACCAAGACCAAAACTGGAAAAAGAGACCTTGAATCTTATACAATCCGAGGCACCAACAAGGTTGTTAGAGGTACATATTCTTTAATCAGTCTTCTAACATTTTTTGAACATTTATAATTTTACTTGTTAGTTCTCTAATTATGATGTTTAAGAATGTGATTTTGATGGTAAAGATTTGCTTTTGCAAATGGGTATTTCTTTTTTGGTGCGTTTATATGTTAATATCTATGATAAGAATTCTTATTTAGATTGTTTAGGAGTCGGACTGTATCCATGTGTGCATTTTAAGTTAAGAAATGCATGTTTTTTTTATGGTTGAGTGAATCTGGGTGATTTTGCACTTGGGTCCTTGTCATGTGTAGATACACGTATATGTTGAGAAATGAGGTGAGTTTATGGTGGATTTTGCAGTTGGGGATTGTGTGCTGATGCGACCATCTGATACCGGTAAGCCCCCATATGTGGCTCGAATAGAGAAGATTGAATCTGATTCTCGAAACAATATTAAGGTCCGTGTCAGGTGGTATTATCGCCCAGAGGAGTCACTTGGAGGAAGAAGGCAATTCCATGGTGCAAAGGAGCTCTTTTTGTCAGACCACTACGATGTGCAGAGTGCTCATACAATTGAGGGGAAGTGCATTGTGCACTCTTTTAAAAACTATACTAAATTAGAGAATGTTGGTGCTGAAGATTATTATTGTAGATTCGAATATAAGGCTGCTACTGGGGGGTTTACACCAGACCGAGTTGCTGTGTGAGTTTTATTGCTTTATTGTTTTTGTTGGATGTGGTAGCTTGGTTTCAGCCATTGAGGGTTTTTGCTCTTTTGTGGTTTTGTTTTGAAGGTACTGCAAATGTGAGATGCCTTATAACCCAGATGACCTCATGGTACAATGTGAGGGTTGCAAGGACTGGTAATGTTATTTTCCACTTTTATGTGCTAATTTATTTTGGCAACAGTTATTTGGTGTTTTGGAAAACGTAGATTTGAAAATATTGGATGACTGGGAAGTGCTAAGATTGGGAGGAAACACTTGACTATATTCTATTAGAAAAAAGTCTTGAATTTTCTATGTTTTGATTGACTCTCTATGTTTTGATTGCTGGATGGACTTTTTTTTCATGATTTTTATTTAGTTATTACATCTCTTGGTATAGGTTAAAATATATAATTTTCTTTTACCTTTTGGATGTGTGGTGAATTCACTTTTTGTTTCTTTTCCTTTGGGAGTGCAATGATAAATTGTGGAATTTTTGTTGTATGAATTGACAACCAGCCGGCAAAAGATTGCGTCAAATTGTACAAAATGCTGGTCTATTTATCTACTTATATAGTCCATGACTCATACTGTTTTGTATGCCTTTCTGGTTGTAGGTATCATCCTGCTTGTGTGGGCATGACAATTGAAGAAGCAAAAAAGCTCGAACATTTTGTTTGTACTGAATGTTCGTCTGATGATGACATCAAAAGAACCCAAAATGGATTTTCATCATCACCAGCAGCTGACGTCAAGGTGAGACTAGTTGCTAGCAGTTGTCTTTGTTTTCGCTTATTGAGTAGTTATCCCTGCTTTTGCAAAGTATGATTTATGGGCCGATATTTGGGTATCATATTGAAAGTTGAGAAAAATAATGGATGGTGACTTCAACGAGGTCCATTCTATCAAGTCGCTTTCCCGCTGCCTTCATTTCTGCTGCCTACGCTGACTCATCCTTTCTTTGATTTTTCCTTGGTAGGGAAAGACCACCTGTAAGACTTCAAGTTTTCTAATATTTAGGTACTGGTGTACTGATACTAAAAATTTTAAAAGGTGAAGGCTGGTTCTCTAGGTATATAATGTTTTTTGTTATTACCATCATTATAACTCTTTTACCAAAGGGAATCTAAAATTTTTCTGGCCCATCTTATAATGGAAGTGCTCACTTTGTAGTAGCAGATATTTGAAACCAAGTAAAAGGTCTTAAAAAGTGTAATACAAGTACATGAAATTGTTAGCAGTGGTGTGTTGTGTCAGCAATTGATGCCAGTCCAGAGTATTCTTTACCACGCTTATTATATTCTTCACTGTACTCTGAAATGCTTTGGCCATTAGCTCTTTTATAATATGTTTTAAGATGAAAGATGTTGTGACACTTGTCTCTGCTCTATACGTTGAAAGCATTTGATGATTCAAGATCAAATCCTACTCACATAATGGAATGTGGGTTTACAGGAGAGCATTCCTTTCTTCTGATGTCTTGTGATTTCCTGTTTCTGATGTTCAAACATTTTAAATTGATTTGGATGTCAATTTTTACATTGGAAGATGTAATGAACGTCTGGCATGTAATACAAAAGTAACTTCTTTTTTTCTGTTGTAAATATCTGAGACCTTGTGTACGCGCCTGAGTTTGATTGGTAATGATGGCTATGAGTTGCATCTATAACACTTGTTTGTGATAACAAGATTCTTTTTTGGTCTGCATGAGTAGGGAAGTATTCATATGATTATGTCGACAAGATGAAAAGTGATTCAAATGGCATAATATCGATTTATATAGAAGTGAGAGCCTAAATGTCCGAGCATTCATTTACTAGGGGATAGTGCTTCTCATTATCTTGCATATTTACAATATTGGTTAATGGAACCTTATGATCATTCTTATCAGGTGGATCCCAAACGGCAAAAGAGATGAGTACATTTTGGGGGCATTGTGATGCATGAGTGAGGCGGCTCTTCTGGCAGAATGCTGTTGTGTGTAAGTTGTATAGTATGGGGCACTGTGTTGTGATCTGGTCAGACTGGGTTTTTATTTTTTAATATTGTGTTTATTTTGAGACAATATGTACCTATTCTATCTAGGTTTAGAAGTTCCCACTCTCTTTTCCGGTTTGTCCTGGGAGGATCCAAATGTAGTTTTTTGACATTCAAGTTTTAAATCCAGAAATTTGAGTTCCCAGTGTTTCTTTGAATTTTGTAGCTCTTCCAATTTTTTTAAATGCTGCATGCTTAGCCTTATTAGCAAGCACGTGGGTACTATGCAAGAAGAGTAATTAAGTATACCACCAAACGGGATTCTCTTATGAAATTTTTACCTCTTTTGGCTAGAATTTGCATCCGAAATTCACTATGCAAAAAAGGATCAAGTAGCCAAATAGTTGGAACAACTGATGGATCGAAGTTTATAGGTAGAAGAGTTGGACCTGGGGCATCGGCATTTTTTAAATAGCATCGTGATCAAGTAGGACTTGGATTCAGTGTTAAGACTGAATTATGATTAGTAATTTTTTGGATAATAATTTAAATATAATTGAATTTTGATTTTGAATTATTATTAAAACACACGTGTTAAAAGATTAAGAAATATTTATGAGAGTTAAAATACAATTTTAATAAAATATGGCAATCTCGCTGAAGGTTCCTGTGTTTACTTTCCATAAAAATGAATGAACCTCGCAAGGTTGTTCAGTGTGAGTTGGCAAGGAAAACATGCAGGCAACTCAACTCAGTAAGAATTAAAAGAAAAGTAACGGTAAATTCGGAGTGGGCCTAATTTTCCCCGAAACAACTCACACTAACAGCTTTATTCACATTAACTGTGAGGTTAAGCACGTGCTTTTTCCTTAATAACGTACCAAGTGTCCTTGACTAACTTCAATATTAGTAATCAAACTGACATTCCCACATATCATTTCTCTTTAAAAATGGCAAATAATGGTAACATATCAGATTCATCAAGCTACGCAGCTTTTCTGGTCATAGTGAGTTTTATGATTGGTTGTTTTGCCGAAGAGCGAGACGTATATTTGGTTTTAGTAGATGGGGAACCACTTGCATTTCATGGAATCCCTCCGAGTAGTAGTGATGATAGAAGAAGATTTGACCTGAACAGGTAAGAGTTAATTAAATATCTTATGATTCAGTAGCTTGGTTCACAATTTAAATGTTGCAAGAAATGTTAATTTGTTATCTGTTTGGTCACAGGTATGACCAATTTTTAGGGATAGCCATCGTATATCTGATCTGTGACTTAGAAAAAAAAATTTAGGAAAAAACTTGTGGCCAATGCAATTATTTACTCATAATATTAATCTAACAAAGGCCCAATTATAGGAAAAAATTAGGGGAAAATTTATAATATAGGCTGCCAAATTGTTAGGAATTCAGGGTCATCCAAATCTCAGAGCCGTCCTGACCATGGATTTAAATCCTGAAAATATTCTCTATTTAGAAAAAAAAATCAAGATAATATTGCAAACATTAAGATCTTTCCCATACCCTAATTATAGTGGATGCCCAACATTTATTTATTGATATATTTCGCTTCTACTTATAATATTTGTCTAAGTAGCTTTGTTACTTGTTAGCCTCATCAGTAAGAGTTATCGTGTGAATGATTAGTTATCCTTACAAAGCTGATACAAAGCAGCTGGTGGATTGTCATGACCAAATTCTACAAAGCACGTTACAAACCGGAAGCTACAACAAACTATACAGCTTTACACACATTGTTAATGGCTTTGCAGTCCACACCACACCTTCTCAGGTTCGTAATACACTTTCTGATTAACCCTAATTCTTTACCATTAATAGTATTAAAACAAAATATATATATTATTTGTTTCAGGCAAAGAAACTTGAAAATGCTCGGCAAGTGAAGTTGGTGGAGAGAGATAGAAGAGCCAAACGGATGACAACATACACTCCTCAATTTCTAGGGTTACCTGAAGGAGTGTGGACACAAGAAGGAGGAGATAAGAATGCAGGTGAAGGGATTGTGATTGGTTTTGTTGACACAGGCATCAACCCTTTACATCCAAGCTTTGCTTACGATCCGTTGAATCCATTCAAGTCTAATCTTTCTCATTTTACTGGCGGCGTCTGTGAGACGGGTCCTCGATTTCCTGTGAGTTCGTGCAATGGAAAGATAGTTTCAGCTAGGTATTTCTCTGCTGGGGCTCAAGCTGTTGCTACTCTTAACACTTCTATCGACTTTCTTTCACCATTTGATGCTGTTGGACATGGCAGGTATTCATATTTACTTACTTACCAGATATAAATATATATTTTTCAGGTGAAGGCGTCTACATTTTTCATAATCGGACGCCCCCAAAACTTTTTTTAAGAAAAATAAAATTGAATCTGGAAATGAATTTTTATTTTGTTCAGCCATGTAGCATCAACAGCTGCTGGAAATGCTGGTATTCCAGTGGTCGTGGACGGCTTCTTTTATGGGCCAGCCAGTGGGATGGCGCCACGTGCCCGGTAAGTTGAGGTGTATGTGGTTGAAATTTGAGAATCCGATATTGGTAATTGATTAGTAACACATTATACATGCCCTATTATTAGGCAAGCACAATATTTGCATGGCTACACATTTCATTGCTGTACCACTTTTACACCCTTTTTTTTTGTTGGGCAGTTGATTGTTCCAGTAATTTTGACAATTCTTTTTTCAGAATTGCTGTTTATAAGGCTGTGTATCCAACAGTGGGAATTCTTGCAGATGTGATTGCAGCGATTGACCAAGTGCGTACATAGCTAATTCTTTGTGTTATTCAAAAATTTTGACCCAATAATGTGATAGTCCTTCAAGCTCTTATAAGAAGTGCAACCGGATTTGAACTTAGGTCTTGGTAATCAAATCTTAATCCTTATACTACCAAGTCACATCCCTTGAGGACATAATATGATAACTGTTGTGATTCTCTGATCACTTAACAGTATTTATGAGGGAAAATCAAATTATATTATTATAAGAACATAATTTACAAAGTGTTTGAAACTCTACAAAAAAAACCTCACTCGCTATACTCTCTAAGCTTTCTTACCTTGAAGCTTAATATTTTGGGATGCTTAAAGCTCACAAATGAGCTATGTATTTATAGCAAAACTTAAGCTCATTTTTTCAACAAATGAATAGTGCCTACCGAAAGTAGTTTTGGAAGTTTGTCCTATTTTCAAAACTCCACCTAAAGTGTCTTGGAGGCTTGCAATGGTGGTTGGCAATGCATGCCACCGTGCATGCAACTGGATTCTTCAATTCTCCCCCTCCAGCTCAATTCGAAACAATTGTCATCTGACAGCTATCCCGACTATGTCTTTACACTGCTCTAACTTGTCCTCAGTAATCACTTTTGTTAACTTGTCGGCTGGATTCTCTGTTGGGTTTTCTAGGTCAAACCAAGATCATATTAAGCGATGAAAAGTGCGAATACATCAAAGTAAAGTTGCGGAAATACTCACTTTGAACGGCTTTGCGATGCGATGAACACAAAAATTTTCTGCTCCCTTGAAGCTCTCGGCCATGCCTCCTTTTTGTGCTCCTTGTTTCGGCCAATCCCCCATTTGTGTGCTCCAAGCTCCAAGCTTTGTGAATGGATTCCATGCTCATGAATGGGTTTCCCTATCACCTTTGTAAGACCCATTTAGTGTGCTAGCATCCAAGATTTTGAATCAAAATCATCAAATGTGAATCCAAGCTTCCACCACAAAGAGAGGAAAATTGAAGAAGTTTCGGCCCTAGGCCATTTTGAGAGAGAGTTGTGTATATTGTTTCTAAAACAATTAAAACTAATACCAAAGTCTCTACCAAATTTGGTAAAAGCTTTTCCAAAAAGCTAAAATCAATTTTGGAGGTAAAATGGCATTTATTGCCCACAACCACCAACATCATGAATAGTGACTGGTTGTCAATCACCAAAAGGTGACTTGACATCCAACACTAAAGTGACAAGTGATGTGACGTGTGATGTGACTTGTGGGCCGCACTTAAATTCAAAATGCGAGTGGGCCCGCAAACACTCCCGGGCTCGGGTTCGCTAATTCCGAATTAACGAATTTTCCGTTATGACGTAATTAAATCAAATTTAATTAAATAATTATGCTTAGCAAAATTACTATTCACGTCGCTAGCGAATTAATTCTAAATTAACTCGTTCGCCCGAATTAAAATCTAATTTTAATTCCGCGTCGAAATCTAATTTCTTATAATATATCGAATATATTATTTTATCAATTAATTCGAAATTAATCGTTCTTTCTCTTCAAATAGTATTTTATCCCAGATAAAATATCTCCGCAATTAATCCTAGATTAATTTTTTCTCTCTAATAATTAATCCCAGATTAATTATATCCGAGTCATACGTCATCGGTGAATCATCGGGAAGTGACCCATGAGATCCCTGGATATGTTGGCAGTAAATCCGGTCGTCGGACTATCCGAACACGTACGTACCTAGTACTACGTTTTTACCGATTTACAAGACATGGCTGGCTTCTAGCAAAGCACCGTGCATTCCCAATTCTCCAGAAATATTCTTAAAGGAATATGTAATCTGTATCAGGCGTAGTATACATAGTATTGCGTATTGCGATCCAGTATCGGATGTCACGTGCTAGGCCTGGGGCTGGAATAGTGTCTGCCCCGTACGAAGCACATATCGGATCTCTGGTAACTAGTCTCTATAATCGGATAAACATGACCTAGTCATATTATCCCGATAGCTGCAGCATATAAGAGCACCAGTTCCGTATCCAACGTGACCATCATCTCCATATGACTGAAGTGATACTTCTATCTTGACATCACACCCAATACACTACGATTCTCAATATACCCAGAAGAGGCATACACAGAACCTGTTAAAGCCCTGGACGACCAAAACCAAAGTATATTGATTGTCGCAAGTATTAGCGATGTAAGTCTCAGGTTATGACCAAATACACCTACCCTGATTCGGACTTCCATAGACACATAGTCATACTACCAATGGAATTCCGAGGGGTCTATCCAGAGCGAAGCTGTTTCCGTACCATCGGTAAACACAACCTCCTATTACACTTGCATGAGTATCCAATACCCAAATATATGAGAATTATGCCGTTATGCTCCCACAACGCGCACAAGTGCAATACTAGTCTATTCCGTATTATCGATGTCCAATCTCGATAATACTACGACTAGGGATGTTTTAATGATTAAACCTTCATGGATTGATACTGTCTCATATCTTATTAATCCGGAACTAATCATATGGACTTTTATCAATTATATATCTCGGTAATCTAATTACAAATGATAAAAGAGCAATTTCATTTGTCACATAGTTAATTTGTACAACAAAATAATGTTATGTACAAATAGTGATGCTATGGGTCATAATTGTCCAACAATCTCCCACTTGGCCTATAGCCAATCACTCAAGTGTCTTACACTTGAACTATGTACGGTTCGCTCAAACTTCTGCTGAGAAATTGCTTTCGTCAGCGGATTTGCAAAGTTATCATCTGATGCGATTTATTCGATCATCACATCGCCACGATGTATGATCCGAATGAATCAGATGAATAGTTGAAGTGCATACTTGGATCGTTGATGAGACCATTAATTCTTTAGCCTATGCTGTAGCCTAGCTCAGCTGCTAACAAAACTACTCCTAATCTAATTAGGATTATTTAGATCCAAAGTACTTCTATTGCTGCCTCAACTGCATCAATATTTCGCTTTTGTTGTTTATTCGGCAACAATATCTTGCTTGGAAGATTTCTAGCTCACTGTTCCGTTATTCAAACTATATAGTACCATTATTATGACTTATAGTCGTTTTTGTCGGTTAGGAAACTTGCAACGGTGAACCCAGTCACTTCAAGTTCTCCTTCTCCATAACTTAAGAAAGCATCCTTAGTTCATATAAAATACTTAAGGATGTTCTTAACATCAATCTAGTGACTAACACTTGGATTGGCCTGATTGTGACTCTATATGCTCAAAGCATATGAGACACTAGGTCGCGTACATGTATTTCAATGTACGAGTTCTCGGAGAGTGCCAACAACTTTTAGATCTTTCCCAGTAGATCCTTATTCCTAGAATAAAGGTTGTCTCTCCCAAGTATTCTACAGAGAATTTTTCATGAAAGCCAAGCTTTCACCGATTGTATTATGGGAATGTCATTTCCAAGAAATGATATATCATCATTATTTAGGACAGTCATTGTCAGTGCGCTCCCACTAACCTCTTTATATACACAAGAATCATATTCATTTTGAATTAAATCATACACCATTATGATTACATCAAAACGATAGTTCCAAGAACGTAATGCTTGTTTCAATCCATGAATGGATCGAATTAACTTGCAAACCTTGTTTGCTTGTTTAGGTACGACAAAATCGTCAGGATGTTGTAAACATCCTAAAAAAGGTTTCCGTTTAATGAAAGCGGTTTTGACGTTCAGCTGCCATATTTCATAAATGAAACATGCAGCATTAGCAAGCATTATCCAAATGGATTTAATCATGGCAACGAGTAAAAGGTTTCATCGTAATCGACACAATGTTGATAACGATACCTTTTCGCTACAAGCCTAGCTTAGTACATTGGTATGTTGCCATCAATGTATGTATTCCTTGAAGACTTATATAATACCAATAGGCACAATGCCTTCTGGTACATCAACTAGTATCCAAACTTAGTTGGTATACATGAAATCCATTTCGGACTTCATGGCATTTTGCCATAATAGATAGTCGATACCTTGTATCACTTCCTCATACGTAGTCAGTTCGTATTCCTCAATAAGATTGACATCTTTACGAGGTGAGATCAGAAACCCATACCTCCCAGGTTGTTTTCTGACTCTCTCCGACTTACGCGGTTCTTGTGTATTTGAAGATTGTGGTAAAGTTTCATCCTTGATGAACTGTTTGTGTTCCATTAAGGAATCGGTGCCTGGAAAATATTACTCCGATTTTCATCGAGTTTTACTTTCCTCACACTTACCACTGCATATAGGTATTCCTCTTAGGAAAACCGCATGGTGAGCAACAATTAAATTGTTCCCTTGTGAGTTGTATAAGTACTATACTTTGGTTACCCTAGGATAACCTACAAATTAGGCACTTATCCGATTTGGGTTAGTTTGGTATCATCCAAACATATGCCTAGCATTCCCAAATCTTCAGGAATGAGAAACCTAGTTTCTTTCCTGTTCATATCTAATATGAAGTCTGTCAAACATATTTTCATGGAACCTTATTCAAAATAAGTGTTGCACTGTTAAATGCGTATCTCTGAAAGGAAATGGTAGTTCAAAGCGACTCATGATTAACCTTCACATGTCCAACAAAATACTATACTCTTTCAAATATTCGAGAAACTTATTGCTTAAGTATTTTCCATCACAGTCTAATCCTGATGTTTTAATACTCTTGCTGATCTGTTTGTCTACTTCATGTCGAAACTCTTTGAATTTATCAAAAGTTTCCGATTTATGTTTCAAAAGAAACACATAACCATAACGCGATGCCACATCCGTAAAGGTTTCGAAGTATTCATATTCACCTCTAGCCTAGCTAGACATGGGCCCACTTATGTCACTATGAATGAGGGCTAACAGATCGGTGGCATTTGCACTTTTACCAAGTAAAAAGTGTTTTAGACACTTTGCCTAATAAACTAGATTTGTAGACATTCATTTGATTAGAATCAAATCCGTCATAGTACCCACTCTTTGAAAGTGTGGATATACGAGTCTTATTTTTGTGTCCCAGGCAACAATGCCATAAATAAGTCTCATCTGATTAATTCAGTTTGAGTTATTTGTTTGTCATGTTATATGTTTGAGATTCTTTTATATTGAAAATATAAATACTGTTATTCACATCTAATGTGTTTATCTCAATATCATATTTATAAAATGAAACACTTTAGTGTTCTAGAATATAAAGGTATACCCGCAACGAGTTATACACTGATATAGAGATAATGTTTCTAGTCAAACTAGGTACATTATAACAGTTTCCTAATTTAAGTACACACCCGAAGGATAGTTCCTAAACTTAGGTTTCTACGGTTAAAAACAGCGACTCTCATCCCGTTTCCTATTCGCAGATTGATCTCAACTGAAGTCAGTATCCTGCTAATCAGCAGATTCTGCACATCAGTACATATCTTATGTATCACATATAGTACCAAAAATCCAATTTTAAAACTAGTAGTGAACATGTTTATGACAAACATACTTGAAGTCGGAGCCTTGCCCCTATTCACTTCCTTCATGTCTGCCTTGTCCATACGGCAGTCACACATCCAGTGACCCCGTTTGCCACAGTTTAGGCAGACATCTTGGGATATGTCCTTTGTCTTCCCAGAAGACTGTGATGATTTTGCCTTTGCCCATTTTAGAAGCTCTGGCTTTGCCTCCTAGAGCACAGCCATCAACTCTCCAAGAGTTTCTTTTGGTTCATATTGAACCTGCCCCAACTTTCGGGTAGAGACTATAAGATCAAATCTTTGGCAGTCTCAGCCACGTAGGTAATGCCCGGCTAATCTAGCTGATCGATGTCAGCAATCATCTATGACACCTAGTGCTCGACAGATGTACCCTCTGACATGTACGAGCTAAAGAGATTTTTATGCAATTTGTACTTCTATTATTTAAGAATAAATCTATGAAGATCTTTAATTTCATCATCATGGTACAAGGATCTAATCCTTAATTTTGACGACGGAATTAAAGAGTTATTGCGGTAATGCATAATGGATTGAGCACTAAAGTTATCATCACATGAATATTCCAAATATCATGTTCTACTATTTGCTCAACTCCGGGCTTAGGCCCGAGATGTTACTTTATCAAATAGAATAACTTCTCAGTTCCCAGGACTATCCTGAGGTTCTATTCCCAATTTGAAAATTAAAGCCGCTTAAAGACATTTTCACCCAGGATTTTGTTTTAAACGCTAATCTTTCAGTTATCTTGATTGTTATAGTCCAACTATCCAATCAACGATTTCGGGTACTATTGAATATAATGATTACTATAGTCTAACTATATAATCAACTATAATTTAGTTGGTTAAATTCAAATATATTGATTACTATAATCCAATTATATAATCAACTATTATTTGAAGTAGTTTGAATACAGTCCAACTGTTTAATTAAAACAACATTTAAATATTAGTCCAACTAATATATATTTAAATTAATGACGAAAAATGAAATGAGCGCGTATTGGCAAGTATCCAAACGAAATTGCAAATTTAATACTTGCCTCCCACTATTTTTCGGCGAGCCTCTAACCCTCTGTTGAGTACTCGGGAAACCTTGTTTCCTAGTGGGCTAGGATCCCGTTAAATAACACACAACCTTGACTTTGGCCAACAAATGTATGATATTTAACTAGGTAGACCTCTAAGATCAATTGGATCTCATCCAATTCCTAGATCTAGTAGGTGGACATCCAAGTCCGAAACATATATCTTATATATGCCAATATATCCAATATATTCCCTAACCTTTTTCCTCTGAATCAATTAAGCATTGGCTTTGGCACAACAAACTTAATGATTCCAATTAAGCGGGACCAATTGACTTTGGAAAGCTTCGTAATCGATGTCGATGGACAAGAAGTGATCTTGACTTTGGCCAACAAATCACAACTTGGACAAGACATGCGATATGGAACAAAGTCTTCATGATTCAACCACATCCGCGATGGACAAAGGCCTTGACTTTGGCCAACAAACCAGTGCCAATCTTGGATCTTGAGAATCATTCAATGGAAGGAAAAACGCTTAATATTTGTTGAGGGTTTTTCGCGTAATTGGCAACCAATTAATTATCTTTGATTAGGTCTCATCATACACCCTTAAGCATGCATTCTAAAAGCATAATAAGGCGCGATAAATAAATTAATAATGATAAGCAGATGGATATTTAAAACAACTTGTTCCTAGAACAAATCTCTCCATTTCCTCTCTCCCGCTAGCACAAATCTTACTTCTACCCAATTACATAACACTTCTAAAGAAACCTCATTTACATTGAGGGGAATAGGTGATAAGAGAAATACAAAGAGTCAAGAGGTAATAGGCTGGACACACAGGTCCAATTTAATAAATTCAAAATTTATTACAACAATTTCCAAAATTGCCCTCACCCATCTAATATCCATCCGATATACATTATTCATACATCACATCCATTTATTCACACAAAGCATGTTATCAATCAATCTAATCCAATTAATTAATCTGAAATTAATGACCATCCAATGTTCAAACAACGATTTGATTTGCGCGAGTCCGACTCGTTTTAAGAATAAGTACTCAAAGTACGAATTCTTGAATTATATTAAACTACAACATTAAATCCAATTTAATTTGTATTCAATACTAATTCAATATTTAATTCCAAATTAAATAATTACACTTTATTAATGAGCCTTTGCGACTTAGATTCTAAATTTAATCATTACGGGTCTCAAAGCCCAATTAACATCCGATGTCAATTTAATTAAAGACCAATGGGCTTTCAATTAATTTATAAGGCATGGACTTTGGCAACCAAAGCCCAATAATGAATCACCATTTGCCAAAAATCAATTTAGGCCCATTAGGCCCAATTAAAATTTTAAAGGGCCCATTTAATCATATTTGGACTTTATGGATATGGTTTTAGGCCCAATTGGATCCAACCAATTAACCTAAACCAAACTTGGCCCAACCAAGGCCATTAAGCCCAAATACAACTTTATTAGTCCAATTCCAAATTTAGCCCAACTAATTAAATTACAAAATTCCAAATTTCACAATTCAATTAAAGTGTATAGCCATAATTAATTAGTCAAATTAACATTTCCAAGATACCAATTTACATAATTAATCATGCTTATCATCATCAACACATGTCCAACATTATTGAATCAAAAAATCAATTCATTTCCATGCTTATAGCTCACGGCATTTTGAGGAATTTTAAATCTGATTTCGATTTTAATCCAATTAAATCCTAAATCAATTTATCCCAAGTCTTTCAACTCATCCAATGATCAAAAGAACAAAAAATACCATGACTATTTAGGGCATGTAACTTTCGGCCAAGCCAAAAAAATTGGGAAAAAATAATCCAATTCAATTTTCATCAAATTGATCATGCATAACTCTAAGTTATCATCATTCAAGCATATTCAAACAATCAATTTTATCAAATCATGCTCAAATCAATTTTACCCAAATTTTACCCTAAATCAATTTCATGCTTAATAATGGCTCTAATACCATTGTTGGGTTTTCTAGGTCAAACCAAGATCATATTAAGAGATGAAAAGTGCGAATACATCAAAGTAAAGTTGCGGAAATACTCACTTTGATCGGCTTTGCCATGCGATGAACACAAAAATTTTCTGCTCCCTTGAAGCTCTCGGCCATGCCTCATTTTTATGCTCCTTGTTTCGGCCAAGCCCCCATTTGTGTGCTCCAAGCTCCAAGCTTTGTGAATGGATTCCATGCTCATGAATGGGTTTCCCTATCACCTTTGTAAGACCCCTTTGGTGTGCTAGCATCCAAGATTTTGAATCAAAATCATCAAATGTGAAGCCAAGCTTCACGCCACAAAGAGAGAAAAATTGAAGAAGTTCCGGCCCTAGGCCATTTTGAGAGAGAGTTGTGTATATTGTTTCAAAAACAGTTAAAACTAATACCAAAGTCTCCACCAAATTTGGTAAAAGCTTTTCCAAAAAGCTAAAATCAATTTTGGAGGCAAAATGGCATTTATTGCCCACGACCACCAACATCATGAATAGTGACTGGTTTGCTGGAAAATACTAAGCATCCCAAGATCATTTCAAGCATTGAAAATAAGTGCGAATACAACGAGGAGTTGCGGAATACTCACATCGATCGGTTGAGCGACGCGCGAGGCAACAGAAATTTTCTGCCTCCTCTTTACTACATTCGGCAGTGGGCTGCACAAGTAGTCCCCATTCGGCTTCAATCTTTAAGAATCCAAGCTCCAAGCTTCGCGAAATGATTCCAAGCTCATGGGTGGACTTCCCTATCACCTTCGTATGACTTCGTAGTGTGCTAGCACTCCCGATTTTGCCACAAAATCATGACTTTTTGCTTCCCTTTTCCTTCTTGGCTCACGGCAGTGAGCTGCCAAACTAGAAAGAAAATCAGCCCTTCCATGGGCGTGAGAGAGGGAGAAGTTGGAGGAGAGAGAGAGATAAATGTAATGTGTTTTTGGTAATTGATTTTCTAAATCATATACCAAATATTTGGCTTTAAAAAGTCATACAATAAAAGCCATAAATGCCAACCACTACATCAATCCATCAATCCATCAATCTATCAAATCAAGTGACAAGTTGTCACATCACTCAAAGTGACTAATGATTTGACGCTTGATGTGACTAGCGATTTGACGCTTGATGCGACTATCGATTTGACGCTTGATTTGACTTGCGTGCCGCACTCAAATTCGAAATACGAATGCGCTCGCAAACAATCCCGGGCTCGGGTTCGCTAATTCCAAATTAACGAATTTTCTGTTGCGTCGTAATCAAATCTAATTTAATTAAATAATCATGCCTATCATAATTAGTATTCACGTCGCTAACGAATTAATTATAAATTAACTCGTTCGCCCGAATTAAAATCTAATTTTAATTCCGCGTCGAAATCCAATTTCGTTTAATATATCTAATATATTAATTAATCGATTAATTCCAAATTAATCGCTCTCTCTCTTTAATTGATATTTTATTCTAGATAAAATATCTCCGCAATTAATCCCAGATTAATTTTCTCTCTCATCTAATTAATCCCAGATTAATAAAGGTGCGAGTCATACGTCATCAGTGAATCTTCGGGAAGCGACCCATGAGATCCCCAGATATGTTGGCAGTAAATTCGGCCGTCGGACTATTCGAACACTTAAGTACCAAGTACTACGTTTTACCGATTTACAAGATAAGGTTGGCTTCTAGCAAAGCGCCGTGCCTACCCAATTCTCCAGAAATATCTTTACAGGAATAAGGATATATATCAGGCGTAGTATATGTAGTATTGCGTATTTCTGTCCAGTATCAGATGATCACATGCAAGGCATGGGGCTGGTACAGTGTCTGCCCCGTACGAAGCATATATCGGATTACGAGCAACTAGTCTCTTTAATATAGGATAATCATGACCAAGTCATATTATCCCGATGGTTGCAACCTTCTTAGAGAACCAGTTCTGTATCCCTACGCGATCATCAACTCCATATGACTGAAGTGACACTTCCGTCTTGACATCGCACCCAACACACTACGATTCTCGATATACCCAAAAGAGGCGTACATAGAAACCAGTTAAAGCCCTGGACGACAAAAACCAAAGTATATTGATTGTCGCAAGTATTAGCGGTGCAAGTCTCAGGTTAAGACCAATACACCTACCCTGATTTCGGACTTCCATAGACACATAGTCATTCTACCAATGGAATTCCGAGGGGGTCTATCCAGAGCGAAGCTGTTTCCCGTACCATCGGTAAAACACAACCTCCTATTACACTTGCATGATTATCCTATACCCAAATATATTAGAACTATGTTGTTGTGCCCTCACAACGCGCACAAGTGTAATACTAGTCTTTTACGTATTTATCGATGTCCAATATCGATAATACTCTGACTAGGGATATTTAATGATTTACCCTTCGTGGATTGATATTGTCTCATATCATTCTCAATCCAGGAACAAATCACAGGGACCTCCTATAATTTATACATCTAGGTGATCTAATCACAAATGATAAGAGTGCAATCTCCTTTGTTACATAGTTAATTTGTACAACAACACCATGATCTGTACAAATAGTGACGCTATGGGTCATAATTGTCCAACAATCTCCCACTTGGCCTATAGCCAGTCACTCGAGTGTCTAACACCCGAACTATGTACGGTTGGCTCAAACTGTTGAGAAAAGGCTTTCGTCAGTGGATTTGCATGATTATCGTCTGATGCGATTTATACGATCATTACATCGCCACGATGTATGATCTGAACGAATCAGATGAATATCGAAGTATGTATCTGGATCGTTGATGAGACCATTAATTCTTTAGTCTGTGATGACGCCTAGCTCAGCTGCTAACAGAACTATATCTAATCTAATTAGATTTTTGTATCGACCCAGAAAGCTTCTATTGCTGCCTCAGCTACAGCAATAACCCGAATTTGTTGTTTAATCGGTAACAGTATCTTGCTTGGAAGATTTCCAGCTCACTGTTCCGTTATTCAAACTTTATAGTACCGTTTTGCGACTTATAGTCGTCTTATTGGTTAGGAAACTTGCAATAGTGATCACAGTCACTTCAAGTTCTCCATCTCCATAGTTTAAGACAGCATCCTTAGTTCTCTAAGATACTAACGGATGTTCTTAACATCAATCCAGTGACTATCACTTGGATTGGCCCGATTGTGACTCCATATGCTCAAAGCGTATGAGACACCAGGTCGCGTACATTTTTCAATGTACGAGTTCTCAGAGAGTTTTAACAACTTAATCTATCCCAGTAGATCTTTATTCCTTGAATAAAGGTTGTTTCTCCCAAGAATTCTACGGAGAATTTTTACGAAAGCCAAGCTTTCACCGATTGTTATATGGGAATATCATTTCCAAGAAATGACATGTCATCATTATTTTATAGGACAGCCACTGTCAGTGCGCTCCCACTAACCCTCTTATATACACAAGAATCATTCTCGTTTTGAATTAAATCATAAATAATTATGATTACATCAAAACGATAATTCCAAGAACCTATGTTTGCTTCAATCCAAACATGGATCGAATAACCTGCAAACCTTGTTTGCTAGTTTTGGTACGAAAAAACCGACAGGATGTTGTAAACATCCTCCGAAAGGTTTCCGTTTTAAGGAAAGCGATTTTGCCATTCAGCTGCCATATTTCATAAATGAAACATGCAGCTTTAGCAAGCATTCTCCAAATGGATTTACCGTGGCAACAGGTAAAAGGTTGAATCGTAATCGACACAATGTTGATAACGATACCTTCCGCTAAAAGCCTAGCCTTATATGTTGGTATGTTGCCTTCCATGTATGTCTTCATTGAAGACTTATAAAGTACCAATAGGCACAATGCCTTGCGGTACATCAACTAGTTCTAAACTAAGTTGATTTACATGGAATCCATTTCGGACTCATGACACTTTGTCATAATAGGGAGTCGATACCTTGTATCACTTCCTCATACGTAGTCAGTTGGTATACCTCAATAAGATAGACATCTTTATGAGGTGAGATCAGAAACCCATATCCCAGGTTGTTTTCTGAATCTCTCCGACATACACGGCTCTTGTGTATACGAAGATTACTGGTATAGTTTCATCCTTGATGAACTATTTATGTTCCATTAGGAATCGGTACCTGGAATAGTGTTACTCCGATTTTCATCGAGTTTTACTATCCTCCCACTTACCACTGCATATCAGTATTCCTCTTAGGAAAACCGCATGGTGAGCAACAATCTAATTGTTCTCTTGTGAGATGTATAAGTACTATACTTATGGTATCCCTATGATAACCTACAATTGGCACTTATCCAATTTGGGTTTTAGTTTGGTATCATCCAAACATATGCATAGCATTCCCAAATTTTCAGGAATGAGAAACCTAGTTTCTTTCCTGTTCATATCTAATATGAAGTTTGTCAAACAGATTATTATGGAACCTTATTAAAAATAAGTTCTGCATTGTTTATACTTATCCGTTGAAGGAAATGGTAGCTCAGAGCGACTAATGATTAACCTTATCATGTCCAACAAAATTTGGTTACTCAGTTCGGACACACCGTCAAATTGACGTGTTCTGGGAGGAGTCCTCATTGAAAGAATACTATACTCTTTCAAGTATATTAGAAACTTATTGCTTAAGTATTTTCCATTACGGTCTCACCGTGACGGTTTAACACTTTAGCCGATCTGTCTGTATATTTCGTGTCGAAACTTTAAAAGTTTTCGATTTATGTTCTTCAAAAGAGACACATAACCATAACGCGATGCCACATCCGTAAAGGTCACGAAATATTCATATCCACCTCTAGCCTAGCTAGATATGGGCCCACTTACTTCACTATGAATTAGGGCTAACAGATTGGTGGCATTTACACTTTTACCAAGTAAATAGTGTTTTAGGCACTTTGCTCAATAAACTAGATTCGTAGATTTTATTTGATTGGAATCAAATTAGTCCTAGTACCCACTCTTCGAAAGTGCGGATATACGATTCTTGTTTGATTGTGTCCCAGACAACAATGCCACAAATTAGTTTCTTCTGATCAAATCAGTTTGAGCTGTTTGTTTATCATTATATACGTTTGAGATTTATTTATATTCACAATATAAATTCTGTTATTCACATCTAATGTGTTTATCTCAATATCATGTTTATGTAATAAAACACTTTAGTGTTCTAGAATATAAAGGTTCACCCGCAGCGTGTTAAACACTGATATAAAGATAATGTTTCTAGTCAAACTAGTTACATTATAACAGTATCCTAATTTAAGTACAAACCCGAAGGGTAGTTCCTAAATTAGGTATCTACGGTTAAAACAGCGACTTTCGTCCCGTTTCCGATTCGCAGATAAATCTCATCTGAAATCAGTATCCGGCTCAAAGCAGATTCTGAATCATCAGTATATCTTTATGTACCACACTAAGTATCTAAAATCCAATTTTAATATTAGTAGTGAACATATTTATTTCAAACATATTTGAAGTCAGAGCCTTGCTCATCTTCAATTCCTTCATGTTTGCTTTGTCCAAATGGCAGTCACGCTTCCGCGATCCCATTTGCCACAATTTAGGCAGACATTTTGGGATCTGTCCTTTATCTTCCCAAAAGATTATAATGATTTTGCCTTTGCCCTTTTTCCATATTCCAGAAGCCTTTGGCCAAGCCTTGGGTTTCTAAAATATCGAAGTAAGGTGCGCCTTTGCGCGTTTTGCCATATTGCAAACTTTGACTTTATCTCCTTGAGAATAGTCATTAACTCTCCAAGAGTTTACTATTGCAATATATAGTACTTCTAAAATCTAAGTATAGATTTATGAAGATCCTTCAATTTCAGTATCATACTTTAAGGATCTAATCCTTAGTTCTGATTCAAAAATTAAGGAGTCTACTGCGACAAGCATAATGGATTAAACACTTAAGTTATCATCACATGAATCTTCCAAAGATCATGCTATACTATTTACTTAACTCCGGGCTTTAGGCCTAATATGTTATTTTATCAAATAAAGTAACTTATTATTTTCCAGGACCATCCTGAAATATTATTCCCAATTTGAAAATTAAACCATTTAAATACATTTTCCCTAGGATTATGTTTTAAATGTCAATCTTTCAATTTTATCTTGATTTTAATAGTCCAACTATTTAATCAACGATTTCGGTACTATTAAATATAATGATTATAATAGTCCAACTATTTAATCAAGTATAATTAATTAAATCAAATATATTGATTACTATAATCCAATTATATAACCAACTATAAATGAATTATTTGAATACAGTCCAACAGTTTATTAAAACAACAATTTAAATATTAGTCCAACTAACATTTAATTTATTTGACGTATGATATTTGATTGAACGCGTATGGCAAGTAATTAAACGAATATTGCAAATTCAATTCTTGCCTCCCACTATTTTTCGGCGAGCCTCTAACCCTCTGTCGAGTACTCGGGAAACCGTGTTTCCTAGCGGGCTAGGATCCCGTTAAATATCACACAATCTTGACTTTGGCCAACAAATTGTATGATAATTAACTAGGTAGATCTCTAAGATCAATTGGATTCAATCCAATTCCTAGATCCAGTAGGGGGACATCCAAGTCCGAAACATATATCTAATACATGCCAATATATCCAATATATTACCTAACCTTTTTCCTCTGAATCAACTAAGCCTTGGCTTTGGCACAACAAACTTAGTGATCCCAGTCAAGCGCGACCCATTTACCATGGAAAGCTTCGTAATCAATCTCGATGGACAAGAAGTGGTCTTGACTTTGGCCAACAAACCACAACTTGGACAAGACACCAATATGGAACAAAGCCTTCGTGATTCAAACACATCCTCGATGGACAAAGGCCTTGACTTTGGCCAACAAGCCAATGCCAGTCTCGGATCTTGAGTGAGAATCACTCAATGGAAGGAAAAATGCTTAATATTTTTGAGGGTTTTTCGAGTGAAAATTGGCAACCAATTTATTATCTTTGTTAAGGTCTCATCATCATACACCCTTAAACATGCATTCTAAACACATAATAAAGCGCGTATAAATAAAATAATAATGATATGCGGATGGATACTTTAAACAATGATCCTAGATCAAATCTCTCCATTTCTCTCTCCCGCTAGCACAAGTATTACTTCTACCCGTTACACTACACTTCTAAAGAAACCTCATTTACATTGAAGGGAATAGGTGAGAAGAGAATACAAAGAATAAGGAGGTAATAAGGCTGGACACGCAGGTCCAATTAATAAATCAAATTTATTACAACAATTTCTAAAATTGTCCCACCTATCTAATATCCATCCGATATACATTATTCATGCATCGCAACCATGTATTCACACAAGCATGTTATCAATAAATCTAATCAAATTAATTAATCTGATAATTAGTGACTATCCAATGTTCAAACAATGATTTGATTTTGCTCGAGTCAAACTCGTTTTGCGAATAAGTACTCAAAGTACGAATTCTCGAATTAAATTAAACTACAAAATTAAATCCAATTTAATATGTATTTAATTCTAATCCACTATTTAATTCCAAATTAAATATTACACTTTATTTAATAAACCTATACGATTTAAATTCCAAATTTAATCGTTACGGGTCTCAAAGCCCGATTAACGTCCAACGTCAATTTAATTAAAGTCCAATGGGCTTTTAATTAATTTCTTGAGGCGTGGACTTTTGGTCAACTCGGGTCGAACCCAATAACAAAAGTCCAATCCGGGAGTTACCCCATAAGCCCAAAAATCAATTTAGGCCCATTAGGCCTAATGAAACTTTAAAGGTTCATTAGTCGCATTTGGGCTTTATGGAAGCGGTTTTGGGCCCAATTGGATCAACCCAATTTAGCCTAAACCCAACTTAGTACAACCAAGCCCAATAAGCCCATTTACAACATTACAAGCCCAAATCCAATTTAAGGCCCAATATAATTAAATTACAAAAATTCCAAATTCCCAATTTAATTACACAAAGTGTATAACATAATTAATTACCCAATTAACATTTCTAAAACATCAATTAGCCTAATTAATCATGCTTATCAATATTAAATCATGTCCAACATAATTTAACAAAAATCAAACCCAATATACATGCTCAAAGTCTTGGTAATATAGGGATTTTCATATCAATTCCGAATTCAATCCAATTAAATCCAAATTAACATTAAATCCACATTTCCAATTGATTCAAGTCATCCAATGATCAAAAATAAAAAAATCACCAAGATCAAATAGGGCACTAATCCATTCGGCCAAGCTAAGGATTTTGGGGAAATTTGTTCCAAACAATATTTCAACAAATTGATCCAATCAATCATCAATTAAAACACATTCAAGCATACTTAATCATCCAATTTCATAATTTCATGCTCAAATTCATTTTACCCAAATTTTAACCCTAAAATATTTTCATGCTTAACCTTGCTCTTGATACCATTGTTGGAAAATACTAAACATCCCAAGATCATTTCAAGCATTGAAAATAAGTGCGAATACAACGAGGAGTTGCAGAATACTCACATCGATCGGTTGAGCGACGCGCGTGGCAACAAAAATTTTCTGCCTCCTCTTTACTGCATTCGGTAGTGAGCTGCACAAGCAGTCCCCTTTCGTCATCAATTTTCAAGAATCCAAGCTCCAAGCTTCGCGAAATGATTCCAAGCTCATGGGTGGACTTCCCTATCACCATCTCATGACTTCGTAGTGTGCTAGCACTCCCGATTTTGCCATAAAATCGCGACTTTTTGCTTCCCTTTTCCTTCTTGGCTCACGGTAGTGAGCTGCCAAACCAGAAAGAAAATCAGCCCTTCCATGGGCGTGAGAGAGGGAGAAGTTGGAGGAGAGAGAGAGATAAATGTAATGTGTTTTTGGTAATTGATTTTCTAAATCATATACCAAATATTTGGCTTTAAAAAATCATACAATAAAAGCCATAAATGTCAACCACTACATCAATCCATCAATCCATCAATCTATCAAATCAAGTGACAAGTTGTCACATCACTCAAAGTGACTAATGATTTGACGTTTGATGCGACTAGCGATTTGACGCTTGATGCGACTAGCGATTTGACGCTTGATTTGACTTGCGTGCCGCACTCGAATTCGAAATGCGAATGCGCTCGCAAACAATCCCGGGCTCGGGTTCGCTAATTCCAAATTAACAAATTTTCCGTTGCGTCATAATTAAATCTAATTTAATTAAATAATCATGCCTAACATAATTACTATTCACGTCGCTAACGAATTAATTCTAAATTAACTCGTTCGCCCAAATTAAAATCTAATTTTAATTCCGCGTCGAAATCCAATTTCGTTTAATATATCTAATATATTAATTAATCGATTAATTCCAAATTAATCGCTATCTCTGTTTAATTGATATTTTATTCCAGATAAAATATCTCCGCAATTAATCCCAGATTAATTTTCTCTCTCATCTAATTAATCCCAGATTAATAAAAGTGTGAGTCATACGTCATCGGTGAATCTTCGGGAAGCGACCCATGAGATCCCCGGATATGTTGGCAATAAATTCAGTCGTCGGACTTTTCGAAAACGTAAGTACCAAGTACTACGTTTTACCGATTTACAAGACAAAGTTGGCTTCTAGCAAAGCGCCATGCCTACCCAATTCTCCAGAAATATCCTTACAGGAATAAGGATCTATATCAGGCATAGTATACGAAGTATTGCGTATTTCTGTCCAGTATCAGATGATCACATGCAAGGTCTGGGGCTGGTACAGTGTCTACCCCGTACGAAGCATATATCGGATTACGAGCAACTAGTCTCTTTAATATCGGATAATCATGACCAAGTCATATTATCCCGACGGTTGCAACCTTTTTAGAGAACCAGTTCTGTATCCCTACCCGATCATCAACTCCATATGACTGGAGTGACACTTTCGTCTTGACATCTCACCCAACACACTACGATTCTCGATATACCCAGAAGAGGCGTACACAGAAACCGGTTAAAGCCTTGGACGACAAAAACCAAAGTATATTGATTGTCGCAAGTATTAGCGGTGCAAGTCTCAGGTTAAGACCAAATACACCTACCCTGATTTCGGACTTCCATATACACATAGTCATTCTACCAATTGAATTCCGAGGGGATCTATCCAGAGCAAAGCTGTTTCCCGTACCATCGGTAAAACACAACCTCCTATTACACTTGCATGAGTATCCTATACCCAAATATATGAGAACTATGTCGTTGTGCCCTCACAACGCGCACAAGTGTAATACTAGTCTGTTACATATTTATCGATGTCCAATCTCGATAATACTCTGACTAGGGATATTTAATTATTTACCCTTCGTGGATTGATACTGTCTCATATCATTCTCAATCCAGGAACAAATCACAGGGACGTCCTATCATTTATACATCTAGATGATCTAATCACAAATGATAAGAGTGCAATCTCCTTTGTTACATAGTTAATTTTTACAACAACACCATGATCTGCACAAATAGTGACGCTATGGGTCACAATTGTCCAACATGGTTGTCAATCACCAAGTGATGTGATGCGTGATGTGACTTGTGGGTCGCACTTAAATTCAAAATGCGAGTGGGCCCGCAAACACTCCCGGGCTCGGGTTCGCTAATTCCGAATTAACGAATTTTCCATTGTGACGTAATTAAATCAAGTTTAATTAAATAATTATGCTTAGCAAAATTACTATTCACGTCGCTAGCGAATTAATTCTAAATTAACTCGTTCGTCCGAATTAAAATCTAATTTTAATTCCGCGTCGAAATCTAATTTCATATAATATATCGAATATATTATTTTATCGATTAATTCCAAATTAATCGTTCTCTCTCTTCAAATAGTATTTTATCCCAGATAAAATATCTCCGCAATTAATCCTAGATTAATTTTCTCTCTCTAATAATTAATCCCAGATTAATTATATCTGAGTCATACGTCATCGGTGAATCTTCAGGAAGTGACCCATGAGATCCCTGGATATGTTGGTAGTAAATCCGGTCGTCGGACTATCCGAATACGTACGTACCTAGTACTATATTTTTACCGATTTACAAGACATGGTTGGCTTCTAGCAAAGCACCGTGCCTTCCCAATTCTCCGGAAATATTCTTAAAGGAATATGTAATCTGTATCAGGCGTAGTATACATAGTATTGCGTATTGCGATCCAGTATCGGATGTCACGTGCTAGGCCTGGGGCTGGAATGGTGTCTGCCCCGTACGAAGCACATATAAGATCTCTGGTAACTAGTCTTTATAATCGGATAAACATGACCTAGTCATATTATCCCGATAGCTGCAGCATATAAGAGCACCAGTTCCGTATCCAATGTGACCATCATCTCCATATGACTGAAGTGATACTTATATCTTGACATCACACCCAATACACTATGATTCTCAATATACCCAGAAGAGGCGTACACAGAACCTGTTAAAGCCCTGGACGACCAAAACCAAAGTATATTGATTGTCGCAAGTATTAGCGATGTAAGTCTCAGGTTAAAACCAAATACACCTACCCTGATTCAGACTTCCATAGACACATAGTTATACTACCAATGGAATTCCGAGGGATCTATCCAGAGCGAAGCTGTTTCCGTACCATCAGTAAAAACAACCTCCTATTACACTTGCATGAGTATCCAATACCCAAATATATGAGAACTATGCCGTTATTCTCCCACAACGCACACAAGTGCAATACTAGTCTATTCCGCATTATTGATGTCCAATCTCGATAATACTACGACTAGGGATGTTTTAATGATTAAACCTTCATGGATTGATACTGTCTCATATCTTATTAATCCGGAACTAATCATATGGACTTTTATCATTTATATATCCCGGTAATCTAATTACAAATGATAAAAGAGTAATTTCCTTTGTCACATAGTTAATTTGTACAACAACACAATGTTTAGTACAAATAGTGATGATATGGGTCATAATTGTCCAACATTCTCATCTGCATGGATCTTCACTAATCTCAGTAGTTGTTGATCCATTATCTCGCGTATCCAATGATAGCGAATATCGATGTGCTTCGTTTGGGAATGATACTTTGAGTTTTTCTAAATTTCAGAGCACTCTAACTGTCACAATTTATCTTGTATTCTATCTGCTTGATCACTAATTCTTGGAGAAAACCCTTTAGCCACAATATTTCCTTTTCAGGTTCTGTTGTGGATAATTCAATACACTTCTGCAATCTTGACTGCCATGACACAGCTCCTCCTATAAAAGTGTAGAGAAAACCTGATGTAGATTTTCTACCATCAAAATCTCATTCCATATCTGAATCTGTAAAGCCTTCCAAGATTGGATCAGCTCCCCCGTAGCACAGACATAACTTCGATGTACCCTTGAGGTACCTGAGAATCCATTTGACCATCTCTTAATGTTCTTTTCCAGGGTTAGAGAGAAAATGGCTCACTACACCCACTGCGTGAGCAATATCAGGCCCGATACATACCATAACATACATTAGAGTTCCAACTGTCGAAGAATATAACACTAATGACATCTCCTCTATCTTTGTCTTGGATGAAGGACACGAACTCCTACTCAATTTGAAGTGGTACGCTAGTGGAATGCTGACAGGTTTGGCTTTCTGTATATTGAATCTCTTGATTATCCGTTCAATATAACTCTCATATGAAAGCCACAACCTTTTGTTCTATCTGTCATGAACTTTTTACATTCCCTAAATTTTTTGAGTTGGTCTTAAGTCTTTCATGTCGAAAGACTTAGAGATTTTCTTTTTCAGTTGGTTGATCTTCACTGCATCTTGTTCAACAATCAACATACCGTCTACATATAATAGAAGAGCAACAAAATTCCATATGGAAACCTTTGAATGTAAACACACTAGTCTGTTGCAGTTCTTGTGTAGCATTGACTCACCATGAACAAGTCAAACTTTTTGTACCACTGCCTTAGTGATTGCTTGAGTCCGTACAAGCTCTTCTTCAACTTGTAAACATGGTTCTCTTTTTCTGAAACCTTGAAACCTTCTGGTTACTCAATGTAGATATCTTCATATAGATCACCATGAAGAAATGATGTCTTAACATCCATTTGTTCAAGATCTAAGTTCAAATTCGCTACCAATCCTAGGATAACTCGGATTGAAGCCATTTTTACAACTGGTGAAAATTTTCATCAAAGTCGGTTCCCTTTTTTCTGTAGGAATCATTTGACTATTAATCGTGTTTTGTGTTTCATCACATTTTCGTTGCCATCTTTCTTTAGCTTGAACATTCATTTGTTCTTCAGTGTCTTCATGCCTTGCGTGAGCTTGACTATCTCATAATGTATGATTCTTCTGCAGAGATTCCATTTCATCATGCATTGCATGCATCCATTTTCCTTTGTCTTTATGAGATACAACTTCCTTAAAACTTTATGGTTCCCCCTCGTCAGTAAGCAAAATATAGTCGGATCATGAGTATCTATTTGATAGAATCCATCCTCGCTCAGATCTTCATACTAGAGGTTCACTGGTTTATGAAGGTTTGTCATGATCCAGATCTGCGGATGATTTTGTAGCCTATGATGGAGCAGGTTACAACTCCCTCTACTCAACACCATTTTCTTCCTTATCTAGTTCTGCTTCTGACATATCATGTACCCCATCATTATATTTGGCCACTCGTGCTGGTGATGAGGTTGTGTCTGGATTTGAATCGATTTTGTCGGTACTGGAATTAGAAGACATCTTGGGCTTTTCAATGTCCTCTATTTTTTAGTCTTCACGAAACACTACATCCATGCTTCTGATTACGTTCTTTTCCTTCGAGTTCCATAACTTGTACATGAATTCCTCATCTCCATAGCTTATGAAGATGCATGGAGTAGTCCTTGCATCGAGCTTTTGTTTGAGCTCATTGGATACGTGTGTAAAGCCTAAACAATTGAATGTTCTAAGGTGAGTATATGAGGGATTCTTACCAGACTACACTTTCTCCGGAATCTCAAAATTCAACGGTAGATATGGTGATCTGTTTTTCAGGAAGTAGGCGGAACAAACAACTTCTTCCCAAAATGGCTTTGACAGCTTAGCCATGCTGATCATGCTTATGAATTTCTCTATGATGGTGCGGTTCATTCTTCCAGCAACAACATTATGTTGTAGGGTGCGTGGAACAGTCATTTCATGTAGAATGTGGTGTCTTCCGTAGTAGGCATCAAACTCTCTGGAAGTGTACTCGCCTCCATTATCTGTGCGGAGGTACTTCAGTTTCTTTCCTGTTTCACGCTCTACCATGGCATGTAATAATTTAAAATAATCTAGGATCTGATCCATTATTTTTCAAAAAATACACCCACACTTTCCAAGAAGCATCATCAATGAAAGTCAAAAAGTATTTGTTACTGCCTAGTGAATTAACCTTCAAGGGACCACAAACATTAGAATGAACCAGACTGAGTAACTCTGATCTTCATGTAGAAGAGAAATTAAAAGAGACTCTATGTTACTTTTGAATAGACAGTGATTGCAAGGATCTAGAGCAGCATTCTTGGAAAGAGTGATTAGATCTTTTTTTGTTAAGGTAGACAACTCTTTTCTCACTCATGTGACTGAGTCTCTGGTGCCATATATTTTGAGAAGCCTCATATTCAGCTACATTGAGGCTCTCAACACATATCTTCACATGAGTCTTGTATAAAGTGCCACAAATATGTCATCGAGCGATAATTATAACACCTTTTATCATTCTCCAAGTGCCATTATTAAAGTGGCTAGCATAGCCCTGTTTGTCAAAGGCTACCCTCGAGAGTAGATTAAGCCAAAGTTCTGGAACATGTCTCACTTCCTTCAGGTTTATTATATACCATGTATTTGTCCACATATGAATTTCACCAATTCCTACTATCTGAAAGGAACTGGTATTTCTCATCTTCACTACTCTAAAATCTCCTGCTTTGTATGTTGTGAAGAAATCTATGTGAGGGGTGACATGGTAGGATGTTGTTGTATCTACCAACCATTCAACATCTTGGGTTGCGGTGTGAAGGAATGTTTCTTCCTGGATGGAGCAGATAGCTACATCTTTCGAGTCAACTACTAGTGTCTCTGCATCGTTGTTTTTCAGATGGGAATTTCCTTGACCCTGCTCTTGTTGCAGCTTTCGGAAATTGTTCTCTAAATGGCCTTCTATGCCATAATGGTAGCACTTGTAAGTAGGATTTCTTTCGACTGTGGATTTGCCTCTATTTTTGCTTCTACCTCAATTTTTATCTCGCTGTCTTCCTCGATTCTCCATGATAAGGGCTTGTGTCTGATCTGTGCCCATATTTTTTCTTCTGGCCTCCTCATTTGAAAATGCATCTTTTACCATAGGCATGGTAAGTTTGTCTTTTGGAGCTGAATTGCTAAAAGTAACCACCAATGTCTCCCAATTATCAGGAAGATAACTGAGTAGTAGGAGAACTTTTACTGCATCTCCCAATTGCATGTCTACTGTGAAGAACTGGTTCACGAGGCTTTGGAACTCATTGGTGTGTTCTGCAATGAAAGTTCTATTGGGGTTTTGGCGCGGGCAAAGCAGAAGCTCGCGGTTCGGGTGAAATCGTAATTTTAAAACTGTTTAAATTACCGAATAAATTATTCAATATCTAATATGAATAATTCATTCATATTTCACCTAAACATATTTATTCGATATCAAATAACGACATAAATAGTTAAGAAACATCGCGGAATTTTACGAAAATGTTTTTCCCCAAAATGACTTAATACACGTTTTTGACCGAACCGACCACCCAATGCACATGAGGGCTGCCCAAGTCAGCCCCAACAGTGCTAGCGTAGTTCATGGGCTGCCCGAACAGTGACCAATTCACTGTTGGGGCAGCCGTCACCCGGTTGGCTCAAAAGTCACCCGATAACGCCGTTTTTCACTATTTTCGCATATTTCAACTCCGAAACAGTTTCCGACAATTATTCCAATACCCAAAACACATCCAATACATTTATATGACATAATTTTCATCACCATAAAATTTTTTTTCCAGATTTGATCCAGAAGGTAAAACTATCAATTTTTCATGCTTTAATGTAATTTTTTTAACATTAATCACAACACCAATCCAAACCACCACTAATGAAGCACCCAAGAACAATTCTAGGCATTACAAGAGTGGTTATAACACTCTCAAATGGCAACATGTCATCAAATGATCAAATTGAACAAATATTACAATAATATCTTTCAATACTACTTCACATATGCACCAAGCTTTCCATTCCATCTTCCAAATCAAAAACACCCAAATTCTTAAGAAAAAAAGAAACCCTAGAATCTATCTAGATGATCAAGAATAAGAAACATGCATTCCAAGCTTAGGGATATTGAGGATTACCTTTAATTCTCTTAATTCCTTAGGCTTTTTCTTGATTTTCTTCACTTTTCCTTCTTGAATCATCAAGAAAATTTGGAGAGTATTTTGGAAGAGAAGGTTTCGGCCATTGTAGGCCATGAAGAAGAAAATAATAAATTTTCTCCTTTTAAATAGGAATAGCCGACCTAGTAGGGGGCATTTTGGTCATTTTAGAAAAATTAATTTGATCCAAAAATAAGAAAATAAATCATGCCACATGTTACCAATTAATAATAAGCATGTGTGATAACAATTATCACAAATGAAAAATATTTAATTAAATTAAATATAAAGTTAAAGTAGTCAAAAATCAAATTTAACACTTTAACCTTAAATTTAATACCAAGTGTAACCAATAATAATTAAACATATATTCTATAACAATTATGAAATATATATATCAATTAATTATTTAAATATTTAACATTTAAATATCTAAATAATTAATTAATATAATTATTAATCCATATGTATTTTATTTACATTAAATAAAATACGTATAGAAGTGACATGTGTCAAAATCTCATTTGACAATTAATTAATGTGTATCTAATCAAATTATGTATCAAATACAAATACATAATAATTACGACTGACCAAAAAATGTCCATATGCATGTGTTTTTGTTTAACCGATTAAACGATTCGAATGAACTCATTTAATCCGGTGAAGTGTTATGAATAATCTGTATTATTCATAAAGCATTGCCCAAGTGCTCAACGAGTACACTTCATACTATGGGACTCTCTAAGTTTAGGTTTATCCATCACGAAATCTAATTTCGTGTCCATAATTCACCCACTCATGAATTATGACGACCATAGATAATCTCGCTAAACTATGCTAGTCGAGGTCATTGCATACGTATAATCCCTCCGTCACAGGCTATCCATATTATACCTGGGATATAGATAAGAATGTCGAATCCTTTTGGTATAATATAGTCGACTTTCAAATTTACGATCTCTAAATAACACTCGAAACTCGCTCCGAAGTTATACCACGGCCATGGATTTACTAGATCACAAACACGTGTAGGATACATATGCCCTATACACAGGACTGACGGATTTTATCTTGATACGCACTGAATATCATGAACATCAGTCCACAACCAACGAACAGACGGAGGTCTGATATAAATAGATCGGTGACGTGATTGCCATCAAAGTGTGGAGGATAACTGATATATCCACTGTGGTATCTCAGGTCGAATGACCACTATGCTCTTTCAACTCTAGAAGATTCCTATTGACGTTGGTGTACCATCTATTAGGAAATCTTCAGTCAATCGTTTTGTGTTTATCAAATAAATACCTACCTGTCTATACGAGTCTCCCGAGACTCATGGTTGATTGGGATAAACCATCGGACTAAGTCAAGATATATGATATGTACTGGTCTCAGTGGATTTTACTAACCGACCATTGTTAGTAAATCTTGACCATAAACTTTATTTAAGGATATACAACTTATAGTGACGCTTCCTAATGTCAATTACAAACTACGTTGTAACTGCGCACTTCATTGTAAATCTTAGGGTCTTTGTCTAATATACAAGTATCACTAAATTAGATTTAGTTTCAATCTAATCATAATTAGATATCTAATCGTAATTAGATCGAATATGTATATAAAAGACAAGAGGTGCTACCATTAAATAAGTAATATTATGGAAAAAGACATTGTTCGCATTCATGAATCAGACATAAATACGATCCAGATTGGCACTCCGAGCATCAACCCTAACAAGTTCCACTTTGTAGTTTCAAGTTCATCAAACTCCTCATTATTAAGGCTTTATTCTATGCCGTCTTGGCCTGATACATATTTTCAATCTTTATCCATATTTCGTAAGCGTATGTATCTTGTGCTACTTGGTGGAAAACGATGTGGCTGATCCACTGTCTAAACTAACCTAGAGTTCTGTTATTGAGTTTATTCCAGTCACACTCTTTGACAGAATCCGATCTCACACCCTTCACCTCGATTATAATGAACATATCCTTGTAGTGTAAATAATCTTTCATCTGAGGCCTCCAGATAGAGTAATTGGTTGATGTCAACTTGATCATCGCACCAAAAGAGGAATCTTCCATTTTCATTTAAAGTTTAAAGTTTAAAATTAATATAGAATAAAATCAGGGCTGATTTTCACAAATCAAAGGTCACCGTTACATCCGGAACGATCGCAAAAGGTGGATTTGACTATTCATTGGTCCAAATCCGACAGTTTATTTGTAAATTTCTAATTTTTCTAGGGCTAAAATATAATTTACGAGACTTTAGGGGGCTTAGTGAAATTTACTAGGTATGCTGACTTGTCTGACACTTGGTAGATGATGTGGTAGCTGACTGTATCGGAAAAGCGGACGTGGCAGATGACTAGTTCGGAATTACTAACGTGGAAGATGACTGGATCGGAACAATGATGTGGCAGATGACTTTACCGAAATTATTGATGTGTCAGCTAACTGGACCAGAAAAGTTGACATGTGTGATGACTACACCGGATTTTCTTACGTGGCAGATGATTGAGCTTCAAACTGTACCGAAATGCCGATGTGGCTGACACGTGTGCCGTCTTCAACCTTTGGAGCGCGTGATAGCGCGTGGGCAGGCTATTGGAAGGCGCGTGCGGCGTGTGAGGGCTGATCTGATCTCCGAAAAATACTAACGTGCTCGTCTCGATGTGAAAAATTGATGGTATGCTCAAAACTGATTATTGACAATTTTCCCGAAAATCGAATTTTCCGAACCAAGTTATGTTCTTCGGTTTTATGACCCCCAATGTATAACCAAAGCTCTTATACCACTTGTTGTGATTCTCTGATCACTGAAGAGTTTTTATTAGGAAAAACCGAATTCTATTACTATAACAACATAATTTACAAAGTGTTTGAAACTCTAAAAAAAAAAAAAAACTCACTCTCTAAGCTTTCTTACCTTGTAGCTTAATATTTTGGGATGCCTAAAGCTCACAAATGAGCTTTATATTTATAGAAAAACTTAGGCTCACATTTTCAAAAAATGAATTGTGCCTATCGAAAGTAGTTTTGGAAATTTGCCCTATTTTCAAAGCTACACCTAAAGTGTCTTGGAGACTTGCAATGGTGGTTGGCAATGCATGCCACCATGCATGCAGCTGGATTCTTCAAGCCAATAATGTTATAATCCTTCATGCTCTTACGTCTTGACAACCAAATCCTAAACCTTAAGCTACTAAGCCAGAGAGGACATAATATGATAACCAGAATATCATCTGTGATAGCTTAGGAATATATTGTTGTGTGAGGAACGGACAAAACCGAGCGCAGCGGAATCCTCCCGAGATCAAATCCCGAACGAATACAAATTTTTTTTTTATTCGACAGTCCTTAACAGTGGGTTTAAAATTTTTTCCATCAACTTAAAATTTTCCTAATGCACTAAAAACATTTTTCATGCATTAAAATAATTACCATAAGCCAATTAAAATTTTTCAACACACTTAAATACATTTATCAACTCTTGACAAATTAATCTAAGCATCAAAATTATTTCCAACACTTGAAAATAATCCAAACATACTAAAATTAATTTTCCAACATTTGAAAAATTAATTCAATCATACAAAATAATTTTCCAACTCTTGCAAAATTATTCCAAGCATACAAAAATTAACATATCAACTATATATCGATTTTCCAACACTTCAATGCTTCTAATTCTCACATACATGCTTCCAATTTATCCAACACTTCCACAAAAAATTTTCTCAACAAAATTAATCAACAAATTGAACAAATAAATTGACAAATTAAATGTACCAATAAGCTTTGCCAATTGATTTATGCTTTGCATCCAAGCTTCCAAATACTCCAAGCTTTTTCAACCTTTGAACTCAAGTTTCTCAAAATCTTCCAAGCTTTTGAAATCCTTCAAAACTCCACCAAATTGAGCTTTCTTAAGAACAAATCTTAGTGATCAAAAGGTGGTTTGATCACTCAAGAGTGGCAACAAAATTTTCCTCAAAATTCAACACTTGAACCCTAGGAAAAATGAAGAACTCCAAGAACTTCAAGGACAATAATCAACCCTTAACTCTTAAGAATTAATTCCATGGACTTAATATTAATTTAGGTGATTTTTTGGTGAGAGATTTTGCTTGATATTGATGAACAAACAAAAGAAAAAACTCAGCCCCTTGCTTCTTAAGACTCTCGGCAGAAGCTATTCAAAAAGGTGGGTGTTGCCCTTTTTTTTTTGATTCGGCAGTAGTGAAAGAAAAAGGAAGAGTTGTAATTTTTTTTGCTTTGTGCGGCAGTAGTCAATAATAATGAAAGCACATTTTGCTATTAAAACATTTTTGTTTTTATTAAAATTAATTAAGAAAAACAAACCCAAGCCAATTAAATATAAACCATGGTTTAAAAGCATCTTTACTCCACACCAGATGTTTCAAAAAGCTAACTTAACCAAAGTTAAATAATAACTTAGTTACAATTAAAAACTTTAGTTACATTAACCAAAATTATTCAATTGTTTTAATTTAGTTACCTTTAATTAATTAATACCTTTATTTGTATAAACTAAGTAATTAATTTTGTACATTAATTTAACAATTAAATTAATTTACTAATTAATTACTAATTTAATATAAATCAAATTTACATTTATTATACAATAAACTTATATCAACTCTTGATATAAAATTAATTAATTTAATTCATCTCATGAATTATCAAATTAAACAATTTAATCCTAAAAACTCAAAAAATACTTTGTCAATATTTGACGAAAGTCGCCCTAGTGCTCAACGAGTAAACTTAATATAATGGAACTCTCTAGGCACACGTTCCGTTTGTTACTTATATATATATATATATATATATATATATATATATATATATATTATATATATATATATATATATATATATAATATATATATATATATATATATATATATACATGAAGGCCTGCCCACCTACAAATCATTACTAAAACAACACGACACGTCGAACCATACAAGTCGAGGTTAAAATGCTAATGTATAATCCTTTCATCATTTCTTTTTCCAATTGAGTAAGGTTATAGTTATACTGTCAAAACCTTATCTACTCAATATAAACTAACTTTTCAAAACTATATTCCATTAATAAATAATATATGTGAAATTATTTTCAATATTATTTATAATGTCAAAGAAACAATTTCTTCGACGAACTTTCGGCCGAAAGATTTTCGGAATATACTCTGAAAAATATCTGGAAACATAATCCAACCATATGGACTGACGAATCCTCATATTAACACACACCGATCTTCGTGAGCATCGGTCTATACCTAACATACATCCAGCGTTCAGACCATGAAAGGTCTCTGATGTTTGGATTTCTAAGGTGTCCCAAGATCAATTTAAGCAATGAAATCAAGTGAATACTCATAGAAGAATAGTGAAATTAAACTTACTTTGATCGGATTTTGGAGGTGTTGAACACAAAAACTTTTGCTCCTTTGAGAAGTCTCCAAGCTTCCTATTTGAAGTAGAAATCCAAGCTCCAAGCTTAATGGTGATTCCAAGCTCAAAGGTTGGTTTCCCTATCACCTTAGATGATTCATTGTAATTGCTAGCTTGTGAAATTTTTGCTACAAAAATTCCAAATCTTCCTTGTAACTCTCGGCAATGAGAGAAATGGAGAGGGAGAGAAAAAGCTTCCAAAACCATGAGTGAGAGAGAGAATTAGATGAAGTGTGTTGACTTATTTTGTATTTCAAAAATCAAAATTAGATATACCAAAATCAATATTTGGTATATGTCAAATATCTCACCAACTTGGAGTGTAAAACAAGTCTTCACTAACCCACCAAAACCCATCACCATAAAGTTAATTAAAGTGACAAGTGATGTGACTTGTGATGTGACATGTGGGCCCCACTTGAATTCAAAATCCGAGTGGGCCCGCAAACACTCCCGGGCTCGGGTTCGCTGATTCCAAATTAACGAACTTTCCGTTGCGACGTAATTAAATAAAATTTAATTAAATAATTATGCCTAGCAAAATTACTATTCACGTCGCTCGCGAATTAATTCTAAATTAATTCGTTTGCCCGAATTAAAATCCAATTTTAATTCCGCGTCGAAATCTAATTTCGTCTAATATATCGAATATATTATTTTATCGATTAATTCCAAATTAATCGTTCTCTCTCTTCAAATAATATTTTATCCTAGATAAAATCTCTCCGTAATTAATCCCAGATTAATTATGTTCGAAATATACGTCATCGGTGAATCTTCGGGAAGCGACCCATGAGATCCCTGGATATGTTGGCAATAAATCCGGTCGTCGAACTATCCGAACACGTACGTATCTTGTTCTACGTTTTTACCCATTTACGAGACATGGTTGGCTTCTAGCAAAGCACAGTGCCTACCCAATTCTCCAGAAATATTCTTAAAGGAATATATAATCTATGTCAGGCGTAGTATACGTAGTATTGCGTATTACGATCTAGTACCGGATGTCACATGCAAGGCCTGGGCCTGGAATAGTGTCTGCCCCGTACGAAGCATATATCGGATTACAAGCAACTAGTCTCTTTAAACGGGTAATTATGACCTAGTCATATTATCCCGATGGTTGCAGCACATTAGAGCACCAGTTCTGTATCCCTGTGTGATCATCATCTCCATATGACTGAAGTGATACTTCCATCTTGACATCACATACAATACACTACGATTCTCAATAAACCCAGAAGAGGCGTACACAGAACCTGTTAAGGTCCTGGACGACCAAAACCAAAACGTATTGATTGTCGCAAGTACTAGCGATGCAAGTCTCAGGTTAAGACCAAATACACCTACCCTGATGCGGACTCCCATAGACACATAGTCATACTACCAATGGGATTCCGCGGGGTCTATCCAGAGCGAAGCTGTTTCCGTACCATCGGTAAACACAACCTCCTATCACACTTGCATAAGTATCCAATACTTAAATATATGAGAACTATGTTGTTACGCTTCCATAACACGCACAAGTGCAATACTAGTCTATTCCGCATTATCGATGTCCAGTCTCGATAATACTACGACTAGGGATATTTAATGATTAAACCGTTATGGATTGATACTGTCTCATATCTTGTAATCCAAATCATAAGGACTTTTATCATTTATATATTAAAGTAATCAAATTACAAAATGAGAAAATGTAATTTCCATTGTCACATAGTTAATTTGTACAAAAACCACAATGTCTTTTACAAATAGTGACACTATGGGTCATAATTGTCTAAAAATCTCACACTTGGCCTATAGCCAGTCACTCAAGCATCTAATACCTGCACTATATACATGTTGCTCAAAATTTTACTGAGGAATAGCTTTCGTCAGCAGATCTGCAGTGTTGTCCTCTGATGCGACCTTCTCGATCTTCACATCGCCACGATGTATAATCTCACGAATCAGATGGAAACGTCGAAGAACATGCTTGGATCGTTGATGAGACCGCGGTTCCTTAGCCTGCGCTATAGCCTCGTTATTGTCACAATACAATGGAACAGGCTCAGCTGCTAACGGAACTACTCCTAATCCAATTAGGAATTTACGGATCCAAACTGCCTCTTTTGCTGCTTCAGCTGCAGCAATGTACTCCGCTTCTGTTGTTGAATCGGCAACAGTCTCTTGCTTGGAAGATTTCCAGCTTATTACTCCATTATTCAAACAAAATATGTACCCAGATTGCGACTTGGAGTCGTCTTTATGGTTTGGAAACTTGCGTCGGTAAACCCAGTTACCTCAAGTTCTCCATCTCCATAGATTAAGAAAGCATCATTAGTTCGTCTAAGATACTTTAGGATATTCTTAACCGCCATCCAGTGACCATCACCTGGATCGGGCTGATAGCGACTACACATGCTTAAAGCATACGAGACATCAGGTCGCGTACATATCATGGCATACATGATCGATCCGACTGCCGAGGCGAATGGTATCCGACTCATGTTGTCTCTCTCATCTTGAGTTTTAGGACACATGTCCTTAGATAGAGTGACGCCATGTGACACTGGCAACAGTCCCCTCTTGGACTGATCCATGTTGAATCTCTTCAACACTTTGTCAATGTACGTGCTCTGGGAGAGTCCAAGCAGCTTTCTAAATCTATCTCGGTAGATCTTTATTCCTAGAATAAAGGCTGCTTCTCTCAGATTCTTAATGGAGAATTTTAATGAAAGCCAAGCTTTCACCGATGTTAACATGGGAATTTCATTGCCAATAAGCAATACATCATCAACGTAAAGGACAATGAATGTCAGTGCGCTCCCACTAACCTTCTTATATACACAAGGATCATCCTCGTTTTGAACGAAATCATATTCTCTTATGATCTCATCAAAACGTTGGTTCCAAGAACGCGATGATTGGTTCAATCCATAAATGGATCGATTTAACTTACAAACCTTGTTTGTAAGTCTTGGTATGAAAAAACCGTCAGGCTGTTGCATATAAACATCCTCCAAAAGGTTTCCATTAAGGAAAGCGGTTTTGACGTCCATCTGCCATATCTCGTAATCGAAATATGCAACAATAGCATGCATTATCCGAATGGATTTAATCATTGCAACGGGTGAAAAAGTTTCATCGTAATCGACACCATGTCGTTGATGATACCATTTTGCTACAAGCCTAGCTTTGTACGTTTGTATGTTGCCATCCATGTCAGTCTTCTTCTTGAAGACCCATTTGCAACCAATAGGCTTTACGCCTTCTGGTGCATCAACCAATGTCCAAACTTGGTTGGTGTACATGGAATCCATTTCGAAATTCATGGCATTTTGCCATAAACCGGAGTTGATACCTTGTATCGCTTCCTCATACGTAGCCGGATCGTCTTCCTCAATAAGATTAATATCCACATGAGGTGAGATCAGAAACCCATACCTCTCAGGTTGTTTTCTGACTCTCTCCGACCTATGCGGTTCTTGTGTATTCGAAGATTGTGGTACAATCTCATCCCTGGTGGACTGTTCATGTTCCGTTAAAGATTCTGTGCCAAGAACAGTATCACTCCGATTTTCATCGAGTTCTACTTTCCTCCCACTTATCACTGCATTTAGGAATTCCTTCTCAAGGAAAACCGCATGTAGAGCAACAAATACTTTGTTCTCTTGTGAGTGATAGAAGTAATATCCTTTGGTCTCCCTAGGATATCCTACAAATAGGCATTTATCCGATTTGGGTTCTAGTTTGGTACCTTCCAAACGTTTGACGTATGCCCAGCAACCCCAGTCCATATTTCATACGGAGTCTGTTGAACAGACTTTGACGGAACCTTATTCAAAATAAGTATTGCACTGTTCAATGCATATCCCCAGAAGGAAATATGTAGCTCTGTGCGACTCATCATAGACCTTACCATGTCTAAAAAAGTTCGGTTTCTCCGTTCGGACACACCGTTTAATTGCGGTGTTCCGGGAGGAGTCCATTGTGAAAGAATACCATATTCTTTCAAGTAATCAAGAAACTCATTTCTTAAGTATTCGCCACCATGGTCCGACCGTAATGTCTTAATACTTTTGCCGGTCTGTTTTTCTACTTCGTGTCGAAACTCTTTAAATTTCTCAAAGGTTTCCAACTTGTGTCTCATAAGATACACATAACCATAACGCGATGCATCATCCGTAAAGGTTACGAAGTATTCATATCCACATCTAGCCTGGCTAGACATGGGCCCACATACGTCACTATGAACGAGGGTTAACAGTTCGGTGGCACGTGCACCTTTACCGCTAAAAGGTGATTTAGGTATTTTGCCTAATAAACAAGATTCATAGACATCATATAAATTTGGATCAAATCCGTCCAAGTACTCACTATTCGAAAGTGTGGATATACGTGTCTTGTTTATGTGTCCCAGACGACAATGCCACATATAAGTTTCATATTTGTTACTTACTTTAAGCCTATTGTTTTTTACATTATATGTTTGAGATAGATTCATATTCAAAATATAAAGACCATTATTTACATCAGCAGTGCAAATTTCCATATCATTTTTATACATAAAACACCCAGTGTTTCTCAATACAAAAGTGTACCCACATTGGGCTAACATAGATATAGAAATAATATTCCTAGTCAAACTAGGTACATAATAATAGTCTGTAAGTTTAAGTACATGCCCCGAGGGCAGTTCAAAAACAAAAGTGCCAACGGCCAAAACGGTGACTCGTGTCCCATTTCCATCGCGGAGGTCAATCTCTCATGAGGCCAGTCTCTTGCTAATCTGCAGATCCTGCACATCAGTACATATATGAGTACCATAACCAGAATCAAAAATCCAATTTTTAAAACTAGTAGTAGACATGTTTATTTCTATAACAAACATACCTGAAGCCGGTGCCTTGCCCGCTTTGATTTCCTTCATGTGTGCCTTGTACTCACGGAAGTCACGCTTCCAGTGACCCCGCTTCCCGCACTGCAGACATACATCTTAGGATTTGTCCTTACCTTTCCCAGAAGGTTTTGACGATTTGGCCTTGCCTTGCCTTTCTTCTTCTTCTTCTTCTTCTTATTCTTTACACCTTCAGTCGCCTTGGGCCAAGCCCTCGGAGTCTGAGATGTTGAAGCGAAGTGCGCCTCACGCTTCTTGCCCTTAAGGAGTTCTTTTTCTGCTTCGCGCAGTGTGGACATCAACTCTCCAAGAGTTTGGTCTTGGTTCAACATGTTGTAATTCATGATGAACCCACTCCAAGTATCGGGGAGAGACTGTAGGATCAAATCTACTGAAGTCTCAGCCTCGAAGATGATGCCAATCTGTCCGAGCTGCTCAATGTCAGTAATCATCTGTGACACATAGTGCTCAACAGACGTACCCTCTGACATGCGAGCGCGGAAGAGCTTTTTCTGTAACTCATATCTTTGCGATCTAAGATTAGATCATTGAAGATCATGCAACTTCGCCATCATCTCATAGGGATTAATCCCTTATTTTGACGACGTAATTACGGAGTCATAGCAGCAAGCATTACCGATTGAGCAGTCACGTTGTCATCACTATGAGTCTTCCAAAGCTCTAGCTCAAGCAACTGATCAGGTCGGGGCTTAGGCCCAAGAGGGTTCTCTATAGTGTAGAGCAACTTCTCGGATCCCAGAACAATTCTGAGATTCATATCCCAGTCTTGAAAGTTTGTGCCATTAAAGAAATTATCACCCATGACAATATCCTTAATGCTTAACTTCCTGTCATCTTAACCGCAATAGTCAAACTATTCGATTAACGATGTATGGGTACAGTCTAACTGTTACAAGAAAAATAATAATATATTAGTCCAACTAATAAAAATAATTGACGAAATAATTTGAAAGCGCGTAAAGCTAATTATTTGAACGAAATTGCAAAAATATAATACTAGCCTCCCACTATTTTTCGGCGAGCCTCTAACCCTCTGTTGAGTACTCGGGAAACCTAGTTTCCTAGTGGGCTAGGATCCCGTTAAATAACACACAACCTTGACTTTGGCCAACAAGCTGTATGATATTTAACTAGGTAGATCTCTAAGATCAATTGGATCTCATCCAATTCCTAATTCTGGTAGGTGGACCTCCAAGTCCGAAATATATATACAATAAATATGCCAATATATCCAATATATTTTCCTAACCTTTTTCCTCTGAATCAACTAAGCATTGGCTTTGGCAAAACAAGCTTAATGATTCCAATTAAGCGGAACCCATTGACTTTGGAAAGCTTCGTAATCGATGTCGATGGACAAGAAGTGATCTTGACTTTGGCCAACAAATCACAACTTGGACAAGACATACGATATGGAACAAAGCCTTCATGATTCAAAACACATCCGCGATGGACAAAGGTCTTGACTTTGGCCAACAAACCAGTGCCAATCTTGGATCTTGAGAATGAATCACTCAATGGAAGGAAAACGCTTAATATTTATGAGGGTTTTTCGCGTAAATTGCAACCAATTTATTATCTTGTTAGGTCTCATCATACACCCTTAAACATGCATTCTAAAAGCATAATAAGGCTCGGAAATAAATTAATAATGATATGCAGATGAATATCTCACAGATTGTTCCTAGAACAAATCACTTCATTTCCTCTCCCCGGCTAGCACTATTCTTACTTCTACCCAATTACATAATACAATTAAAGAAACCTCATAACATTGAGGGGAATTAGGTGAGAAGAGAATTACAAAGAATCGAGAGATAAGGCTGGACACGCAGGTCCAATTTAATAATTCTAAATTTACAACAATTTCCAAATTGCCATTTCCCTTCTAATATCCATCTAATATACATTATTCATTCAACACATCCATGTATTCACACAAAGCATGTTATTCAATCAATCTAATCCATTAATTAATCTTTGAATAAAGTGATCATCCAATGTTCAAACAACGATTTGATTTGCGAGAGTCCAACTCGTTTAAGAATAAGTACTCAAAGTACGAATTCTTGAATTATATCGAACTATAATTTAAATCTAATTTAATTCGTATTCAATACTAATTCTATATTTAATTCCAAATTAAATAATTACACTTTTAAATGCGCCTTTACGACTTAGATTCCAAATCTAATCTAAATGGGTCTCAGAGCCCAATTAACATCCAATGTCATTTAATTAAAGTCCAATGGGCTTTCAATTAATTTCTTAAGGCATGGACTTTGGTCAATATGGGTCAAACCCAAATACCAAAACCCAATTAAGGAATCACCATATTTGCCAAGAAACCAATTTTGGCCCATTAGGTCCAATTAAACATAAAAGGCCCATTTGTCATATTTGGACTTAATGGAATGGTTTAGGCCCAATTTGGATCCAATCCAATTGACCTAAACCAACTTGGCCCAACCAAGCCCATTAGGCCCAAATACAACATTTTAAGCCCAATTCTAAATTAAGCCCAATTAATCAAATTCTACAATTCCAAATTTCATAATTTAATTAATTAAAGTGCTTAGCCATGATTAACTATTTAAATTAACATTTCCAAAATACTAATCTAATCTATTAATCATGCTTATTCATAATCAATACATGCCAACATTATTGTTACAAAATCGTCTCATTTCCATGCTTATAGCTCACGACATTAGTAGGGATTTTATATCCGATTCCGTTTTCAATCCGATTGAATCTCAAATCAATATTTCCCAAGTCTTTAAACTCATCCAATGATCAAAAGAACAAAAAATACCATGACTTTAGGGATCATATAGTATTCGGCCAAGCCTAGTAAATGGGAAAATTAATCCAATTAATTTTTCTTCAAATTGAACATATATAACTCCAAGTTATCCATATACAAGCATGCTCAAACAAACAATTTGGTTAAATAATGCTCAAATCAAATTTACCAAAATTTAGTATATAAACCGTAATCAATTTCATGCTCAAATAGGCTTCATGATACCATTGTTTTGGATTTCTAAGGTGTCCCAAGATCAATTTAAGCAATGAAATCAAGTGAATACTCAAAGAAAAATAGCGGAATTAAACTTACTTTGATCGGATTTGGAGGTGTTGAACACAAAAACTTTTGCTCATTTGAGAAGTCTCCAAGCTTCCTCTTTGAAGTAGAAATCCAAGCTCCAAGCTTAATGGTGATTCCAAAATCAAAGGTTGGTGTCCCTATCACCTTAGAAGATTCCTTGTAAGTGCTAGCTTGTGAAATTTTTGCTACAAATATTCCTTGTAACTCTCGGCAATGAGAGAATGGAGAGGGAGAGAAAAAGCTTCCAAAACCGTGAGTGAGAGAGAGAATTAAATGAAGTGTGTTGACTTATTTTGTATTTCAAAAATCAAAATTAGATATACCAAAATCAATATTTGGTATATGTCAAATATCTCACCAACTTGGAGTGTAAAACAAGTCTTCACTAACCAACCAAAACCCATCACCATAAAGTTAATTAAAGTGACAAGTGATGTGACTTGTGATGTGACATGGGGGTCCCACTTGAATTCAAAATCCGAGTGGGCCCACAAACACTCTCGGGCTCGGGTTCGTTAATTCCAAATTAACGAACTTTCCGTTGCGAGGTAATTAAATCAGATTTAATTAAATAATTATGCCTAGCAAAATTACTATTCATGTCGCTCACGAATTAATTCTAAATTAATTCGTTTGCCCGAATTAAAATCCAATTTTAATTCCGCGTCAAAATCTAATTTCGTCTAATATATCGAATATATTATTTGATCGATTAATTCCAAATTATTCGTTCTCTCTCTTCAAATAATATTTTATCCCAGATAAAATCTCTCCGTAATTAATCACAGATTAATTATGTTCGAATCATACGTCGTCGGTGAATCTTCGGGAAGCGACCCATGAGATCCCTGAATATGTTGGCAGTAAATCCGGTCGTCGAACTATCCGAACACGTACGTACCTTGTACTACGTTTTTACCGATTTACGAGACATGGTTGGCTTCTAGCAAAGCACCGTGCCTACCCAATTCTCTAGAAATATTCTTAAAGGAATATATAATATATGTCAGGCGTAGTATACGTAGTATTGCGTATTACGATCTAGTATCAGATGTCACATGCAAGGCCTGGGGCTGGAATAGTGTCTGCCCCGTACGAAGCATATATCGGATCACAAGCAACTAGTCTCTTTAAACGGGTAATTATGACCTAATCGTATTATCCCGATGGTTGCAGCACATTAGAGCACCAGTTCTGTATCCCTGTGTGATCATCATCTCCATATGACTGAAGTGATACTTCCATCTTGACATCACATACAATACACTACGATTCTCAATAAACCCAGAAGAGGCGTACACAGAACCTGTTAAGGTCCTGGACGACCAAAACCAAAGCGTATTGATTGTCGCAAGTACTAACGATGCAAGTCTCAGGTTAAGACCAAATACACCTACCCTGATGCGGACTCCATAGACACATAGTCATACTACCAATGGGATTTCGTGGGGTCTATCCAGAGCGAATCTGTTTCCGTACCATCGATAAACACAACCTTCTATCACACTTGCATAAGTATCCAATACTTAAATATATGAGAATTATGTTGTTACGCTTCCATTAGGGGTGAGCAAAACCGGTTTCGGTTCCGGTTCCGCATGGAATCGGAACCTACCCAGAAAAATTCGGTTCCGCACTAAGTGGAACCGGAACCTACCCATTTAAACAGGGTACCCTATTATTCGGTTCCAATCTGGTTCCGGTCCGGTTCCGGTCCGGTTCCGAATTACCCTATTTTAAAATATTTTAATGAAAACTACATTCAGGTTTTGGGACTGATTTGGGCGTGCAGAGAGGGGTTTTATGGGGCAGTTAGTGAGGCAATTCAGGGACTGTTTACGGTGTGGTATGCGGCAGTTTGTGTGCTTGAGTATTGCGGCAGTTTGGACGAAGGGCAATTAACGTGAAGGGGCAGGGGCTGCTGGCGAAAAGACAATTAACGTGAAGAGGCAGAGGCTGGTTTGAGACAGTGGGCGTGAGCAGAGGCTTACAGTGAGGGAGTTTGTTCACTTTGTTGGACGTGTTTGAGGGGGGCTGGTTTGAGGCAGTAGGCGTGAGCAGAGGCTTGCAGTGAGGGAGCTAGTGTTGCGTGTTTGAGGGGGCTGGTGAAATGGGGCAGTGGGCGTGAAGTTGGTTAGGTGTGAGGCTTATGAGGGGCTGTTGAGATGGGGCAGTGGGCGTGAAGTTGGTTAGGCGTGAGGCTTATGAGGGGCTGCTGAGATGGGGCAGTGAATGTAACTAATCAGCATAAATAATGTGGTCAAGTTGATGTGAAACCGGTTCCATGGTCCGGTTCCGGTTCCGATCATTTTGGAACCGGAACCTACCCGGATAAAATCGGTTCCTTCATTTTTGGAACCGGAACCTACCCGATTACAACCGGTTCCGGTTCCAAACCCGGAAAACGGTCCGGTTCCAACCGGTTCCGGGTAGACCCGGAACCGTTGCTCACCCCTAGCTTCCATAACATGCACAAGTACAATACTAGTATATTCCGCATTATCGATGTCCAGTCTCGATAATACTACGACTAGGGATATTTAATGATTAAATCGTTATAGATTGATACTGTCTCATATCTTGTAATCCGGAACTAATCATAAGGACTATTATAATTTATAAATTAAAGTAATTAAATTACAAAATGATAAAATGCAATTTCCATTGTCACATAGTTAATTTGTACAAAAACTGCAATGTCTTTTACAAATAGTGGCGCTATGGGTCATAATTGTCTAACATCTGACATGCATGGTATCAGGCATAGAGGGTCACTCACAAGACCACCGTGGTGTCTCAAGTCAAAGGACCACATAACTACTCAACTCGAAAAGACAATTATTGACAGTTTTATGGAATATCTATTAGTCATCTTTTATGAGTTTGTTCAATATTCATTCAACTAATGAATATCTACATTTCTATACGAACTTCCGCTAAGCTCATAGTCTGTTGAGACAAACCATAAGTCCATTACATATATAGACAATGCACTAGTCTTACCAATATAATGACCGACCCATGTCAATATATCTAGACCAAGAAAAATTTATATTCAAGAGAATGCGTGATATTTCTCAACACCATTTGCAACTCTTGCAACTATATCATCATATGTTGTAACTCACGGGTCTTTACTAGATTCATATAAGGTTCCAAGTGTAACTCGAAATCTCTAACTCTTAGAGTAATATAACTCTTAGATTTACAATATATAAATAAAAGTAAGAGTTTTACCATATATTTAAATAAATAACCATGATAAAATAAATATTATATTGCATAAATATCAAATATTCATACAAAAAGTGAATGGTGCTTGATCATCATTTCCAACACTCCCACTTGTTCTAGTGCGATGGTATCTAATACCCATAGACTTCACGTGTTTCTCAAACAAGTTGGGAGTTAAGGCTTTAGTCAGTGGGTCCGCGATATTTGTTCAGTTTGTACTTTACAAACTTTAATGGCACCGCCATTGAGAGAAAACACAAACCCAAATTTAGAATTTCTATCATCTGGATCAGATTGAAAATCTGAATCCGTGTAACCTCTCAACTGTAAGTCATTTTCTCCATAAATGAGAAACTTATCCTTTGTACCGTTAAGGTATTTTAGGATATTTTCTCAACCATCCAATGGTCCTGACTCGGATCAGACTGATAACGACTTGTAACACTTATAGCCAAGCTGATATCAGGTCTAGTACATAATATGGCATACATTATGCTACCAACCACGAAAGCATAAGGCTGGCTAAGCATCTTAGCCCTTCCATCATATGACTTAGGACACATTTTCTTAGACAGATGGATACCATGTTTAAAAGGCACATTGACTGTTTTACAGTCAACAAAGTTGTACCTTTCTAAGATCAAATCAATGTACTTGGACTGAAAGAGTCATATGAGCCTCCTCGCTCTATCTCTATAAAGCTTTATACCTAGTATATAAGAGGCCTCTCCCATATCCTTCATGGAGAAAATTCTTACTAAAAAAAGGCTTTGACAGATTATAACATACCTATATCATTTCCGAAAATAAGTATATCATCAACATAAAGCACTAAGAAGACTACTATGCTCCCACTAACCTTTTTATAGACACAATATTCCTCTTCGTTTTAATGAAACCAGAAGATCTGATCACATCATCAAAATGAAGATTCCAACTACGGGAAGCTTGTTTAAGTCCATAAATAGACCTTTTAAGCTTACATACCAGATTCAGATCTTTGGCGAATGCGAATCCCACGGGTTGTTCCATATGGATATCTTCCTCAAGATTTCCATTCAGAAATGCCGTTCCATCTGCCAAATTTCATAATCATAGTATGCGGAAATAACTAATAAAATCCTGATTGACTTAAGCATGGCGACATGAGAAAAGGTTTCCTCATAATCAATAGCTGATTTCTGAGTATATCCTTTTGCTACCAGTCGGGCATTAAAGGTTTCCACCTTTCCATCGGGCCCCCGCTTTCTATTGTAAACCCATTTACAACCGATAGGAACAATTCCCTCGGGGAGTGGAACCAAGTCCCAGACTTGATTATCATGCATTGAGGCAATCTCGGATTTCATAGCTTCCAGCCATTTTTCTGTATCGATGTCTAACATCGCCTCTCTGTAGGTTAAATGATCTTTTTCTTCAACTAAGAAAACACCGAGGGAATCATCAGATGACACCCCATATCTGATAGGGGGTCTCGATATCCTTTCTGACCTACGAGGTGGTTGTGTCAAAGTTATCTCATCTTCGTGAACTTCTGGTTCTATCGTCGATTCAATGTTACTTTGATTGACTTCATCTAAATCAATCATTCTATGATCTGCACTTTCTAACACAAATGGTGTTTCTAAGAAAGTTGTATTTCGAGCAACGAACACATTTCGGTTCTCGAGATCATAGAACTGATATCCCATGGAATTGTTTTAGGATATCCGATGAATCGATACTTGTACCCTCAAGGTGAAAAAAAATTCCATGGGATATCAGTTCTATGATCCCAAGAACCGAAATGAATCGATACTTGTACCCTCTAGGTGCAAGTTTATCCCGCTGTGCAACTCTTACATAGGCATGACAACCCCAAATCTTAATATACTTAAGACTCGGTTTCCTTCCAGTTCATAACTGGTACGGAGTAGTCAGAACGATTTTTTATGGAACTTTGTTCATAAGATGAGCGGCAGTGTTTAGAGCATGACCCCACAAGTATATTGGTAGATCAGTAAAACTCATCATCGATCGAACCATATCTAATAAAGTTCGATTCCTCATCTCCGAAACACCATGGTGTTAAGTAGTGCCTGGAGGAGCATACTGAGCGAGAATCTCATTCTCTTTTAAATAACTCACGAACTCACTGCTCATGTACTCACCGCCCCGATCTGATCGAAGGCATTTCAAGAGTTTTTCGGTTTGTTTCTCTACTTCAAATCGGTATTCTTTGAACTTTTTAAAAGTTTCCGATTTGTGTTTCATAAGAAACACATAACCATATCGTGGCAAATCATCGATAAAAGTTACAAAGTATTGAAACCCACTCATGCCAGCATGATTTAGAGGACCACATACATCGGAATGCACAAGTTCCAATAAATTATTAGCACGGTGTCCAATACCACTAAATGAGGATTTGGTCATTTTACCTTGAATACAATATTCACAAACTGGTAAAGGTTCTATGGTTAGATCAGATATCAAACCATCATTAACTAGTTTGGTTAGGCGTTTCAGGCCTATATGACCTAATCTCATATGCCAAAGTTCTGTGTTATTTATTTCATCCGATCTTTTCCTTTTAGATTTCTCTATATTAAAGACATCACGAATTTTTGTAAGAATGTAATGTCCATCAACCATGGGACATGAAACAAGCAAAACATTCATATTATCATATAAATTTAAAAGGCCATCTTTAATATTTACATGAAATCCTTCACTGTCAAGTACATGAAGCGAAATGATTTGTCGTATCATACTAGGAACAAAATAACAGTTATTAAGTGTAATATTACATTCATCAGAGAGTTTCAAAAAATAAAGTTCCTACTGCTTCAACTTGTAGAGAATCTTCATTCCCTACTCGCAGCTGGATCTCTCACGGATTTAATCTTCTAGTTTCTCTTAGAGCTTGCAATGAATTGCAGATATGAGAAGGACAAGCAGTGTCTAACACCCAAGTCGAACTAGAATAAAAAATAGTGTAATGTCAATAATAGGAAAGCAAATACCTGAGGGAGCTTTCTTCAAAGAAGCTAAAAATTTCGAACAGTTGCGTTTCCACTGTCCAAGCATGTCGCAGTGGAAATATTTTCCTTTTGCAACATATGTCTTCACCTTTGGTTTAGAAACCCCTGCGGAAGCAACCTTTGGACCTTTACCTTTAACTTTCCTTTTCTTTTCAGTTTCTTCCCAACCGGCTTTTGAGAAGCCTGAGAAGGTCCAGAAGAAGAAGCACCAGTGATGATGAATTCAGAACTATTCTTATTCACGTCTTCTTGAGTTGTCAGCAACATATTGTGCAACTCAGAATAAGTGGGAAGCATTTTATGCATGTTAAAGTTAACGATAAAGTCCTACTGCTTCAAATACAACAAGATTGATCCGGAATCAAGCATCGACATGTACTTCCTCTGTAGTTCCGGTACCATTGATCCCAAGATGTATGACCGGACTTTCTGATCATCATTCTTCCATATCTCGAACGTCTCACGTTTTTCATCTAAAGCATCATCCGAAAACCTTGCGGGCATTGGATGATCTAGAACGTATTCAAGTTGCTCCGCTTGGCAGAGAATCCAAAGATTCATGAGCCAAACAATATAATTAACAACACCCTGGAGCTTATGCATATCAAGTATACGCGAAAGCGGGTTCGAAACATACATTCGGTCTACACAAGGATAAACAAAAATAAAGCGGAAATATAATATTTAAATATCATGATAAAATACTAAATAGAATATGGATTTACTTTTTCTATGAAGTGCCCTCGCATTGTCTTACATATTCTTGATAATCTCTACAAACAATAATATAGAAATTTAACTCTTAAATCTCACAATGAGAAGTAGATCCTCCTTGACATTTACGCAAGTCTCACGCTTTTGCAATATTGACCATTGTAAATTCAAGAAGGTAGACAATTATTGTCAATTGCATCTCATGCAACTCTTACATTCGGTCCTAAATCGAATCTCATCCTCACGCTTTAGCAATATTGGATAGTTCAATTATTAGATCAACTTGTCTATCCCCGAAAGTAAGATACTAATATTAACCTCACCCTTTAGCAATATTGGATAATACTTTCTCTTAAATTCGACTAATCTCATGCTTAACCGAAATAGTACAAAATATTACAACTAATCCCTCATGCTTTAGCAATATTGGCAATAATCACAATGGTTTCACTAACACCATATAGAAAAGCCGGACCATGTCATATTTTCAACTAAAATAATGACACTTAATGATCTAGCGTAGAGATTTTTCCAAAGTTGAATGCATACAAATATGTAAAATGTATGCATGTCCAAAAATGCCTGAAACATGTAATTCACAATTAAATGTATGCATGGGCATTTTAAAACTTTGAGAAAGGAACATGAACAATTAGAAGCACGTATCGCTCTGATACCATTTGTTCTGTGAGGAACGGACAAAACCGAGCGCAACGGAATCAGCCAGAGATCAAATCCCGAACGAATACAATTTTTTTTTTATTCGGCAGTCCTTAACAGTGGGTTTAAAAATTTTTCCATCAACTTAAAATTTTCCTAATGCACTAAAAATATTTTCCATGCATTAAAATAATTACCATAAGCCAATTAAAATTTTTCAACACACTTTAATACATTTATCAACTCTTGACAAATTAATCTAAGCATCAAAATTATTTCCAACACTTGAAAATAATCCAAACATACTAAAATTAATTTTCCAACATTTGAAAAATTAATTCAAGCATACAAAATGATTTTCCAACTCTTGCAAAATTATTCTAAGAATACAAAAATTAACATATCAATTATATATCGATTTTCCAACACTTCAATGCTTCTAATCCTCACATACATGCTTCCAATTTATCCAATACTTCCACAACAATTTTTCTCAACAAAATTAATCAACAAATTGAACAAATAAATTGACAATTAAATGTACCAACAAGCTTTGCCAATTGATTTAAGCTTTGCATCCAAGCTTCCAAATCCTCCAAGCTTTTTCAACATTTGAACTCAAGTTTCTCAAAATCTTCCAAGCTTTTGAACTCCTTCAAAACTCCACCAAATTGAGCTTTCTCAAGAACAAATCTTGGTGATCAAAAGGTGGTTTGATCACTTAAGAGTGACAACAAAATTTTCCCCAAAATTCAACACTTGAACCCTAGGAAAAATGAAGAACTCCAAGAACAAGAATAAACCCTCAACTCTTAAGAATTAATTCCATGAACTTAATATTAATTTGGGTGATTTTTTGGTGAAAGCTCAGCCCCTTGCTTCTTAAGACTATCGGCAGAAGCTATTCAAAAGGTGGGTGTTGCCCTTTTTTTTTTTTGATTCGGCAGTAGTGAGAGAAAAAGGAAGAGTTGTAATTTTTTTTCTTTGAGCGGCAGTAGTCAATAATAATGAAAGCACATTTTGCTATTAAAACATTTTTGTTTTTATTAAAATTAATTAAGAAAAAAAAACCCAAGCCAATTAAATATAAACCATGGTTTAAAAACATCTTTACTCCACACCACATGTTTCAAAAAGCTAACTTAACCAAAGTTAAATAATAAAATATCTCACCAACTTTGTAACTTAGTTACAATTAAAAACTTCAGTTACATTAACCAAAATTATTCAATTGTTTTAACTTAGTTACCTTTAATTAATTAATACCTTTATTTGTATAAACTAAGTAATTAATTTTGTACATTAATTTAACAATTAAATTAATTTACTAATTAATTACTAATTTAATGTAAATCAAATTTACATGTATTATACAATAAACTTATATCAACTCTTGATATAAAATTAATTAATTTAATTTATCTCATGAATTATCAAATTAAACAATTTAATCCTAAAAACCCAAAAAATACTTTGTCAATATTTGACGAAAATCGCCCTAGTGCTCAACGAGTAAACTTAATATAATGGAACTCTCTAGGCTCACGTTCGGTTGTTACTTATATATATACTTATATATCTCATATATTTGTATATATATATATATATAAATGAAGGTCTGCCCACCTACAAATCATTTCTAAAACAACACGACACGTCGAACCATACAAGTCGAGGTTAAAACGCTAATGTATAATCCCTTCATCATTTCTGTTTCTAATTGAGTAAGGTTATAGTTATACTGTCAAAACCTTATCTACTCATTATAAACTAACGTTTCAAAACTATATTCCATTAATAAATAATATATGTGAAACTCTTTTCAATATTATTTATAATGTCAAAGAAACAATTTCTTCGACGAACTTTCGGCCGAAAGATTTCCGGAATATACTCTGAAAAATATCTGGAAACATAATCCAACCATATGGACTGACGAATCCTCATATTAACACACACCGATCTTCGTGAGCATCGGTCTATACCTAACAGACATCCAGCGGTCAACCATGAAAGGTCTCTGACATGCATGGTATCAGGCATAGAGGATCACTCACAAGACCACCGTGGTGTCGCAAGTCAAAGGACCACAATCACTACTCAACTCGAAAAGACAACTATTGACAGTTTTATGGAATATCTATTAGTCATCTTTTATGAGTTTGTTCAATATTCATTCAACTAATGAATATCTGCATTTCTATACGAACTTCTGCTAAGCTCATAGTCTGTTGAGACAAACCATATGTCCATTACATATATAGACAATGCACTAGTCTTACCAATATAATGACTGACCCATGTCAATATATCTAGACCAAGAAAAATTTATATTCGAGAGAATGCGTGATATTTCTCAACACCATTTGTAACTCTTGCAACTATATTATCATATGTTGTAACTCTCGGGTCTTTACAAGATTCATATAAGGTTCCGAGTGTAACTCGAAATCTCTAACTCTTAGAGTAATCTAACTATTAGATTTACAATATATAAATAAAAGTAAGAGTTTTACCATATATTTAAATAAATAACCATAATAAAATAAATATTATATTGCATAAATATCAAATATTCATACTAAAAGTGAATGGTGCTTGATCACCATTTCCAACATATATTTGTTGGTCTATATTATGATCACTATATCGTATGCAGGCAGCACTAGATGGAGTGGATATATTAACGCTGTCGATTGGACCAGATGAGCCACCAAGAGATACGATAACAATGCTGGGTATTTTCGATGTCTTCATGCTCTTTGCAAGACGAGCCGGAGTTTTCGTGGTGCAAGCTGCCGGGAATCAGGGTCCAGCTCCATCAACTGTAGTTTCTTACAGCCCTTGGGCAGTAGCTGCTGCATCTAGTAGTACAGACCGAATTTATCCTGGTTCTCTGCTTCTCGGAAATGGTCAAACTGTTGGAGGTGTAGGATTATCAGGGCCTACTTGTGGAAGAGGGTTGTTCCTTTCAAGGCTAGTATTGGCCAAGGATGTAATGAGGGTAAATGGGTCATTTCCAAGGACTCCACAGTACATGGAAGAGTGTCAATATCCTGAAGCATTTGAGCCCAATCTTGTGCAGGGTAGTGTTATCATTTGCACTTTCTCTGATGGCTTCTATAACCAGACTTCAACACTCACTGCCATCATCAACACAGCAAGAACTCTTGGATTCATGGGTTTTATTCTACTAGCAAACTCAAATTATGGTGATTATATTGCTGAGCCAATTCCCATTGCTGTTCCTGGCATTTTAATCCCAAAAGTTGCAAGTTCACAGGTCAATGCTCATTTTTCAAAACAGAGAATACTCATGGACTTGTATTATAATTTATATTGTTCTATTTAACTTATATAGGATTTGGGAGCCTAACAGAAAAATTTGCCTTCGTGTTTTGCAGATTGTTCTGCAGTACTATGAGCAACAAACACACAGGGATGAGAGAGGATTCGCCATTATATTCAATGCACAAGCTGGCATTGGAGAGGGTAGAGTTGCTTCATTTGAAGGCCGGGCACCCACTGTTAGCAGATTCTCTTCGAGAGGACCAGATTTTACTGACCTTAACAAGAATCCTACTGATGTCCTGAAGCCTGATGTGATTGCACCAGGGCACCAAATTTGGGCAGCCTGGAGCCCCGTTAGTGCCAAAGATCCCATACTTGCAGGTAATTAAGCAGCAATACTTAATTTTAGTTTATATTATTTCGAAAGAATTTGGAACTAGTATTGAGCTGAATTGTACTAAATTTTGCTTACTTTTCTCTCACATGTGCTTTACAAGTAATAAGAGTAAAGGTTTAGTTATATTTAAATTATGATCCAAAAAAAAAAAACTCAATAAAAATGTCAGTACAGCAGTGAATCCACGCCCATTTTGATTTTAAAATTAGAATAGAAATTGAGCAAGTTTGATTTTGATTATAGCAGGATACAGTTTTGCACTATTGTCCGGTACAAGCATGGCAACACCACATATTGCGGGAATAGCAGCTCTCATCAAGCAATATAATCCATCATGGACACCATCAATGATTGCATCCGCTATCTCTACCACTGCCACCAAGTATGATAATCATGGAGAACTTATAATGGCAGAAGGATATGAAATCGATAGCATATACAACTCCACTCATTTTGATTTAGGCGCGGGCCTTGTCAGTCCAACTCGTGCTCTTGATCCAGGCCTTGTTTTGTCATCAGGTAAACTTCTTACTGCATTTCTGATATTGCTTGCTTGGGAGCTGTTTTAGTTTTGCTTCAGTAATCTTATATCTACAATACATGATTCTTAAATAGGATTTGAGGACTACATCAGTTTCTTGTGCTCTTTGGCCGAGACTGATCGAGTTTTGATCAAGAAAGCTACCGGGGTATGGTGTAATCAATCGCTTAGCCATCCAGCGAACCTGAACCTGCCTTCAGTGACAGTTTCAGCAGTAAAAAGATCACTAATTCTACGGCGTAGTTTCAAGAATGTTGGGAACAAAACAGAGACATACATAAGCTCAGTTCTACCTCCAAATGGGACAACAGTGAACTTGTATCCACCTTGGTTCACTGTAGCGCCGCAGGGAACTCAAGATTTGGACATACAATTCAATGTGACCCAAGCAATTGGCAACTTCAGCTTCGGTGAGATTGTATTAACAGGAAGTTTGAATCATATTATCAGAATACCATTATCAGTTAATCCAGTATCGATATTCTAAATTACAGGTCAATAGTACAATTAGTTATGATGAGAGGGCTTCAAAAAGAAACAAGCTTTGCATCTTTACTATACATGTATTAGCATATGGGAATTAATTGTCCCAGATATTGAATCAAAATTAATGAAAAAAATAAATATTTGAATTGGCAACAATATACATTTTTTTTTTTAAATCGTTGTAAACCCCACCGCCAAACCACCCATTCTAGGTTTAAGCAGAGATCCTCGACCCTACACCACCAAGCCACACCCCTTGACAATAATATACCTGTTTAATTTGTAGTATACGTACACTCTTTACCCCCTAGATACCGATACACCTCCGAAAAAGCAAAGCCCCGATTTCTTGTATTTCAGGAGCAAATTGTAGTGCATGAAACTTACATCTACATCAAAGTCCGTAGATGAAGTCCCCAGTCAGATAGAGCAAAGTAAGAAACAGGAAGGGCATAACACTACAAAAGACCAAGTTGTGATGACAAACCAATACATAATGCTTACAATATATAGAACTTGCATTTGACTAGCATAACAAAGCATGCAAGTTCTACTGCAACTGGAAATGTAATGGGTCAATGGCCTGACGATTTCCCAACCCTGCTTCGAAGTACAAGTAAGGAGAGTGTTTTTTAAATAAAAATTTGCATTGTACTCTTTTGGGATGTTTACATCTATCACCGAAACAGCATATGGACAACTCTATACAAAAACACACACTGATGCTACTATTGCATCAATTAAAGATTGTAAAATTTTTGATTAAGATGTTTAAGGGCCAAATTTCGGATAGGGACCCAAATGTTATTATGTCTTCGGCGCACGTATCAGACTTGCACTAAAACAAGCCTCATGGCCTTCATATGGCCAAAAATAGCGTTATGGGCTCGTGGGCCCCCGAGGCCCAATCCACGCGAATCTAATCATTAAAAAATGAGTCTGCACAGAACGCACATGTAGGGCCCACGAGCCCGTATACCCACAAGGGTAAGAGGCCCATGCGGCCTGAAAGGCCTCTAAGAACCACAAACCATGTTATGCGGTGTCTTAGTAGACATTGCTAGCACTAATCCTTTTCCAACAAGGAAACTAAGTATTTAGACTAATCCAAATACAAATGGGATTACACCTAATCGCAGGATATTTAGGTACTCCTAATTCAATCCCAACTCCACTACCCTCTCCTAAAAGGACTGGAATTCAAATATTCCAAAGAAATCCTAAACCGACTAAGAGGCTACTTCACAGCCTATATAAAGAGAGGGGGTCCAAGCCCATAGGGATGGCAGGACTCACCAATGACTGATTCAACACTCTACATTCATTATTAAAACTTAGGCTCTCACACTTGAGTTGCCTTGATTCTTCTCCTCCTTTGCTCATCACCATCACTGATTTGAGCGTCGGAGTGCCTATGGTGTCCACCACACCGGTGGGTAGCTACTTTATGCTCCGTTTTCCTTTTTTTGTTTACAGGATCGTTGGAGCCCCCATCATACAAATTCTCGATTGCAGGCTGAAGGTAAAATTTAGAGTATACAATTTGGTGCCTACCGTGGGGGCTCGATGATTCATAGCAAGCAAAACACAGTCATTCTACGACCTGAACCACAAACCATCCATGACTTTTGGAAATGAAAATATCCCAGACACCACGTCTGGTCAATTGAGTGTTTTACAAGAACGATCACGGGCATTGGAAGGAGCAAACATACAAAATGAAGTACCGACATCACTCTCCAAAGGGAGTTGGAGTGGATGAACTCAACTTCCCAGCATTGTGAACTCCAAAATCAGTCTAATGACCCTCATCCTCCAGACCAATCTTATAAGGACTTTTGAAGACGCTGTAGATCCCAATCAGCCCCAAGATATGTCAGCTACCCAAAAACCATTTTCTTGGAACACTGCTTCTACTTACCCCAATCGTTAGTGGTGAGCCTCCACACTAGATGCTCCATCTTGGACCACGGATACAAGTGATACCTCTCTTTCTCAGTCAGAAGTTTCATTAGGTATGTTCCTCATGTGTTAGGCATCAATTGAGAAGGAACCACCCATAGTGAATACTCACTCGATAGTTCATCAACACCATCAGCCTGAGACGACTCAGATGATGTGCTGACAATACATCTCAATAGAGGTGTAACTTAAATCAATTAGATTAAGGAAAAAAAGAGCCAGATACCACTCATTGTCGCCTATGAGACATCATAGCTTCCGAAACAAGTATTCATTGATTACTTGTGTTGGGTTCTCTAAGAACTAGCCAATGATCTAATAAGCATAAAACATGTGAATACTCGAAGTAAGATCGCGGAAAAATACTTACAACGATCGGTTGAGTGGATGTAGAGAATATCAAAACTTTGTTCCTTTAGAAGTGCTCCAAGATCTCCTTTGATTGTATGTTTGATTTAGCTCCAAGCTTGATCTTTGATTCCAAACTCTTGGGAATGATTTCCCTATCACCTTTGTATGATTCTTTAAGTGCTAGCTAAGGAAGAAAATTGCAACAAAATTCATTCCCTTGTTCTTGGTGGTTCACGGCAAAAGGAGGATAGGAGAGTGTTATTTGGCTTTTTGATATTTTGATTTCTAAAATCAATTACCACTTATGAAAAGTCAAAACCAAATTTTGGTATATGCTTTACCAAAAGGCTAAGCAATGTTTTGGAGGGAAAATGCATTTAATGCCTCCAACTACTCCCATCAATCAACTTTGACACTTGATGGATGACCGGTGCTTACACACACGCGTATAACGCAAGCACACGTATCGTTCAAGTAGTATAAAAAGTATCGATCCCATTGGGACTTAATACCTAATCTATTAATTTTATGAGGTCAAATGATTACTAGTATCTAACAGGTTGATTGATTGATTTGAATGGTGATGATTTTAAATTTAAAAACAAGTAAATAAAATTGCACGAAAGTAGGTTTAAGAAAATTCAATATTAGGAAACTATCTAGGGTTGTGAATCTTCCAATATCATTTTAAAGATGAAGTGATTATTTTATTTTTATGTAATATATCGGTTTACTAACCTGGAACACTAAATTATGCGAAAGCCTCTGTCGATGGTCAGACGCAAATACCCAGTATAACCTAATTGAACCATATGTCTATGTCAACCAAATTACCTGGATTCATTAAGTTTAAGTTCCAATTATGGCTACCCCCGCCCGACATGTATATGTCTATCCTGTAAGGAAATCTATTAAAGGGTTATATAACCTTAAGGAAGATCGTGGGCTATTAAGTCTACGGCTGAAACCTAAAATTCCTTTGCAAGTTTATTTTAGATTTACCAGATCAATCTTATTAGTGGCTAATTAACAAGACACATTAAGCTTAAGACTTAATAAGTAAACCTTTAAATTACCCAAACTATAAAATAACCCCTTATAAACCGGTGATATTAGAATTCATCACAACCCCAGATAACTAACTTAGTTACGACACATAACTAGGTCTAGTAAAAACTTAAATAAAATAAAAGACATAAAGTAAAATGCTGAAAGTAAATTGCTGAAAAGTAAATGACGAAAAGTAAATGCTGAAATTAAATACAGAAAATTAAATGCTGAAAGTAAATGCTGAAAGTAAATTACTGAAAGTAAATGCTGAAAGTAAATTACTGAAAGTAAATTGCTGAAAAGTAAATGAAGTAAGAGTACAATAAAAGAAAATGCTGAGGTAAAAGGATCCACTTTTATTACTTCTATTTTAGATATCTCCCTTAATATAATATATTGACTTTGCATGATAATTACCAACCAGCCATATAGTCGGTATCGAGATTAAGTCAAATTAATAATTAATTACCAACCGACCAATCAGGCGGTATCCAGTTTAGTCAGGTTAAAACCAATTTAAATAATTACCAACCGACCAATATGGCGGTATCCTCGTTAAGTCAGGTTTTAACTAGTTTATATATTATAATTAAGGGAGATTAATCTAAATATTAGTAATAAAATTTTTACCTTTTACCCTATCAAAGGGGAGTGTAGGCACTGCATTTTTGCATATAAGTCCCGATGATGAGCCTCGTGCGGATGCACTACCTTTTAAGTCACGAAAGTCGCGGGAAACGGACGTCAGAAGGAAAAAGTCAAGAATTGACATCTTGTTGGATTTAATTCACTTGTTTAGCTTCGAGTTTGCTCGTTGGATCTCTGTTTTAAAATTTATCCCCGGCCCAAACCTTAAACCTACCCAAATCCTCCCCACACAGATGCACACATGAAAACCCTCCATGCTCATCTCTCTCAAAGACTCACAAAAATACAAACCCTAATCCTTTGGCCCTCTCTCTCAACACTCACGCAACAAGCCCCGGAAACCAGCTTCTGACCTGCACGCAATACCACCTGAAAGCAGCCCCTGAATCCACGCCAATTACCCCTGAAAACAGCCCCTGAATCCACGCTAATTGCCCATGAAAACAGCCTCTGAACTCACACCAATTACCCCTCAAAACAGCCCCCAGTGAACTGCCTTTTACTACCAGAACTGCACCCTGAAATCTACCCAACAACACCGCAAACTACACCCCAAACAACCCTCCACATTACCGTAAAACAGTAAGCTAAAATCGTGACCAAAAACTGCCATAAAACCGAGTAAAACAGCAGCCCAAACAGCGAAACAGCGAAGCAAAACGTTGAACTAATGAACCAAAGGAGTTGCAGAGCATCAACCCTTCCGACAACCGCGTACCGCACTTCCGAGAGACGACCAAAGAGGTTAGACATGAGGGTACCCTTTTTGTTTATTCTCTTTTATTCGTATTTATTTTATTGCTTTATTTCGTATGAGTATTGTGGATTGGTGCATAATGTGATTTCCGGATGAATGAAATATGTGTTCTCTCTTGCGGTATATCGGATGGAAACCCGGACGTAAATTCTGTAGCCGAATCCGAATGGACGGTATTGCGGTTTGCACTCGGGATACAATGCCACGTACCACTTGAGAGACATACATATTTCGTTTCATCCAACCTTGTATTCAAGCATGATTAGGCCGTTAGTAGGTTATTTATTTTTTAAGTATGATTTAGTCTAGTACGTTATTTCTTTATGCATGATTTAGTTATTTTCTTTCGTAATAGGAGTTTAATTTACGTTTTTGTTTAGGTTGTTATTTATTTTTCGTATTTGATAATTCAACACGCTCATTGTGTGACATGATAACTTACTTTTAAAGCATGCAAACTTAGATTTAAGCCATATACGAATTTAGGTGTAGGTTACCTTTTTGCAAATGTATGTTGATTAGACTTGGTTAAAATTGCACAAATCCGTTCATTACAAGTGACAAGTTTGAGGTCTTCCCTTGCGAGGGGTGAGTGCGGCCTTAAATCATTTTCCCGATTCACACCGGGTGGCGACTCCATTATTCTTTGGTTAAGTCCCCCGCGGGCTACTCCGTACTCCCAATTGGGCCGTGAGACTGGAACAGCGTCGCCAATTTCTGTGTCCTACAGGGAGTTACCTCCTCATTACTGAAAAGTAAAAACTGAAAATTAAAGAAAGAAAAGTACTGTGCGTAAAAGTAAATTGCAGAAAGTAAAAACTGAAAAGTAAAGAAAAGAAAGTGCAAAAGCGGAAATTAATTACTGAAAGCTACAAATAAACAAACAAGATACAATCTTCTTAGTATTCTTAAGGAATTCCTTAGAAAAAAGTATGAATTTACAAATGAAATGGCTTGGTATTTATAGGAAAAATTTTACCTCCATCAAATCATCCACCAAATCCATTATTAATTGCTCCACTAATTGCTTATCATGTTTGGTGGTGATTTGATAATTTTTATTATTTATTTATTAATTTATTTTTTTTCTTTGAAAATGATTGAAAATGACTTTAATAATTACACACAACACACTTCTGGATGGTTCATCAATTTCGGAACTTGAATCAGCTCAATCCGATATCGGAGTAAGAAGTTATGCCCAAAATACGATAGATGCGCAAAACTGGAATTTCCAAAACTGCACTTCGTTAAAACGCCCTTTCAAGTTTCCAATCTCCAAAATTAATATGTCAAGTCCAATTTTTGCCCTTATTTGACCCAAATTTCATCTTAAATGATTTCATTATGTTCCAATATTATTTTATCTGTAAAATAAACTAAAACACATCAAAACGTTCATCAAACCCGAGAAACTAAACAAAATATAAGTAAAAGGGGCGGTAAATATTGATATATTTTCCGTTCATCACACCCCAAACCTAACATTTTGATAGTCCTCGAGCAAAACAACAAAATAAAATACAAGAAACAATTAAAATTAAACTAAGCCACTTTCGTAGGGATCACAGTTACATTAGCATATGCAACAAGCCTTTAAACCCCAAGGTGTCCCTAGTGGACGAGTTATAGTCTCGTGAGGGCTTACAACAACGATACCCACAAACGTTTGACAAAAGTAAAAAGATAATAAAACTAATGCACACAAAAGCAAAAAGACAAGAGAAAAGAGAATAAAGAAGTTAGTGACTAATCAGGTGAAACTTTTACTCCAAGTTACTAGTCGTTTTCTTTCTTTCTAAATTACTGAATAAGTAAATTCTCCGATTATATTTACCATTCTCCATATGCACAGCCAATAAAATATTAATCAACTCATTTTTTCCCACAACAGTCACAAGTGCAGTTGATAAGAGAGTAATATTTTTGTCCTAAAGTTTTATCAGAATTCACACATTTTTGTAGCAATGGAATAATTTTTCTCATTTTTCTGATTTTTTCTTTGATTTGTTTTTATATATACAATATCTTCCATCTATGTAGCGAGTGTTGGGTCGGTGGCTCCCAAACCAGTTGGCTTTAGGGCACCAAGTGTTAAGACACCCCTACAGACTTAATTACTCAGACTTCAGATATATATATATTTGCAACATCCTTGATCCATATAGCGAGCTTTGGGCCAGTGACTCCCAAACCAGTTGGCTTTAGGGCACTATGTGTTAAAACACCCTTACAAACTTAATAACTCGGATCTCAGACGTTTTTTTTTACTCCATCACTTTTTGAGATGCTTTCTCCAATTAAACTAGAGCACTAAATATTATAAACTTTTCAATTACAACTCATGTCTGTATGTTACTATGCATGTTGATAATACCTATCAGCTGAGCATATGAAGATCCATTTTAGGCAGTATTATAGAGAATTCACAAATTAAATAATTCAAAAGGAAATAAACAAAAATTAACTTGTTCCGAAATAGGTTAGAGATACGTCTCAGGAGTGAAAACTCCTTACTCAGCTATCTCTTACCAATTTCACCTTTAATCAAAATAAAAACATAAAACGCAAAATATTTTTGTAATTTTTGAAAATTTTTCAATTTTTTTTGTATTTTTCGAAAAAAATTTGGACTAAAAATAAAAACAACACACAACTAAAAACATGATACTGATCAACTAATTCCTTATCCCAAACCTAAATGAGACATTGTCCCCAATGTCTTAAACAGTAGAAGAAAAATTTAGAAGATAGTACCTGGTTAACTGAAATTCTACACGAAAAGTTAAAGGTTAAGATCCAGATTAATCCGATGCCTCTTACCACGATCATCCTCAGACCAATTTATCTTTGAAAGGATAGGGTCAATTTATGGTTCATAGGCTAAGATTTGGTCAATTAGATCCGGAACAGTTCTGGCAGTGAATATGAGTTCATTTAAAGGTTTTGACACAAACCCATTTCTCCGGGCATCATTAAGAAACACACAAAGAAAATCATAAAATCCTTCAACGTTGTACAGTCCAAGCGGTTTCTGGTGTATGTTCAGGTTCGCCCAAGATAACACTGAAAAAATTTCCTCCAATGTACCCAAGCCACTGTTCGACAATTATGACCCATAGCATCACTATTTGTACAGAACATGGTGTTGTTGTACAAATTAACTATGTGACAAAGGAATTGCTCTTTTATCATTTGTAATTAAATTACCGGGATATATAAATGATAAAAGTCCATATGATTAGTTCCGGATTGATAAGATATGAGACAATATCAATCCATGAAGGTTTAATCATTGAAACATCCCTAGTCGGAGTATTATCGAGATTGGACATCGATAATGCGGAATAGACTAGTATTGCACTTGTGCGTGTTATGGGAGCATAACGATATAGTTCTCATATATTTAGGTATTGGATAATCATGCAAGTGTAATAGGAGGTTGTGTTTACCGATGGTACGGAAACAGCTTCGCTCTAGATAGACCCCTCGGAATTCCATTGGTAGTATGACTATGTGTCTATGGAAGTCCGAATCAGGGTAGGTGTATTTGGTCTTAACTTGAGACTTGCACCGCTAATACTGGGACAATCAATATACTTTGGTTTTGGTCGTCATGGGCTTTAACCGGTTCTGTGTACGCCTCTTCTGGGTATATTGAGAATCGTAGTGTATTGGGTGTGATGTCAAGATGGAAGTATCACTCCAGTCATAGTGGAGATGATGGTCACGTAGGATACGGAACTAGTAGTCTTATGTACTACAGTCATCGGGATAATATGACTAGGTCATGATTATCTGATTATAGAGACTAGTTACCAGAGATCCGACATGTGATTCATACGGGGCAGACACAATTCCAGCCCCAGGCCTAGCACGTGACATCTGATACTGGATCGCAATACGCTATACTACGTATACTACGCCTGATATAGATTACATATTCCTTTAATAATATTTCTGGAGAATTGGGTAGGCACGGTGCTTTGCTAGAAGCCAACTATGTCTTGTAAATCGGTAAAAACGTAGTACTAGGTACGTACGTGTTCGGATAGTCCGACGACCGGATTTACTGCCAAATATTCGGGGATCTCATTGGTCACTTCCCGAAGATTCACCGATGACGTATGACTCGAATATAATTAATCTGGGATTAATTATTAGAGAGAGAAAATTAATCTAGGATTAATTGCGGAGATATTTTATCTGGGATAAAATATTATTTAAAGAGAGAACGATTAATTTGGAATTAATCGATAAAATAATATATTCGATATATTAAATGAAATTAGATTTCGACGCGGAATTAGAATTAGATTTTAATTCAGGCGAACGAGTTAATTTAGAATTAATTCGCTAGCGATGTGAATAGTAATTTTGCTAGGCATAATTATTTAATTAAATTTGATTTAATTACGTCGCAACGGAAAATTTGTTAATTTGGAATTAGCGAACCCGAGCCCGGGAGTGTTTGCGGGCCCACTCGCATTTCGAATCAAGTGGGGCCCACAAGTCACATCACGCGTCACATCATTAGTCATTCTTGTGATGTAAGTCACATCAACTTTGAGTGATGTGATGTAAGTCACTTTTGAGTGATGTGAGTAGTTGAAGACTTTAAAGTCTTGTACCTTTTTGGAAAAGAGAGTTTTTTGGTATTTTTGTTTTTGGAAATAAAAAAAAAACATACATTACAACTTATCCTTCTTCTCTCATTCTCTCCCATTTGGCCAAGGGCCAAAATTTTCTCTCTTTCTTCTTCAATGCCGAGAGCAACAAGGTGAATAATAGGAGAATTTTGTTGCAATTTTCTCCAATGCTAGCACATAAAGGGTCCAAAAAAGGTGATAGGGAAACCCATTCATGAGCATGGAATCACCATTTACAAAGCTTGGAGCTTGGAGCACACACATGGAGGGTTGACCAAAACAACTTGGAGCACAAATAGGGCTTGGCCGAGAGCTTCAATGGAGGAGCAAAATTTTTGTGTTCAACGCATCGCAAATCCGTTCATTGTAAGTATTATTCCGCCATACTTATTTATTGTATTCACATTATTTTCATTGCTTGAATGATCTTGGGACTATAGTAGAAACCCAACAGCAACCTGGCAAAGCAATAAATGCATCAGCACGATTAATCATTTCCACTAGTCGCTCAGACATAACTGGCACAATAAGTTCCTCTCCGTTTGATGGTCCAATAAGATTTGCCTCCGCCAAGGGTTTTGGAATGATTCCCAAAACTTGACTGCCTCCCTCCTGTACAGGTTTTGAAATGATCCCCATAAGTCCAAGATTGCCTCCGCCATATACTAAGTGCATATTCCTTGCAGCCAAGACTGGACCCAATTCCTGTCCTACTTCTACGTATTGTGGCTTAACACCAACACTAGTTCCGCAAAACACACAGATGTTTTCAACTCGTCTTCTTGAAGTGGCTTCCATGTTTTACTCTGGATGTCTTCAAAAGTGCAATGATGAGTTGAATTTATAACACCTGAAAATGGTGAGTAAAATAATAGCACTAGTACTTGCCAAATGACAATTATTAGTTAACAGTAAAATAAATCGTGATAGTCAAAAAGGTCTGGATCTTGTCGGAGAAAATAAAAGAAAGCAACAAAACAAATTACAATTATTAGGAAAAGACAAAGAGATATAATATGTACAAGAAAAGTAGCGGCTTGATTGACGTCTATGCGTCAGGGACAAGCTTCCCATCCAATTTTCTTATAAATTGGTAAACATGGTCTTTTTGAGTCAGATTCCCAAGACTTAACTGTTGTCTTTCTTTTTGGAATTGTGTATGTAATTTGCGAATGGCTATATGAACATATCCACTGGGATGCGTCTCAAGAGTTGAAGATATATCATCTATAGACTCCTTACTCAAGCCATCCCTAATGAATTTAATTTTATCTTCGTGATTATCAGACACCATTCCTAAAGAACGACAACGAGTATTGCAATTCTAGCGTGCATATTTGTAACAAACACCCATTTGCTTAGCTCTACGTTTTTTTGCATAGGTGCTTCTTCCAAATCCGAGCAAATAAGAATTACAGGAATCAGAATACTCACCTGCTAATCGGACCCGTGCTTCAATTACCCAACGAATATCATTAGGAACACCATGGATCGTTAGTAATCTCATCCGTTCCAAGCGAGCTTTGTAGACTTTCATCTGAGAGTTTTGAGGGAGAGAAGGAAATTGCTTGTGAAGATTTGCGAGAACTTCTTCCATCCTGAAATGTCTTAATCTGCAAAAACTAAACACACAAAATTAAATCACACCAAATAACAATATATACACAAATTGCATGGGTTGCCTCCCTGCTAGCGCTAAGTTTAACGTCGACAGCTAGACGTGACTTCTCAAACGTTAGGCTGGATCTGAAAGTGTGACACTTTCTTTTTGTCGCTCAAATGATTCTCCCCAGTAGTGCTAAACACGATTGTTTTTAACCTTGAATGTTTTGTTAGAGTCGGGATCATATATCTCAACGGCTCTGTCTGGTAAAACCTTGGTGATCATAAATGGACCTGACCACCGTGATTTTGGCTTCCATGGGAAGAATTTCACCCTTGATTTGTTTAACAGTACTTTCTGCCCTGGTTCCAGTTGTATACGCACTAAAATCTCATAATGTCTTTTCCTTCCCATTTCTTTGTACAATTTGGCATCCTCAAAAGGCTGATTGTGAAATTCCACCAATTCGATGAGCTGGTGGAACTTTTTCTCTTCTTTTGCTTGTAGTGCAAGAATAGGCTTCTTCAGTACGCAGTGCGCTTTATCTTCAGGCTCCACAGGTAATTGACATGCTTTAAGTTTGTCAGCAGAACTTTGCATTGCATTGGAGGTCTGGATGGTAATATTTATCACATCAAGTCTGAAACATTCCTCATTCTCGTCATTCGGGAAATTCATGGCTTTAAAAACATTGAATGTTACTTCTTGGTCCTGTACCCTCATGGTTAGTTCTCATTTTTGTACATCAATAATGGTTCGACCTGTAGCCAAGAATGGTCTCCCGAGGATGATTGGCACGTCTGCGTCTTCCTCCATATCAAGGACAATAAAATCTGCTGGGAAAATGAATTTGTCAACCTTGACTAGCACATCCTCAACTACGCCTCTTGGAAATACGAGCATTCTATCAGCATGTTATAGAGAGACTGAAGTTGGCATTGTTTCTCCAATCTACAATTTCCTGAAAATAGAAAAATGCATCAAGTTAACACTCACACCTAGATTACACAGAGCCTTACCGAAGTCATGTTCTCATATGGTGCAAGGAATAGTGAAACTGCCAGGATCTTTCAACTTTGGAGGAAGTTTTCTCTGAATGATGGCACTGCATTCTTCTGATAATGCTAATGTCTCATAATCTCCCAATCTTCGCTTTCGTGAAAGAATGTCTTTCATGAATTTGGCATAGCTGGGCATTTGTTCCAATGCTTCTGCAAATGGAATGTTGATATGCAGCTTTTTGAACACCTCCAAGAATCGAGCAAACTGCTTGTCCAGTTTATTCTTGTGAAGACGCTGAGGAAAAGGTGGAGGTGGAGTGATATGTTCTTTTTCCTTTGCTTCTTTTTCCTCCATCTGTTGCTTTGTTTCTTTTGGAACTTCCTCAGCAATTGTTTTGCCTCCAACATCTTTATTGATTTCAGTTCCAATTTTTAACATGATGGCATGACACTGCGCCTTCCCTATGTTCCTCATATTTGGTTCAGTGTTGCTAGGAAGGTTACCTGGCGGTCTGTAACTCTGAGCATTGGCCAATTGTCCAATTTGATTCTCCAGTGCTTTAATAGAAGCTAATTGACTTTGAATTAATGCTGCTTGGGATTGAAACATAGCATCATATCTTGCTGCTTGAGAGTCGTGTTTTGCTTCTATCTTTTTCAAGTGGATCAACACTTCTGTTATTCCTGATTCATTTGCATGCTCCTGGCCTTTGTTCTGTTGTTGGAATCCGGGTGGTGGGTTGTTCATTTGCCCTGAATTGTTGCTCCATACGAAATTGGGATGATTCCTCCACCCTGGGTTGTAGGTGTTCGAATATGGATTGTTCCCCTATCTGTTGAAATTGTTGACATAATTCACCGTTTCTTTATGTTGGTTGAAAGATTCTGACTCAGGTGCTCCTCCAAATGGTGAACTTGTGGATCCACCATTAACCTTCATGTTAAGAGTTTCCAGATTTTCGCAAATCTGATCCAGCTTGGAATTCAGTGCTGTGTTGGCTCCAACTTCATAAATTCCAGCAATTCGTTGGATCAAGCTTCTTTCTGTTGGCCACAATGAATTATTGTTAGCCATTTCTTCAATTAGGTCCCAAGCTTGATCTTCTCCTTTTGCCATCAAAGCTCCTCCAGCAGCCGCATTAATTGTGGTTCTTATTATTCCAGAAAGTCCATTGTAGAAGGTTTGGACTTGTAGCCACTGTGCGATCTCATGATGAGGACATTTCCGGAGTAAATATTTGAATCTTTCCCAAGCTTCGCAAGGGATTCTGAATCTTGTTGCGTGAAGGATGTGATGTCATTCCTCAACTTTGCAGTTCTGGCTGGTGGAAAGTACTTTGCAAGGAATTTGGTGGCTAGAGTGTTCCAAGTTGTGATGGAACCTGCTGGTAACGAATGTAGCCAAGCTTTAGCTTTGTCTTTTAGGGAATATGGAAAAACCCGTAGTCTCATTGCTTCTTCAGCTGCTCGGTTGTAATTGAAAGTACCGCAAACTTCCAGGAAGTTGCTGATGTGGGCATTATGATCTTCAATTGCATTTCCCCCAAACTGCACTGACTGCTGAATCATCTGAATGCATGTTTTGATGTCACACGCATTTACTGGTAAATGAGGAAGTACAATACACGAAATGAACCGTCGACCACCAGAATGGTTCTGTCTCGAATGGGTATTGGTGGTGCAACTTCCAAAGGTTCAGGTTCCATGTTGACTAAAGCTTCTTGGCCTTCTCGCCTTTCCCTTCTCAACTGTCTGATGGTTCTTTCAATTTCTGGGTCGAGCGGTCGGAGTTCAAAGCTTATGGTTCGTCTCATGAAGTATCTGAGAACCTGAAACAAGTGAAGACAAAAATAATAAGTAAAAAGAAATTAGATACAAGTAAAGGTATCTAACCTCAAAATTAATAATGAAAGAAGATAATCCCCGTCCGGTAACGGCGCCAAAAATTGACCGGTGCTTCACACACGCGTATAACGCAAGCACACGTATCGTTCAAGTAGTATAAAAAAGTATCGATCCCATGAGGACTTAATACCTAATCTATTAATTTTATGAGGTCAAATGATTACTAGTATCTAACAGGTTGATTGATTGATTTGAAATGTTGATGATTTAAATTTAAAAACAAGTAAATAAAATTGCACGAAAGTAGGTTTAAGAAAATTCAATATTAGGAAACTATCTAGGGTTGTGAATCTTCCAATATCATTTTAAAGATGAAGTGGTTATTTTATTTTTATGTAATATATCGGTTTACTAACCTGGAAAACTAAATTATGCGAAAGCCTATGTCGATGTCAGACGCAAATACCCAGTATAACCTAATTGAACCATATGTCTATGTCAACCAAATTACCTGGATTCATTAAGTTAAGTTCCCATTTATGGCTACCCCGTCCGACATGTATATGTCATCCTGTAAGGAAATCTATTAAAGGGTTATTGTTGGTTTATACTAAGGTCCCAGATCAAAACAAGACATGAAATAATGTGTGAACACACCAACGGAGGTAGCGGAATACTCACATTGATCGTTTATGTCGATTTGAAGACGAATCAAGGCCAAAAACGCACTGCCTTGATCCACCACTGCAACAGTCCACTGTCCTATAAAAACAGAATTTCGGGTCTCAAAACGAAGCTCCAAACTCCGTCGGATGAGTCCCGCCTCATGGGTGAACCTCCCTACACCTTCGCAAGACTCGTAGTGTGCTAGCACTTGCGGTTTTCACCATGAAAACCCAACCCTTGCTTCCCTTTTGCTCACATTTTTTGGTTCAAACCAGTGAGCTTTGCCCTATTTTGGGCGTGAGAGAGGAGAGAATTGAGAGAGAAGAAGTTTTGTGTTAAGTTAAAAATGATTTACCAAAAATCAATTTATATTTATGCCATAATATTATTAAATGATAATAAATTTATGACACAAAACATGCAATGGCTTAGAGTGTCAACACTCAATTTCCATGCAATAACCTTGAGTGCATTGTACACTATCAACATGCAATGCATTAGAATAAAATAATGCATAAAATGACATGTGTCATGTGGGCCCCACACGTTTCCAAATGAAAGTGGGCCCACGTGCACTCACGCGTTCGGGTTCGATTTTTCCGAAATACCGAGCTTACGTCGCGACGTTAATCAATCGAATTTAAATAAATAATTGCGCCTGGCGAAATTATTATTTACGTCGCTAACGAATTAATTCTAAATTAACTCGTTTGCCCGAATTAAAATCTAATTTTAATTCCGCGTCGAAATCTAATTCATTTAATATATCGAATAATATTAATTCATCGATCAATTCCAAATTAATCGTTCTCTCTCTTTAGACGACATTTTATCCCGGATAAAATATCTCCGTAATTAATCCTAGATTAATTTTCTCTCTCTTCTGTATAATCCCAGATTATTCAAGAGTGCGAGTTGTGCGTCATCGGTGGATTATCGGGAAGCGACCCATGAGATCCCCGGATAATCTGGCAGTAAATACGGTCGTCGGAGTATCCGAATCACGTACGTACAAGTACTACGTTCTACCGATTTACGAGACAAGGTCGACTCCTAGCAAAGCACCAAGTCTTCCCAAGTTCTCCGGACATATTCGTCAAAGAATATCAAAGATCTGTATCAAGCGTAGTATACGATTGTATTGTGCATATCGGCCCAGTATCGGATAATCACGTGCTAGGGCTGGGGCTGGATAAGTGTCTGCCCCGTTTGAAACACATATCGGATGTCTGGTAACTAGTCTCTATAATCGGATATTCATAACCTGGTCATAATATCACGATTGGATGCGCATCACTTAAGAGCACTAATACCGTATCCTGCGTGACATCATCTCCATTATGACTGGAGTGATACTTCCGTCTTGACATCACATCCAATACACTACGATTCTCTGATAAACCCAGAAGAGGTGAACACAGAACCAGTTAAGATCCCCCACCACCAAAACCAAAGTTTACCGATTTTCGTAAGTATTAGCGATGTAAGTCTCAGGTTAAGACTATACACACCTACCTTGATTTCGGCCTCCCATAGACACCTAGTCATAATACCAATGGGATTCCGAAGGGTCTATCCAGAGCGAAGCTGTTTCCCGTACCATCGGTGAAACACGACCTCCTATCGCACTTGCACAAGTATCCAATACTTATATATATGAGAACTATGCCGTTGTGCCCTCACAACGCGCACAAGTGCAATACTAGCCTATTCCGCATTATCGATGTCCAGTCTCGATAATACTACGGCTAGGGATATTAATGATTAATCCTTCGTGGACTGATACTGTCTCATATCATCTCAATCCAGGAACTAATCATAGGGACCTCTCTTCATTTATATATCTATGGTGATCTAATCACAAATGACGAGAGTGCAATTTCCTTGTTACATAGTTAATTTGCTACAGCAACACAATGATCTGTGCTAATAGTGACGCTATGGGTCATATTATCCAACAATCTCCCACTTGGCACATAGCCAGTCACTCGAGTGTCCTATACCCGAACTATGTAAGGTTCGCTCAAATTGCTGAGGAAAGGTTTTCGTCAGCGGATTTGTTTGATTATCGTTTGACGCGATTTATACGATCATCACATCGCCACGATGTATGATCCGAACGAATCAGATGATATAGAAGTATATATCTGGATCGTCGATGAGACCTTTAATTCCTTAGCCTGTGCTGACGCCTAGCTCAGCTGCTAACAGAAATATATCTAATCTAATTAGATTTACTATTGATCCAAATGGCTTCTATTGCTGCCTCAGCTGCATCAATAATCCGCGTTTGTTGTTTATTCGGCAACAGTTATCTTGCTTGGAAGATTTCCAGCTCACTGTCCCGTTATTCAAACTTTATAGTACCACAGTATTTAACTGTTTGGAAACTTGCAGCAGTGATCCCAGTCACTTCAAGTTCTCCTTCTCCATGGTTAAGACAGCATCTTTAGTTCTCTCCGATACTAACAGATGTTCTGAATCTTTAATCCAGTGACTATCACTTGGATTACCTGATCGTGACTCCATATGCTCGAAGCGTATGAGACACCATATCAGTACATTTTAAATGTACAATTTCCCAGAGAGTGTTAACAACTCCAAATCTATCCCAGTAGATCTTTATTCCTTGAATAAAGGTTGTTACTCCCCAGAATTCTACGGAGAATTTCTATTGAAAGCCAAGCTTTCAACAATAGCTTTATGGGAATTTCACTGTCAGTGCGCTCTCCCACTAACCTCCTTATATACACAAGAATTATTTTTGAGTCAAATCATAAACCATTATGATTATTTCAAAACGACAGTTCCAAGAACCTTATGCTTGCATCAATCCAAACATGGATCGAATAACCCGCAAACCTTGTTTGTCGGTTATACAAAATCGTCAGGATGTTGTGAACATCCTCCAAAAGGTTTCCTTTTCAGGAAAGCGATTTTGATTTATAACTGACATATTTCATAAATGAAATACACAGTTATCTTTAAGCATCTTCAAAATGGATTTACCATGGCAACAGGTAAAAGGTTGAACCGTTATTAACATAATGTTGATAACGATACCTTTCCGTCGAAAGCATAGCTTTGCACGTTGGTATGTTGCCTTCCATGTATGTCTTCCTTGAAGACATTTATATGTACAATAGGCACAACGCCTTGTGGTACAACAACTAGTATCCAAACATAGTTGTTATACATGGAATCCATTTCGGATTCATGGCACTTTGCCATGACAGGGAGTCGATACCTCGTATCACTTCCTCATAAACGTAGTCGGATGGTACACCACCATAAGATTGACATCTTTATGGGGGCGAGATCAGAAACCCATACCCTAGGTTGTTTTCTGACTCTATCCGATCTACTAGTTTCTTGTGTATTTGAAGATTAATGGTATAGTTTCATCATAGATGAACTATTTGTGTTCCATTAAGGACTTCGTGCCTTGAACAGTATTACTCTACTCCGATTTTCATCGAGTATCACTATCCTCCCACTGACCACTGCATATCGATATTCCTCTCAGGAAAATCGCATGGTGAGCAACAATTACATTGTTCTCATGTGGGATTTACAAGTACTATATTTAAGGTTTCCCTTAGGATAACCTATATTGGCACTTATCCAATTTGGGTCTTTTAGTTTGGTATCATCCAAACGTATGCCTAGCATACCCAAATTATCAGGAATGAGAAACCTCGTTTCTTCCCTGTTCATATCCTATATGATATGTCAAACAGATTTATATGGAACCTTATTCTAAATAAGTTTTGCACTGTTAATACATATCCTGTAGAAGGAAATAGTAGCTCAGAGTGACTCGTGATAAACCTTATCATGTCCAACAAAATTCGGTTTTAGTTCAGACACACCGTCTAACTAACGTGTCTCGGGAGGAGTCCTCATCTGAAAGAATACCATACTCTTTCATGTACGTATGAAACTTACTGCTTAAGTATTTTCCATTACGGTATTACCGTGGCGGAATAATACTATAGCCGATCTGTTTTTCTACTTCGTGTCGAAACTCTAAAGTTTCCGATCTGTGTTCTTCAAAAGAACACATAACCACAACGTGATGTCACATCCGCTAAGGTCACGAAATATTCATGTTCACATCTAGCCTAGCTAGATATGGGCCCACTAAATTCATCATGAATAGGGCTAACAGATCGGTGGCCCTTTTACTATTACCAAGTAAATAGTATTTTAGGTATTTACCTAATAAACTAGATTCGTAGACCTTATTTGAATAGTCAAATCAGTCCTAGTACCCACTCTTAAAAAGTGTGGATATACGAGTCTTCTTTAATTGTGTCCTAGACAACAATGCCACAAATAAGTCTCTATTGATCAAATCAATTTGAGCTATTTATTTGTCATTTTATATGTTTGAGATTTTTTCTTTATATTCAAAATATAAATTCTGTTATTACATCCAATGTATTTATCTCAGTATCATCTTTATATAATGAAACACTTTAGTGTTCTAGAATATAAAGGTTTTATCCGCAATGGATTAAACACTGATATAGAGATAATGTCTCTAGTTAAACTAGTTATATTATAACATTTCCTAATTTAAGTACATACCCAAAGGGTAGTTCCTAAACTTAGGTATCTACGGTCGAAACAGCGACTTTCGTCCCGTTTCCAATTCGCAGAGAAATCTCGGCTTGAAGCCAGTATCCAGCTCACAGCGGATTCTGAACGTCAATACATATATTTTATGTACCACACTAAGTATTCAATTTCAATACTAGCAGTGAACATAACTTTGACAAATATTTGTAAAGTTAGAGCCTCGCCCTTTCTTTAATTCCTTCGTGTCTTCCATATCCAAATGGTAGTCACTTTGGGATATGTCAATTATCCTTTTCAATATTTCACAAACCTTTGGTCAAGCCTTGGGTTTCGGAATATCGAAACGATGTGCACCTTGTGCTACATGCCCAATTGCAAACTTTGACTTTTCTCCACTAGAATAGTCAATTAATTACCCAAAAATTATTAATTGCAATTTTAATACTTTTAAATCTAAAGATAGATTTATTATAAGTATATTAATTAAGCACTAAAGTCATCATCACATAAATCTTCCAAAGACTTTATGCTCTACTATTTGCTTAATAACTGGCTTAGTCATAATAAGTTATTTTATCAAATAAATTAACCTATTATTAATTCCCAATTGAAAATTAAATCATTTAAAACATTTAACCAAGGATTATATATTTTAAATATTCAACCTTTCAATTCTTTCTTGATTTCAATAGTCCAACTATTTAATCAATTTTAATAAGGTACTATTTATTTAATGATTACAATAATCCAATTATTTAATCAACTATAATTTTAAATTGATTACTATAATCCAATATAAAATCACTATCATTTCAATTATATTGATTACTATAATCCAATTATAAAATCACTATAATTTTAATTCAATTATATTGATTACTATAATCCGATTATAAAATCAACTATAATTTTTAATTCAATTATATTATGTTATATAATCCAATTATAAAATCAACTATAATTTGAATAAGTTTGTATATAGTCTAACTATATATATTTAAAACAACATAAAATATTAGTCCAACTAATACTTTTGATTAATATGACGAGTATAATATAAATGAGCGTGTTTAGCGAGTAATTGAACGAATGTTGCAAATTCAATACTTGCCTCCCACTATTTTTCGTCGAGCCTCTAACCCTCTGTGGAGTACTCGGGAAACCGTGTTTCCTAGTGGGCTAGGATCCTATTAAATAACACACAACCCTGACTTTGGCCAATAAAAAGCTGTATGCTATTTAACTAGGTAGATCTCACAGATCAATTGGATCTCATCCAATTCCTATATCCGGTTAGGTGGACATCCAAGTCCGAAACATATGTATAATGTCAATGTATCCATTACATTTTCCTAACCCTATCCTCCGAATCATCTAGGCCTTGGCTTTGGCCAAAAACAAACCTAATGATTCCAGTTAAGCAGGACCCATTGACGAGGAAAGTTTCGTAATCAATGTCATTGGACAAAAAGTGATCTTGACTTTGGCCATAAAAATCACGATTTGGACAAGACACCGATATGCAACAAAACTCTCATGATTCAAGTACATCCTTGATTGACAAAGGTCTTGACTTTGGTCAAAACAAACCAATGCCAACTTCGGATCTTGAACAAGAATCATTCAATGGAAGGATATTTGCTTAATATAGATTGAGGGATTTTCGCGTGCAAATTGGCTACCAATTTAATTATCTTTGTTAGGTCTCATCATCATACACCCTAAACATGCATTCTAAATACATAATAAAGCGAGTATGAAAATAAATAATAATGATATGCGGATGGATACTTAACACATTGATCCTAGATCAAATCTCTCCCTTTCTCACTCAAGCTAGCACTTGTACTACTTCTACCCGTTACACTACACTTCTAAAGAAACCTCATATACATAGAGGGGAATAGGTGAGAAGAGAATACAAAGAGAAAGAAGGTGATAAGGCTGGACACGCAGGTCCAATTTAATAATCGAATTTATTACAACAATTTCTAAAATTGCCCACCCGACTAATATCCATCCGATATACATTATTCATTCAACACAACCATGTATTCACACACATAAGCATGCTATCAATCAATCTAATCAAATTAATTAATCTGATAATTAAGTGATCATCCAATGTTCAAACAACGATTTGATTTTGATCGAGTCAAACTCGTTTTTGCGAATAAGTACTCAAAGTACGAATTCATGAATTAAATTAAACTACATAATTAAATCCAATTTAACATGTATTTAATACTAATTCACTATTCAATTCCAAATTAAATATTGCACTTTATATTATAAACCTTTACGATTTAAATTCCAAATTCAATCGCGTCGGGACTCAAAGTCCGATTAACGTCCAACGTCAATTTGATTTAAGTCTAATGGGCTTCAATTAATTTCTTAGGCATGGGCTTCGGCAACCAAAGCCAATAGTGGAATCACCCAAAATGCCTTAGAAATCAATTTCGGCCCATTAGGCCCAATTAAACATTAAAGGTTCATTAGTCGCAATTGGGCTTTATGGTTAAGGTTTTGGGCCCAATTGGATCCAATCCACTTGGCCTAAACCAAACTTGATAAATCAAGCCCAATAGGCCCAATTACAACTTTAATTCTAATTTCCAAAATTAGGCCCAATTAATTAAATCCAAAAATCCAATTTTCACAATTTAATTACCAAAAGTGCATTATATGATTAATCAACTAAATCAACATTTCCAAAACACTAAATTAGTCCAATTAATCATACTTAATTCATTATTACATGTCAAACACACATAATGAAAAATCAAACCCATATTACATGCTTCTAAGTCTCGGTCAAGGAAGGTTATTTTGTCCGATTTGAATTCAATCCGATAATTACACAATCGACAACGTATTAACTTCCGAATGATTTCATACACATCCAATGTTCATAAAATCAAAATTACCAAGACATTAGGGCATATCACATTCGGCCAACTCAAAGATTTTGGGGTTTTCGTCCAATTCGAAATCCAATCCAATTCGATTCAAATTAACGTCAACCTAAATGATTCTAACTCATCAAACGAATCAAAATCACAAAAATTCCAAGAATCCAAAATACATCACATATTCGGCCAACATGAATATTTGGGGAAAATAATTCCAAATCATTTTTCATCAAATTAGTCCAACCAAAATGAATTTAAACATGTTATAAGCATACTCAAACAAGCAATTTATTCAAATCATGCTCAAATCATATTTACCCAAATTTTAAACCCTACAAATTTCATTCTTGCAACATTAGCTCATGATGCCATTGTTGGTTTATACTAAGGTCCCAAGATCAAACAAGACATGAAATAATGTGTGAACACACCAACGGAGGTAGCGGAATACTCACATTGATCGGTTATGTCGATTTGAAGACGAATCAAGGCCAAAAACGCACTGCCTTGATCTCACCACTGCAACAGTCCACTGTCCTACAAAAACAGAATTTCGGGTCTCAAAACGAAGCTCCAAACTCCGTCGGATGAGTCCCGCCTCATGGGTGCACCTCCCTACCACCTTCGCAAGACTCGTAGTGTGCTAGCACTTGCGGTTTTCACCATGAAAACCCAACCCTTGCTTCCCTTTTGCTCACGTTTTTCTGGTTCCAAACCAGTGAGCTTTGCCCTATTTTGGGCGTGAGAGAGGAGAGAATTGAGAGAGAAGAAGTTTTGTGTTAAGTTAAAAATGATTTACCAAAAATCAATTTATATTTATGCCATAATATTTATTAAATTGATAATAAATTTATGACACAAAACATGCAATGGCTTAGAGTGTCAAACACTCAATTTCCATGCAATAACCTTGAGTGCATTGTACACTATCAACATGCAATGCATTAGAATAAAATAATGCATAAAATGACATGTGTCATGTGGGCCCCACACGTTTCCAAATGAAAGTGGGCCCACGTGCACTCACGCGTTCGGGTTCGATATTTCCGAAATACCGAGCTTACGTCGCGACGTTAATTCAATCCAATTTAAATAAATAATTGCGCCTGGCGAAATTATTATTTACGTCGCTAACGAATTAATTCTAAATTAACTCGTTTGCCCGAATTAAAATCTAATTTTAATTCCGCGTCGAAATCTAATTTCATTTAATATATCGAATATGTATTAATTCATCGATCAATTCCAAATTAATCGTTCTCTCTCTTTAGACGACATTTTATCCCGGATAAAATATCTCCGTAATTAATCCTAGATTAATTTTCTCTCTCTTCTGTATAATCCCAGATTATTCAAGAGTGCGAGTTGTGCGTCATCGGTGGATTATCGGGAAGCGACCCATGAGATCCCCAGATAATCTGGCAGTAAATACGGTCGTCGGAGTATCCGAATCACGTACGTACCAAGTACTACGTTCTACCGATTTACGAGACAAGGTCGACTCCTAGCAAAGCACCAAGTCTTCCCAAGTTCTCCGGACATATTCGTCAAAGAATATCAAAGATCTGTATCAAGCGTAGTATACGATTGTATTGTGCATATCGGCCCAGTATCGGATAATCACGTGCTAGGGCTGGGGCTGGATAAGTGTCTGCCCCGTCCGAAACACATATCGGATGTCTGGTAACTAGTCTCTATAATCGGATATTCATGACCTGGTCATAATATCACGATTGGATGCGCATCACTTAAGAGCACTAATACCGTATCCTGCGTGACATCATCTCCATTATGACTGGAGTGATACTTCCGTCTTGACATCACATCCAATACACTACGATTCTCTGATAAACCCAGAAGAGGTGAACACAGAACCAGTTAAGATCCCCCACCACCAAAACCAAAGTTTACCGATTGTCATAAGTATTAGCGATGTAAGTCTCAGGTTAAGACTATACACACCTACCTTGATTTCGGCCTCCCATAGACACATAGTCATAATACCAATGGGATTCCGAAGGGTCTATCCAGAGCGAAGCTGTTTCCCGTACCATCGGTGAAACACGACCTCCTATCGCACTTGCACAAGTATCCAATACTTATATTATGAGAACTATGCCGTTGTGCCCTCACAACGCGCACAAGTGCAATACTAGCCTATTCCGCATTATCGATGTCCAGTCTCGATAATACTACGGCTAGGGATATTTAATGATTATCCTTCGTGGACTGATATTGTCTCATATCATCTCAATCCAGGAACTAATCATAGGGACCTCTCTTCATTTATATATCTATGGTGATCTAATCACAAATGACGAGAGTGCAATTTCCTTGTTACATAGTTAATTTGCTACAGCAACACAATGATCTGTGCTAATAGTGACGCTATGGGTCATATTATCCAACAGTTATATAACCTTAAGGAAGATCGTGGGCTATTAAGTCTACGGCTGAAACCTAAAATTCCTTTGCAAGTTTATTTTAGATTTACTAGATCAATCTTATTAGTGGCTAATTAACAAGACGCATTAAGCTTAAGACTTAATAAGTAAACCTTTATAATTACCCAAACTATAAAATAACCCCTTATAAACCGGTGATATTAGATTCATCACAACCCCAGATAACTAACTTAGTTACGACACATAACTAGGTCTAGTAAAAACTTAAATAAAATAAAAGACATAAAGTAAAATGCTGAAAAGTAAAATGCTGAAAAGTAAATTGCTGAAAAGTAAATGACGGAAAGTAAATGCTGAAATTAAATACAGAAAATTAAATGCTGAAAAGTAAATTACTGAAAAGTAAATGCTGAAAAGTAAATTGCTGAAAAGTAAATTGCTGAAAAGTAAATGAAGTAAACGTACAATAAAAGAAAATGCTTAGGTAAAAGGATCCATTTTTATTACTTCTATTTTAGATATCTCCCTTAATATAATATATTGACTTTGCATGATAATTACCAACCAGCCATATAGGCGGTATCGAGATTAAGTCAAATTAATAATTAATTACCAACCGACCAATCAGGTGGTATCCAGTTTAGTCAGGTTAAAACCAATTTAAATAATTACCAACCGACTAATATGGCGGTATCCTCGTTAAGTCAGGTTTTAACTAGTTTATATATTATAATTAAGGGAGATTAATCTAAATATTAGTAATAAAAGTTTTACCTTTTACCCCAGCAAAGGGGAGTTACTTCCTCCTTACTGAAAAGTAAAAAACTGAAAATTAATGAAAGAAAAGTAATGTGCGTAAAAGTAAATTGCGGAAAGTAAAAACTGAAAAGTAAAGAAAAGAAAGTGTGAAAGCGGAAATTAATTACTGAAAGCTATAAATAAACAAATAAGATACAATCTTCTTAGTACTCTTAAGAAATTCCTTAGATGAAACTATGAATTTACAAATGAAATGGCTTGGTATTTATAGGCAAAATTTTGCCTCCATCAAATCATCCACCAAATCCATTATTAATTGATCCACTAATTGCTCCACCAAATCCATTATTAATTGCTCCACTAATTGCTTATCATGTTTGGTGGTGATTTGATAATTTTTATTTTTTATTTATTAATTAATTTTTTTTTGCTTTGAAAATGATTGAAAATGACTCTAATAATTACACACAACACACTTCTGGATGGTTCATCAATTTTGGGCATTAAATCTTCATAATTCGAAATTATTTTGTCTTTAAAAGTTGTAAATCTTTGAGTCTTCTTTGATCTGAAACTTGAATCAGCTCAATCCGATATCGGAGTAAAGCGTTATGCCCCAAATCTGACAGATGCGCAAAACTGGAATTTCCAAAATTGTACTTCGTTAAAAGACCCTTTCAAGTTTCCAATCTCCAAAATTAATATATCAAGTCCAATTTTTGCCCTTATTTGACCCACATTTCGTCCTAAATGATTTCATTGTGTCCCAATATTATTTTATCAGCAAAATAAACTAAAACACATCAAAACGTTCATCAAACCCGAGAAACTAAACAAAATATTAAGTAAAATGGGGAGTAAATATTGATATATTTTCCGCTCATCAATGGACAAGTGAAGTAAGTTGGTGGGACCCACTTTAATTCAAAATTAAAGTGGCTTGCTCAACACACTTTGGGCTCGGTTTGCTTAATTCGATTAAACGAATTTTCCATCGCGACGTAATTAAATCCAATTTAATTAAATAATATTTCCTTGCAAAATTTTTACGAACGTCGCTTGCGAATTAATTCGTTCGCCCGAATTAAAATCCAATTCTAATTTCGTTATGAAATCTAATTTCATTTAATATATCGAACATATATTTAATGGATTAATTCCAAATTAATCGTTCTCTCTCTTCTTATCGAATTTTATCCTAGATAAATTCTCGCCGTAATTAATCCCAGATTAATTTTCTCTCTCTTATAATTAATCCCGGATTGATTCTGTTTAAGTCATACGTCATCGGTGAATCTTCGAGAAGCGACCCATGAGATCCCTGGATATGTTGGTAGTAAATCCAGTCGTCGGACTATCCGAATCTGTACGTACTCGGTACCATGTTCTTACTGATTTACAAGACATGGTTGGCTTCTAGCAAAGCGTCGTGCCTACCCAATTCTCCAGAAATATTCTTTAAGGAATATATAATCTATAACAGGCGTAATATACGTATTGCGATCCAGTATCTGATGTCACATGCAAGGCCTGAGGCTGGAATAATGTCTGCCCCGTACGAAACATATATCGGATCATAAGCAACTAGTCTCTATAATCGGATAATCATGACCTTGTCATATTATCCCGATAGTTACAACATAATAGAGAACCAGTTCTGTATCCCTGCGTGATCATCATCTCCATATGACTGAAGTGATACTTCCGTCTTGACATCACACCCAATACACTACGATTCTCAATAAACCCAGAAGAGGCGTACATAGAACCTGTTAAAATCCTGGACGACCAAAACCTAAGCGTATTAATTGTCGCAAGTATTAGCGATGCAAGTCTCAGGTTAAGACCAAATACACCTACCCTGAATCGGATTCCCATAGACACATAGTCATACTACCAATGGGATTTCGAGGGGTCTATCCAGAACGAAGCTGTTCCCGTACCATTGGTAAACACAACCTCCTATCACACTTGCATAAGTATCCAATACTTAAATATATGAGAACTATACTGTTACGATCTATAACACGCACACGTGCAATACTAATCTATTCCGCATTATTGATGTCCAGTCTCGATAATACTACGACTATGGATATTTAATGATTAAACCTTCGTGGATTGATACTGTCTCAAATCTTATAATCCGGAACTAATCCTAAGGACTTTTATCATTTATATATATTGAAGTAATCTAATTACAAAATGATAAAATAGCAATTTCCATTGTCACATAGTTAATTTGTACAAAAACCACAATGTCTTTTTCAAATAATGACGTTATGGGTCATAATTGTCCAACAACTTGGAAAAAATTGACCTTACGGAGGAATCCATTTGCTCCAATTGACCTATATGGACCAGCACCTAGCCCAATCGACATACATCTCCCAGTCGACATGGGAATACCCTCATAAACCTCCAGCATACCCAATTGACCAAGAAGCATTCTATAAGAATGTCATCTACTTCAGACTACGTGGAAGGATTGCTATCCGCTCCCAACAATGTGGAAGGATAACCATATTCTTCATATGACATGGATGGATTGCCATCAACTCCAAAATACATATAAAGATTGTCATCTTCTCCAGACGACATTAAAAGATTGTCATCTTCTCCAGACAATATGAAAGGATTCTCATCTCCTCTAGATGACATGGAATGATGTTATCTTCTCTAGATGACATGGATGAATTATGATCTACTCCAGAAGACATGGAAAGATTATCATCTCCTCCAGATGATGTGGAATGATTGTCATCTTCTCTATAAAATTTCTATTTTTCCGTTAAGGGAGATTACAAAATTACATAAAGTAGTGGGAGGGCACTAATAGATTTAAAATCCATAATCGTGTTAGTGTTTTTTTTTATTGAAATGAAGATGTTCAGCTAGTGTTTAATTGTTGTAATGTAGATGGCTGCCGCAAATCCATTGGCGTGACTTTTGGATTCTAATAAATTGAAAGGAGCCGAGACTTATTTTGAATGGGAAATGAGCATCCCCATTGTCTATGAGTCATATGAATTGAGCTATGTGACGATCAATCTTTTGTCTGTTGAAATTGATCTCGATTCCACTCCCAAAAGAGTGAGAGACTTTTGAAAAATGGAAGGATGATAACCTAAGGGTGTGTATGAACCGATTTCCTAGCGCGGTAAAAACGCCTTAGGCACCCGGATCAGACTTAAAAAAAATTTCAGCCCTTCTCATTTTTTGGACGAATCTGACCAGCTCTGGATTGATGTTTGGCTTATGTTTTTATCAATTTTCCTGCCCCGAAACAGCTCCAAACAACAGATAAGATCTGATCCGTTTTGTACCAAAAAATATGGGCAGTGCCCACTGTTTTTTGTGTTGGCTGGTCACTATTTTTCTGCCACTATTTTGGATGATTAAATCACTCTAAATCAGCCCCAAAACATCCACAAAATGTTCCTTTATGTTCTCTAATTGTTATTGACAAAAATAAACAAATTGAGCCTCGAAAACACCCAAGGCGATGCAGTAGTGAGAAGTTTTTCTGCTCGAGGTTGTGTATTGGAAAAGACAAGAAGATGATGATGATTTTGATTCGACTCCGAATGGCCTTCTGTGCTATGTCTCATAAGCAATAGAAACTAGTGTGGGCTAGACTCACAAAATAATCTCTAAACACTTCAGAGATAAAAATTATCACAACATAATTTTTCTTTTGTTTTTGTTCACTGTCTTTTTCTTTCAACACTTGAGAGAAAACTATGAACAAAAGGTGGCTAGGGTTTGAAAATATGAATTAGGGTAAAAGGATAACACACTTATCTTTTTATACTTAGGGATTAATATTTCAAAAAATAAAACAAACCCCAACCCTTTGTCTTCAAGAATTCGGCTAGCCCTTGGCAATTTGGTATCCACCAAATTTTGCATAATTGTCATCTTTATGACATTAGGATATTACTAAAAAAAAAGATAATTACCATTTATGAAAAAATGATTCTTAAAATCATATTCTTTTTTTTTTAAAAAAAACTTTATTTCCTAAAATGGCATATTAAACACTTTAATATATTTATTAAATTAAAAGATTATCTTATAATCATTTATTTAATAAAGACCTTATATTAAACATAATACAAAGTTACATGTTTGACAAAATATATTATTAATCCCATTAATAATAATATATTATATGTGAGTATATAATTGGACCATCCAATTATATTTAATTTACTACAGTATATCAAGCTAGCACGAGGACCAAATGGACTTACGGTTCCGATCTCCAATAATCTCAGAATATTAATTAAACTCTTAATTTAATATTCTGAATTATTAACTTCAGGTTATTCCACTAAAAACCCGAAGCTCCTCTGTAGTTGCCGTAGATGGATAAAATAAGCCGAACTACGTCGGTGTCATTCGATATAGTCATTACATACGGATTGGCCCTTAACGAGTATCTTATAATTAGAGTTGGGTCATAATGTTCGTTGTACCCCTCTAATTATTTTTACTCTAAGTACAATTGATTCTCTATGAATGATTTATTCATAACCATTATGAATTTTAATCTTTCTATTCGCAATAGAAAGACTTGGGAGCTCTAATCATTCAAGTACCGAATCAACCCTTAAGGAAGATACTCCTCTACTTTTCACAAGGATTGAACTACATAGCTATGTAAAACGTCCCTAGCTACACACCAAACCATGTCCCCAAAATACGTAGCTATTGGTCGGGATTGCTACACCAACGTCACCTTTGTAAATCAATGGACATAGCCTACCATGCAGGAGTTCGCAGTACACTCAGGATTCAGATTAATTCATATGACTATCTAGTAGATTGAAATGAATTTCTTTTTCTAACGGATATTATAAGAAATTCATTTCCATATGGGTATAGTCCTATAAGATCACATCATATAAGGTGCCACAATTCTCATATCACCACATGGACGATCACGAATCAAGGTCGCCATACAATTATAGAATGAACCGCAACTATAGATGAACCACAAACAAAGTACCTACTTTGTTTGCTCCTATAGACTATTTTAGATTACTAAGTTTAGACTTAAATCCTCTTGTGTATGACACTCATACACTAAGTCTGAAGGTACATGAGTAATCTAGGGTAAACAAGATAATTTACAATATGTGATTTAAATCAAACATTTAATAAATGAATAATGCATTCTTTATTTCATAACAAACAATTTTGTTTATATTACATGAAGCTCTAAGGCATATATCCTAACAATCTCCCACTTACTATAGTCATGTCAGGTAATCCTAGACCATCTAGGTGACCTTCAAACACTTTAGCCGACAAGGTATTTGTAAACGGATCAACCAGGTTCTCCGGGGATGAAATCTTCGTGACAGAAACGTCTCATCTCTACACTATCTCCCGGATGAGATGATATTTTCTCTCTATATGCTTTCCCGTTTGGTGGATTCTTGGTTTTTTAGAATTCGCCACTGCACCACTATTATCACAATGAAGTATGAGTGGATTATCCATATCTGGAACAACTTCCAGATCTCCCAAGAATTTCCGAAGCCAGACTGTTTCCTCAGCTGTTTCGCAAGCTGCTACATACTCAACCTTCATGGTGGAGTCAACAATACAAATTTTCTTTATGCTCCTCCACTTAATGGATCCACCACCTAAGGTAGACACTGATCATGATGTTGATTTCCTAGAATTGACATCCGTATGAAAATCAGAGTCTGCATATCCTCACCAGAATATACAAGTATATGATTTCTCATTCTCTTAAGATACTGAGAATGTGTTTCACAACCACCCAATGATCTAATCCCGGGTTGGACTGAAACCTACTGACTGCTCCCACTACAAAACAGATGTCCAGTATTGTACATTACATAACATAAATGAGACTACTAACTATTGAGGTATATTGGATATGTCTCGTTTCCTAAACTCCTTGGGGTGTCTTATGAGACTTTTTCTTCGATAAATGAATTCCATGTCGATAAGACATATTGTGTTGCTTGGAATTCTGCATCCCAAATTATACAAGGATCTTATCGGTATAGGATGCTTGAGAGATAGCTAACAGTTATTTCTTACGATCTTGAAGAATCAGGATCCCAGCTGGCCTCTCCCAAATCTTTCATTTGGATTGGTTAGCTAGCCAGGTTTTCATGTTCGATAATATTTTTTATATCATTCCCAATGAGTAAAATATCATCAACGTATAAAACAAGAAAAACCACATTTCCATCAATGAAACGCTTATATACAAAAGGCTTATCGACGTTCTGCTCAAAATTATAAGACTTGATCGTGATATCAAATCTTATATTCCAAGATCGAGATGCTCCATTGAGTCCATAAATTGACCTTTGCAGCTTGCAAACCTTTTGCTTTTGACATTGGGCTATTAACCAATATGGTTGTACCATATAGATACACTCATCAAGATTTCCATTCAATAATGCAGTCTTAACGTCCATCTTCCAAATCTCATAGTCATAATATTGGAAATGGACAAAAGAGTGAAGATAGATTTGAGCATGGCTACTGGCGGAAAAGTCTCCTCATAGTCAACTCTATCTTTCTGGGCATAACCTTTGGCCACTAGCCTAGTCTTGAAGGTCTGTACCTTCCCATATGCTCCCCTCATTCTCTTAGAGATCCACTTGCACCGTATGGGTTTTACCCCATCAGGTTGGTCTACAATTTCCCAGACTGAGTTGGAGTATATAGACTTTATCTCGAGGTTCATAGCTTTGAGCCATTCCACTTTATCAGAATAATTTATTGCACTACAATAGGTCAATGAATCATCTACACAATCAGTAGAAGTGACAACTTATGCCTCTCTAACTTTTAGATAGCGATCAAGTTATACCACTGCATCTAGATGGCATATGATTTTGTCATACTTGCATCTGAAACTCATATGTCGAAGGTGCTATGTGTTTGTCAACTATTGTTGACGATGGTGTGCTGGTTAAACCAACAAGTAACTCCTTGAGTAACACTTTATTTCGAGGTTTGAACTCCATCATATAGTCCTCCTCAAGAAACGTAGCGTTTTTCGACACAAATTTTTTTTTTATCTTCAGGACTATAAAAGAATCCACCCATAGTCTCCTTAGGATAGCCTATAAATAGACACACCTATGAACTTGGCTCTAACTTAGAAGTCTTATTCTTCAGCACATGTGCCGGACACCCCCTTATGCAGAAATTTCATAAACTCGTTTATGACCACTCCACAACTCTAAGGGAGTCTTTGGAACAAAATTAGATGGAATTACATTAAGGATATACTTTGTCGTTTGTAATGCATACCCCCAGAATGAACTAGGTACTAAACTATAACTAAACATATATCTTATCATGTCTAGTAGGGTTCGATTTCTCCTCTCTGTTACACCATTTTGCTGGGTGTTCCAGGTGCTATGAGCTGGGATATTATCCCATGCTCAAAAAACAATTCCTCGAAATCTCTATCAAGGTATTCTCCTCCACGATCCGATCGTAGAGTTTTGATTGTCTTACGTAATTGATTCTCAACCACATCATGATACTCTTTGAACTTTTCAAAAGTATCTAACTTGTGCTGTATTAGGTAAACATACACATATCTAGAATAATCGTCAATAAATGTGACAAAATATTCATAACCTCCTCGGGCTCTTACATTCATTGGTCCGCAAATGTCTGAATGTATTAGCTGAAGTGGTTGACTGGCTCTTATACCTTTTCCAATAAAAGGTATCTTGGTCATGTTTCATTCTAGACAATATTCGCAGACTGGTAAAGTTCCAAGCTTTAACTGGTTTAATGCTCTGTTCTTTCTCAACTTAACTATCCGGTCAAGGCTAATATGATTAAGTCTAAGTTGCCACTGCTATGTGTCATCGTGAGAAATCTTTTGGAGTTTTATTTTTTCAACCTTAAACATTTCAGTGTTAAGCAGTGAATTATGTGATAATGGTCTTAACACATATAAATTATTTTCGAAGTTTCCTATGCATATAGTTAATCAATTTCTACCAATAATAACCAATTATTATTAAATGAAATGGAAAAGCCATCATTAAAAAGTTTAGAAATAGAAATCAAATTCCTGCAAAAACTAGAAATAAGTAACATATTGTTCGAACATAAATACCGATTATTTAAAAAGCTTAAACTAGAAACTCCCACTAATCTTGCTGAAACAAAATCCACTATCCCGACCATCATTGTGTAGTCACCTTCAGCATGGTCCTCCAATGAATCAAGTAGCTGTAAAGAAGAACATACATGGTTAGTGGCTCCAGAATCAACAATCCATGCATATTTATCATCCTCAACTAAAAAAGATTCGATGACAAGTAAATCGTATTTGCCTGTGACCTTCTTCTCTTGCAGCTCAGTAAGGTATTTAGGATAGTTCCTTTTCCAATGCCCATCCATGTTGTAATGGAAACACTTCCCTTGGGCTTGGCATCATTGGAGCTTATCTTGTTTTTCTTCATAGGCTTTGCCTTAGCCTTCTAAGTATATTTCTTCTTGTTTTTGGCATAATTAGAAGATTAAGGAACATTTGCCTCTCCATTGGGCTTACGAGGATCCACCAGTATGGACTCGTAATGGGTGAGCTCATTTAGTAGCTGATTCAGAGTAAAAGATAACTTGTTTATAACATAGTTACTTTTAAACTGCAGGAAACTCTTCAAAAGAGTTTCCATGATCATGGTCACCTGGCTACGCTCGTCAATACGAGCTCCATGAGTTTCGATCATGTTGAGGTAGGTCATCATCCTTAAAACATGCTCTCAGACTGATTTCCCTTCATTCATCCTAGCGGTCATTGTTTAGACTATAGCCTCATAATGCTGTTGCTCCGAAGGCTGCCCGAACATGCCCTGCAATTACTCCATCATCAAAGACAATGTAGCCATATGATCATGCTTTGTAGGAAGAACCTCAGACATCCTTGCTAGCAAATAGTATCGAGTTTTCTCATTAGCCACGACCCATTTCTGGTAGGCATCATGTACAGTTTGGCCAGAGTTTCTGGCGGGCTCGGGAGGATATTCCTTCGTCAGGACAAACTTAAGGTCTTCATAGTCAGAATGGCGTTCTTGTTACTTTTCCATTTAACATAATTTTCTCCCATCAATTTTTCATTAGAGAGAATAACAATAATTGGAGAAATTATGGCTGAAATAAAATAAAAAAACATGCATTTAAAATCCATTCATCGCATATTAGAATTATCAACATTTAGGCATAGAATTAAACATGATGCATGAACCATGTATAATGAATTAGAAACATAAGAGAATTACTATGTCACATAAATCTATCATCCCACAAATAAGTGCCGCCGTAGGGTAGGTCAAGTATTTGAATGATAGATCGAGACAATCTCAATTGATTAATATATACAGGAATAACTCTTGTTCCTATATTAACCAACCACCATTTGATTTTATCAAGGAATTTCGATTAACATTTAATCATTCATTCATGAGTGTAACCCGTTGTTTCGAAACCTTGGACTTGACTAGTGAAGTGCCACCGTAGGGCAGGTCAATTCACCAGATAGATCTAGAGTTCCTATCCTCTCGAAATCCCAACATGATATTGACCTAAAATGGACACCTTCCGTAAGGGGAAAAAATAAAGTCATCTTGAGACGCCTTTTGAATCTCACATTTTCGGACTAACAAAAGAGATCGCGAGATATATTATCGCATATCCCTCTCCCACTCACTATTTTAAATTTGAGATTTCTACTTAAAATATATAATTTTGATTCACTAGTGTCTATAAGTATATGCGCGACTAAAACATAACTTATATTATACACTAGTGTATACTTAATGATCTTACTAATTTTACTCTTAAAATTTTAATTCACTAATTTCCATTAGTCTCAACTAATTATTTTAATTAATTAAACTAATTTAATTAAGTTTGGTTTAATGACCTAATTTATTTTAACTCTTAAAAATATTGGTTCACTAACAAGTTTAAAACTTAAAATTCAACAAATGGACACAATTTTAATTAAACTATCTACTTAATATAAGCGCGTTATAAATTCCAATGGTACGTGAAATTATATCCCGAGTGCAGATCACACTACCGTCCATTCAAAATCGACTATAGAATTTACGTCCGGGTTTCCACTAGATATACTAAAGGAAAACATAATGCACTTATAAAGCCCATTAATATTAAAATCTTTGAATTTCCAATTTTAAACCATTAAACCAATTTATCTTTTATTAATTTGTTTTCATGCATATCATATTCCAATCTTTGTAAATTTCATAAAAGCACATTTTATGATTAGAATATCCATGCATCTAAAACATGTTATGGCATGTGAAAATGCAAGAGTAGGCACCCTAAGCTAAATGACTTGCTATTCAAACTTTTGAAATAAGCATACATATAACATAAAATTAAATTGCATTGACCGTGCTCTTCTTTTTTCTATATTAATATATTTAGTACAAAAATTCCAAGGCATCCCTTGGTCTTCAAATCTTGCTCCATGGAGTGGTGTTGATTCCTTCACGGCATTGGCTCTCCAAATTACATAAAATGTTACAACTTGAAAATTTTTTACATAGGAAAATAAAATTTACAACACTTTAAAATTGGCTTATGGCCTTACATTCCCAAAACAAAAAACAACATAAAAATAAGAGATGGAAAAATTTACGATCAATGCAAAACATTCATCACATTAATCTAAAATAAACATTCATCTCATGAACATGAAAATGTGCCCACTCATCACAACATGCATATAAGAATTTATATCTCATATAAATAATTAAAAACAAAAACTTTTAATAAAAAAGAGAAGGGTTATGAATAATTTTCAACTTCGCACTTGATGCCAATTGTAGGAACCAATTTCCTACCGAAGTAAAAATCCTTAGGCACTCGGATCGAACATAAATTTTTTTTCTGCCCTTCTCATTCTTTGGCCAATTTTGACCAGCCCATGGACTAATGTTTGGCTCATGTTTTTATCAATTTTCCTGCCCCAGAACAGCCCCCACAACAGCTCAGATCTGATCCGTTTTACACCCAAAACACACATACAACTCATTATTTTTTTGTGGTGGCTGGTTGCTGTTGTTCTGCCACTGTTTTGGAGGATTAAATCACTCCAAATCAGCCCCAAAGCCTCCACAAAATGTCCTTTTATGTTCTCTAATTTTTCTGGACAAAAAAAAAACGAGCCCCGAAAACACCCAAGGTGATGTGACAGTGAGTAGTTTTTCTGCTCACAACTATGTATTGTAAAAGACAAGAAGATGATGATGATGATTTTGATTCGACTCCGAATGGTCTTCAGGCCTTTGTCTCGCAACCAACAGAAACTAGTGTGAGCTAGACTCACAAAACAATCTCTAAACACTTTAGAGATAAAACTTATCACACCATAATTTTTCTTTTATTTTTGTTCACTCTCTTTTTCTTTCAATACTTTAGAGAAAACTATGAACAAAAGGTGGATATGTTTTAAAATATGAATTACGGTAAAAGAATAACACACTTACCCTTTTATACTTAGGGTTTAATATTTCAAAAAATAAAACAAACCCCAACCATTTGGCCAGCCCTTGGGCAATTTCGCAACCACCAACTTTTTCTTAATTGCCATCTTTATGACACTAGAATGTTACTAAACAAAAAAAGATAATTACCATTGATGAAAAATTAATTCTTAAAAAATCTTATTTTTTTTTTAAAAAAAACTTTATTTCCTAAAATGTCATATTAAACATTTTAATATATTTATTAAATTAAATGATTATCTTATAATCATTTATTTAATAAAGGCCTTATATTAAACATAATATAAAGTTACATGTGTGGTAAAATATATTATTAATCCCATTAATAATAATATATTATATGTGAGTATATAATTAGACTACCAATTATATTTAATTTGCTATAGTATATCGAGCTAGCATGAGGACCTACATTTCCGAGCTCCAATAATCCCAGAATATTAATTGAACTCTTAATTAAATATTTCAAATTATTAACTTCAGGTTATTCCACTAAGAACCCAAAGCTGCACTTTTGTTGCCATTGATGGATAAAATAAGTCAAACTACGTCGGTGTCCATCAATATAGTCATTACATACTGATTGGCCCTTCAAGAGTATTTCATAATTAGAGTCGGGTCATAATGTCCGTTATACCCCTCTAATTATTTTTACCTTAAGTACCATTGATTCTTTAATGAGTGATTTATTCATAACCATTATGAATCTATTCACAACAGAAAGTCTTGAGCGCTTCAATCGTGGAAGTAATGAATCAACCCTTAAGGAAGATACTCATTTACTTCTCATAAGAAGAATTGAACTCCATATCTATGTAAAACGTCCCCAGCTACACCCAAACCATGTCCCCAGAATACATAGCTATTGGTCGGGATTACTACACCAACCTCACCTTTGTAAATCAAAGGACATAACCTGCTATGCAGGAGTTCGTAGTACACTAAGGATTCAGATCAATCTATATATGACCATCTAGTAGATTGAAATGAATTTATTTATTTAACGATATTATAAGAAATTCATTTCTATTTGGGTCCAGTCCTATATGATCACAACAGATAAGGTGCCTCCATTCTCATGTCACCACATGGACGATCTTGGATCAAGGTCGCCATGCAATTATAGAATGGACCGCATCTATAGATAAACCACAAATAAAATGACAGCTTTGTTTCCTCTCTATGGACTCTTTTTTATTACTAATTTTAGACTTAAATCCTCTTGTGTATGACACTCATACACTAAGTCTGAAGGCACATGAGTAATCAAGGGTAAACAAGATAATTTACAATATGTGATTTAAATCAAACATTTGATAAATGAATATTTCATCTTTTAGTTCATAACAAATAATTCTGTTTACATAACATGAAGCTCTATGGCATATATCCCAATAGGGTGAAATCCTATATTTTAGGATCGATGGTTCTAGATTTGCTAAGACAGTACATAGAGGTACCTGATCCTTGGAGCATTATGAGAACACTCAAAAAGTTGTTCGAATCAAATCAAGAAATTGAAATATATCTTAGGTATAAAGAATTATTTCGTGCTACGCTCAAGGATGAAGGAGCGGTCAAGATTCATGTTTTGAATATGATAGATTATATTCGATATTTGAAACGATAGGGCATTATGATTTATGAATGGTTAGGTAAAAATTTGATTCTATCTTCTTTACCTGGTACTTATACTGGTTTTGTGTTAAACTTTTATATGCATTTAATGCAAGCTAGTTATGAAGAATTTCATAACATGTTATGCATGATGGAGCATGATTTGAAGAAAGGAAATCCCACCTTGTACCTTCATAGTGGAGAAAGCTCTTCAAAGACTTATACAAAGTCAAATAAAATCAAAATGGGAAAGAATAAGATATCAAAGAGAAACCCCAAGAAGCACAAAGTTGCAAGACCGCATATAGCTCGTGATGCATGTCTACACTGCAAGAAGTCTGGACACTAGAAAAAAGATTGTCCAGATATGAAATGAAAGGTAGGACCCTCAGGTACGCTTTGTATTTTTCCTATTAATGATATCTTATTAGCCTTAGATGCAAATAGTGGATGGGTGTTAGACATTGGCAGTCCCACTCATATATGCAACTTCATGCAAGTCATGAGGTTCAAAAGAACGTTAAACAAATGAGAGATCCAGCTTAGAGTTGGGAATTGCGAGACATTGGATGTCAATGTTAGTGTTCCTAGAACATGCCGAGGATCTCTAAGAGTGATTCGTGTGTGAATATTCAAAGAAGTTGCGGAAAAATACTTACAATGAATGGATGAGTTTCAAAACTTTCCATGGATTTAGGTGGAAGCTCCAAGCTTTCATGAGTGGTTCCAACACTTGGGTGAGTTTCCCTATCACCTTGATTCACTCCTTTAAGTGCTAGCTTGAACAAAATTTGAAAGAAAATTTTCTCCTCCAATGAGTTTAAGGTTCGGTCAAGAGAGGTGAGGAAGAGAGAGTTTGTGTTTTTGTGTATTTTGTTTCTAAAATAATTACCAAAGTCAAACTCAAAAAAATTGTATATACTTTTCAAAAAGAAATACAGAGTGTGTTGGACAAGTTTCCATCAAAAGCCATCAATCACTTCCATCACCAAAAGTTGATAAATGATGTAAATGAAGTGGGCCCCACTTTAAATTCAAAATTCAAATGGGCTTGCTCAACACACTTAGGGCTCGGGTTCGTTTAATCCGATTAAATGAATTTTTCATCGTGACGTAATTAAATCTAATTCAATAAATAATAATGCATCGCAAAATTATTACGAAAGTCGCTTACAAATTAATTCCAATTAATTCATTCGCTTGAATTAAAATCAAATTTTAATTCCGTATTGAAATCCGATTTCAATTAATATATCCAATATATTATTTTAGCCCAAATAAATAAACTAAATTGAAAAATCTAATTTAACTATTAATTTATTTTACAGATTAATTCCAAATTAACCGCGTTCTATCTTCTTGTCGAATTAATCCATTAATTCTTGACGCAATTAATCCCAAATTAATTCTCTCTCTGTTAATTAATCCTAGATTAATTCTTGTCGTAATTAATCCCAGATTAATTTTCTCTTTCATAATTAATCCCAGATTAATTCTGTTCGAGTCAAATCTCATCGATGAATCTTTGGGAAGCGACCCAAGAGATCCTTCGATATGTTGGCAGTAAATACAGTCATCGGACTATCCAAACACGTGCGTACCCGGTACCATATTCTTACCGATTTACAAGACATGGCTGGCTTCTAGTAAAGCACCGTGCCTACCCAATTCTCTAGAAATATTCTTTAAAGGAATATATAATCTTTATCAGGCGTAGTATACAGTGTATTGCATATTACGATCCAGTATCGGATGTCACATGCTAGGCCTGGGGCTGGAATTGTGTCTGCCCCGTACGAAGCATATATCAGATCATTGGCAACTAATCTATATAATCAGATAATCATGACCTAGTCATGTTATCCCGATGACTGTAGTACTTAATAGTACTAATTCTGTATCCTACGTGATCATCATCTCCATATGACTGAAGTGATACTTGTGGGAAGCGGCCGCGAGTACGCAGCGGAAAATTAAAAATTATGATGCTGCTATCCCTTTGCCCAAGACCCATTTGTTTTGATTATTCTACAAGCCTAGGTATGTTACTATATATTCTAAGCATAAAAACTCATAAAACATGCAAAGAATATAAACCTAAACATGCTAACTATCATAAGAACTCTAATTAAAATAAAGAAAGAAAAAAAATGCTTACTTGAACCGAAAACTCCTCCAGTCCTCCCTCCAATCTACAAGCTTTTCTCGAACTCTGCAAGCTCTTCCACGTTCCAAAGAGCCACCCAAGTGTGTGGCCTCCAAATGTGCTCACACCAATGCCAAAACTCAACGACAAGACTACGCCTTGAGTGCACGGGTATTTTGCCATTGGTGCTAGCCTAGACAAATACCTCAAAACTTTTAACTCGAGGTTCCTCTAGTAAATTAGACTCAAGGATCCTCAAAATTAGTGGCTTACTCTTAAACTTTAGAGTTGCTCACTTATATAAACCCAAGATATGAAAGGTTTTGTGCATAAATTTGTAAAGAATTCTTTGGGTTTATATAGTTGCTCCAAAGACAACAAAATTAATTAAGAATTCGATGTGGGATAAAAGCTAATTTAATCTTAGCCATTGGATCTTAATTTAGTGATTTAATGAGATTATAAAACCCTAATAAGAGTTTGGGATGAATTGGAATTCAAAACAAATAACAAATAATTTTTTTTACTATTCACATTACTATTCATATTTTTTTATTTTATTTTTTTATTTATTCCAATTCTCAAAGTGGCCCTATCGTCATTCACCAATCTCTAAGCTATTATGGAACCTCATAAATGATCTGTTCAATAATTAAACACATTAAACCATTTATGTACAATTCCTACATCAATCATATATGCTATTAAATTTGTACTGTGCACTGTTAACCATCGATTTCGAATTTGTTGTGTGTGACCTTTTGGGTTCCCCTCAAGTAGGACATGAAATGAATCGTGATAATTTAATCGAACATAAATTATCCTCCGATCAGATGGTCACTCGATTTCAATGACCATGGTTGACAAATAGCAACATGCCAATGCCCCCAAATGAGAATGAAAGATATATATACCCATTCTCTATGCGATTTGCATATGATACGGTCCCTCGCCTCACTGTATCCCCACCGTAGGGTATGGAAAATGTCTACCCATATAGTCAAATGTATGATGTTGATAGTGTCATGAATCGTGCTAACCCAAGAATCTCACATTATTCTTCCGCTGCGGCCACAGTCTCATGCACTGATTACATATATCAACCCGCGAACTGGAATACTACTCTTATAAGAAAATATTATTCGAGAGAGTGGCGATTCTCTTTTGTATCTTTACAAACTTCATGTGTTTCAACAAATGACCCAATCATACCCTTATGACCGGATCTTTTGAACCGGGGAAGGATAATTTCAAAGTTATTTGATCCACATATAAGATTGTAAAGACCTTAAGTCTAAGGACTAGTCATACAATCGACATATGAAAGTTCTCACAGACACATGAGATAAACACTTCATGTGAAAACTTTCGACGGACAGATCGATGGACATGAGCAACTCATGCATCCATGTGATACACCAAGTGGACGGATCTCCGTTAGTAGCCTATGAGATCGGCTACCCCACTTAAGGGCGGATCATATCATCATGCTAGTCTCTCCGCTTTGTGAACGCCCAAATTATTCACAAAATTATAACTAGGAACGTTTAAGAGTAATGATTCTTATAAGGCGTGGAAGCCATCATTTTATTACTATAAGGGCTTTATTACAGTGTTTGATGATTCATATAAGTTATGCAAGACACGTATAATAAAGATTGCCATTTTAGTAATTAATGAAAATATTACAAATACATGTACATATAGCCCATCCACAAGTTGGGTATAGGGCATATCCCTAACAATCTCCCACTTGCACTATAGCCAACTAGTATGAATCTGGACACCATACTCTTAAGTGTGCCTATCATGCTTTTGTTTAGTAAGCCCTTTAGTCAGAGAATCTGTAAGATTATCTTCTATGGGTATTTTCTCTATAATAACTTCTTTTCTCTCAATAATCTCCCTGATGAGATGAAATCGTCTGAGTACATGCTTGGATTTCCGGTGGGACCTTGGTTAATTTGATTGAGCAATGACGCCCATGTTGTCACAGTACATCGTGACGCCATTCTTTATCACGGGAAGCACTTCCAGCTCCGTGATGAACTTCTTTATCCAGACTGCTTCTTTAGTTGCCTCAGATGCTGCAATATACTCGGCTTCAGTGGTGGAGTCCACTGTAGTTGACTGCTTTGAGCTTTTCTAACTGACAGCACCGCCATTCAAAGTAAACAGATATTCTATTTGCGATCTGCTGTCATCCCTATCGGTCTGAAAGCTCGCATCACAGTAACCAATGACTTTCATCTCAGAACAATCTCAGTATGTCAAGAACACATCATTAGTTCTTCTTATATACTTGAGGATTATTTTGATAACTGCCCAGTGTTGCTCACCAGGATTTGTCTGATACTTGCTCCTTATGCTAAGAGCATAAGAGACATAAGGTCTTGTACATAACATGACGTACATGATCGATCCTATTGCTGAAGCATAAGGGATTATACTCATACGCTCTCTATCTGAAGGAGTATGTGGACATTGCTCCTTAGATAATTTGATTTCATGACAAGTAGGTAAATTACCTCTTTTGGAATCTTCCATTTTGAATCTTTTCAAAACTTTATCTATGTATGTAGATTGAGAAAGTCCTAACAACCTCTTAGATCTATTACGGTAGATCTAAATGCTGAGGATGTATGATGCTTCTCCAAAATCTTTCATAGAGAAATTCTGAGATAACCATTGCTTGGTGGCTTGCATCGTGTGAATATCATTCCCGATGATTAATATGTCATCGACATATAATATAAGAAATACAACAACACTCCCACTACTTTTCTTGTAAACACAAGGCTTGTCTACATTTTTGATAAAGTCAAATTCTTTGATTGTCTCATCAAATCGTATATTCCAATTTCTGGAGGCATGCTTGTAAACATAAATGGATCGTTTAAGCTTGCATACTTTATTATGATCATCCTTAGATGCAAACCTCTCAGGTTGTGTCATATAGACTTCCTCTATGAGGTTCCCATTAAGAAAGGATGTTTTGACATCCATCTGCCAAATCTCATAATCAAAGTGTGCAGCTAGTGCCAGTAAAATTCGAATGGACTTTGTCATTGCAATAGGCGAGAAGGTTTCATCATAGTCAATTCCTTGGATTTGTCTATAACCTTTCGCCACCAACCTAGCCTTATAGGTTTGGATGTTGCCTTCTGTATCAGTTTTACGCTTGTAAATCCACTTGCAGCCTATGGTTTTTATCCCTTCATGTGCATCCACCAAGTCCAGACTTGATTATGATACATAGTCTATTTCGGATTTCATGGCCTCAAGCCACTTGACTGAATCAATGTCACACATTGCTTCTTCATAACTGGTGGGATCGTCATTATCAATGACCTGATCATGTTCCTCATCAATATGGAAACCATATCTTTCAGGCTCATGTCTTTCCCTACCAGACCTTCTAAGTTCATAACCTTGTGGTTGTTCAGTCGCTGCTCTTTTGAGGGGCCTGGGGTTTAGTTCTATGTTTGTTTGTTCTTCTCGTACCTCATTGAGGTCAAGTCTACTCCCACTATGTTTCTTGAGAAGGAATTCATTCTATAGAAATTTTTCATTTCGTGAGATAAATGTTCTTTGTTCATTTGGGACGTAGAATACGTATGCTCTTTAGTTCAAGGCATATCCTACAAACTTATATTTAACAGCCCTTTCATCCAATTTGTTAGTTTGTGTGAGCTTAACATATGTGTCACATCCCCAAAACTCTTAGATAACTAAGACTATGACGTTTCCCAGACCATAACTCATATGGTGTTTGACTAACAGTCTTGGAAGGAACTTGGTTTAGTAGTAGTGTTGCAGTTTCTAAAGCAAGACCCCAAAATGAAAGAGGTAGATCCGTGCCTAGCGTCATTGATCGGACCCTATCTAATAATGTCCGATTTCTCCTTTCGAAGACCCCATTATACTGTGGAGTTCCCGGAGGAGTCCACTGGGAAACAATGCCATTTTCTCTCAAGTAATCTTGAAATTCGTCGCTTAAGTATTCACCACATCGGTCAGACCTTAGTGACTTAATACTTTTATTAAGCTGGTTTTCTACTTCAGCTTTGAAGAATTTGAATTTCTCAAAGGCTTCAGATTTGTATCGCATAAGGTACACATACCTATATCGCTAGTGATCATCGATAAAGGTAATAAAGTAGGAGAATCCACCTCTAGCGGTGACTGACATTGGTCCGCATACATCAGAGTGTATGAGTTCTAATGTCTCCGCTGGTAATTTGGTCATTTTACCAAGTAAACAAGACTCACAAGTTCAATAAGGTTCATATTTGAAGGGTCTGAAATACCCATCCTTATGTAGCTTAGTTAATCTTGTTTTATTGATATGACCTAAGCGACTGTGCCATAGAAGTGATTCATTGAGATTATTCGAGTTAACGTTGTATTTATTAGAGGTTGAACATTCTTTGTTAGTTTGTAAGAAATAGATAATTATTAAAAATACCATCTCCATATTTTATTTCATTGAAATAAATAGAACATTCATTACAACTTATTAGGCATGAAAAGCCTTTATTACATAAAGAAGAAATTGAAATGATTTTCTTTACTAGAGAAGGTACATAAACACAATCTTCTAAGTCTAAAACTAAACCATTCGGCAAAACTAATGAATAAGTCCCCACGCACAATGCAACCAGTTTTGCTCCATTACCCATTTTTAAGTCAACCTCCCCATGATAGAGTCTCTTACTGTTTCTCTTGGGCCAGGGTTCGTTTAATCCGATTAAACGAATTTTCCTTCACGACATAATTAAATCTAATTTAATTAAATAATTATGCATCGTAAAATTATTATTAAAGTCGCTTATGAATTAATTCCAAATTAATTCGTTCGCTAGAATTAAAATCCAATTTAATTCCCCGTTGAAATCTGATTTCATTTAATATATCTAATATATTATTTTAGCCCAATTAAATAAATTGAATAGTAAAATCTAATTTAACTATTTTACTGATTAATTCCAAATTAATCGCGTTCTCTCCTCTCGACGAATTTAATCCCAGATAAATTCTCGACGCAATTAATTCCAGATTAATTCTTTCTCTGATAATTAATCCCAGATTAATTCTTGCCATAATTAATCCCAAATTAATTTTTTTCTCTTTTAATTAATCCCATATTAATATTGTTCGAGTCAAATATCATTGGTGAATCTTTGGGATGCGACCCAAGAGATCCCTGGATATGTTGGCAGTAAATACGGTCATCGGACTATCCGAACAAGTGCGTACCCGATACCACGTTCTTACTGATTTACAAGACATGGTTGGCTTCTAGCAAATCACCATGCCTACCCAATTGTCCAGAAATATTCTTCTACGGAATACATAATCTTTGTCATGCGTAGTATACGTAGTATTGCACATTACGATCCAGTATCGGATGTCACATACTTGGCCTGGGGCTGGAGTTGTGTCTGCCCCGTACGAAGCATATATTGGATCACTAGCAACTAGTCCTTTTATGATTGGAAAGTCATGACCTAGTCATACTTCCCCGATGGCTATAACACTTAGAGTACCAGTTCTGTATCCCTGCGTGATCATCATCTCCATATGACTAAAGTGATACTTCCATCTCGACATCACATCCAATACACTACGATTCTCAGTATACCCAGAAGAGGCGTACACAGAAACTGTTAAAGCCCAGACGACCAAAACCAAAGTATATTGATTGTCGCAAGTATTAGCGATGCAGGTCTCATGTTAAGACCGAATACACCTACCCTGATTCGGATTCCCAATAAACACATAGTCATTCTACCAATGGGATTCCGTGGGGTCTATCCAAAGCGAAGCTGTTTCCGTACCATCGGTAAACAGAACCTCATATTACACTTGCATGAGTATCCAATACCCAAATATATGAGAACTATGCCGTTACACTTCCATAACACGCACATGTGTAATACTAGCCTATTCCGCATTATCGATGTACAGTGTCGATAATACTACGATTAGGGATATTTAATGATTAAACCTTTGTGGATTAATATTGTCTCATATCTTATTAATCCGGAACTAATCATAAAGACCTTTTTCATTTATATATCCGAGTAATCCAATTATAAATGATAAAAGAGCAATTTCCTTTATCACATAGTTAATTTGTACAACAACACCATGTTCTGTACAAATAGTGATGCTATGGGTCATAACTATCCAAAAATCTCCCACTTGGCCTATAGCCAATCACTCAAGTGTCCAACACCTAAACAATGCACGGGTCTCTCAAACTTCAGCTGAGAAACAACTTTCATAAGCAGATCTCCAAGGTTATCATCTGATGCGATTTATTCGATCATCACATCGCCACGATGTATGATCTTACCGATCAGATGAAATAGTTGAAGTACATACTTGGATCATTGATGAGATCGTGATTCTTTAGCCTGTGCTGTAACCCAGTCCAGCTGCTAACATAACTACTCCTAATCTAATTAGGAATTTTATAGATCCAAAATGCTTCGTCTGCTGCCTCAGCTTCAGCAATGTTCCGCTCTTGTTGTTTATTTGGCAACAATATCTTGCTTGGAAGATTTGCAGCTCACTGTTCCGTTATTCAAACTATATACGTACCCTTATTGCGACTTACAGTTGATTTTATCGGTATGGATACTTGCAGTGGTGAACCCAGTCACCTCAAGTTCTTATTTCCTCATATTCTCAGAAAGCATCCTTGGTTCATCCAAGATCCTCAAAGATATTTCTTACATCATTCCAGTGACCATCACCTGGATTGGCCTTATAGCGTCTACATATGCTCAAAGCATATGAGACATCAGGTCACGTACATATCAAAACGTACGAACACTGAGAGAGTGTCAGCAGCTTTCTAGATCTATCCCAGTAGATATTTATTCATAGAATAAAGCCTACTTCTCCCAGGTATTCCATGAAGAATTTTAATGAAATCCAACCTTTCACCGATTATATTATGGGAACGTTATTGCTAAGAAGCAATAAATCATCAATTTATAGGACATTCATTGTCAGTGCGCTCCCACTAACCTTCCTATATACACATGAATCATATTCATTTTGAATGAAATTATATACCATTATGATCTCATAGAAACGTTGGTTTCAAAAACACAATGCTTGCTTCAATCCATAAATGGATCGATTTAACTTGCAATCCTTTTTTGCATGTTTTGGCATGACAAAACCGTTAGGCTGTTATAAACATCCTCCACAAGGTTTCCGTTAAGGAAAATGATTTTGACGTCCAGCTGTCATATTTCATAAATGAAATATACATTTATAGCAAGCATTATCCAAATGGATTTAATCATGGCAACATGTGAAAAAATTTCGTTGTAGTCAACACTATGTCCTTGACGATACCCTTTCTATACAACCCTAGCTGTGTACATTTGTATGTTGCCATCCATGTACGTCTTCCTTTAAGACTTATTCAGTACCAATAGGCACAATGCCTTCTGGTACATCAACCAGTGTCCAAACTTAGTTGGATACACGGAATCCATTTCGGACTTCATGGCACTTTTCCATAAAAGGAGTTGATACCTTGTATCACTTCCTCATACGTAGCCGGTTCATCTTTCTCAATAAGATTGACATCTTCATGAGGTGAGATCAGAAACCATACCTCCCAGGTTTTTTTCTGACTCTCTCCGACCTACGCGGTTCTTGTGTATTCAAAGATTGTGGTACAGTTTCATCCCTGGTGAACTGTTTATGTTCCGTAAAGGAGTCGGTGCCTGGAACAGTATTACTCTGATTTTCATCGAGTCTTACTTTCTTCCCACTTACCACTGCATATAGGAATTCTTCTTAAGAAAACCGCATGGAGAGCAACAATTACATTGTTCTCTTGTGAGTTGTATAAGTACTATACTTTGGTTTCCCTATGACAACCTATAAATAGACACTTATCCGATTTGGGTTCTAGTTTGGTATCATCCAAACATATGCCCAGCATTCCTAAATCTTCAGGAATGAGAAACCCGGTTTCTTTCCTTTTCATATCTAATATGAAGTATGTCTAATACATTTTCATGGAACCTTATTCAAAATAAGTTTTGCACTGTTCAATGCGTATCATTTGAAGGAAATTGGTAGCTTAGAGTGACTCATCATTAACCTTACGATGTCAAACAAAGTTCGGTTTCTCCGTTCGGACACACCATCAAATTGAGGTGTACCGTGAGGAGTCCACTGTGAATGAATACTACATTCTTTTAAGTAATCTTGAAACTCACATGTTCAAGTATTTTACACAATGGTCTGACCGTAATGTTTTAATACTTTACCGGTCTGTTTTTATACTTCGTGTCGAAACTCTTTGAATTATTCAAAAGTTTTTGACTTGTGTTCCATAAGATACACATAACCGTAATGTGATTCCACATCTGTAAAGGTTACAAAGTATTCATATCCATCTCTAGCCTAGCTAGACATGGGCCTACTTACGTCACTATGAACGAGGGCTAACAGATTGGTGGCACTTGCACTTTTACCATTGCCTAATAAACTAGATTCGTAGACATCATTTGAATTAGAATCAAATCCTTCCTAGTATCCACTCTTCGAAAGTGTGGATATAGAGTCTTGTTAATGTGTCCCAGACAACAATGTCAATAATAAGTTTCATTAGAATTACTCAATTTGAGCTATTTGTTCGTCATGTTATATGTTTGAGATTCATTTATATTCAAAATATAAAGACCATTATTTACATCTAATGTAGATATCTCGATATCATCTTTATAAACAAAACACTTGGTGTTCTAGAATATACAGGTAAACCCACAACAAGTTAAACTAGATACATAAATAATGTTCCTAGTCAAACTAGGTACATTCTAACAGTCTCCTAATTTATGTACATGCCCCAAGGGTTGTTCCAAAACTTAGGTTCCTATGGTCAAAACAGCGACTCTCGTCCCATTTCTGACTCGCAGGTCGATCTCATCTGAAGCCAGTCTCCTGCTAATCAGCAGATTCTGCACATCAGTACATATTTATATATTTTCACATCTAGTAGCAAAATCCAATTTTAAAACTGGTAGTGGACATGTATATAACAAACAAACCTAAAGCCAGAGCCTTGCCCCCACCTTCAGTTCCTTCATGTATGCCTTGTCCATACGACAGTCACACTTTTAGTGACCCCGTTTGACACAGTTTAGGCAGACAACTTAGGATATGTCCTTTTAAGAAGCTCTGGCTGTGCATAACGGATTGAACACTAAGGTTATCATCACAATGAGTCTTCCTAAGCTCATGGTCTACTATTTTCTCAACTCCGGGTTCATGATTGAGAGGTTTCTCTATCAAATAGAATTCCTGTCAGCTCCGAGGACTATCCTGAAGTTCTATTCTGAATCTGAAAATTCGAGCCGTTTAAATACATTTTTACCCAGGATTATGTTCTAAACGCTAATCTTTTAGTTATCTTGATTGCTATATTCCAACTATCCAATCAACGATTTCGGGTACAATTAAATATAATGATTACTATAGTCTAACTATATAATCAACTAAAATTGATCGGTTACATTCAAATGTATTGATTACTATAATCCAATTATATAAGCAACCACAAATGAAGTATTTTGAATACAGTCCAACTGTTCAATTAATACAACAATTGAATATTAGTCCAACTAATATATTTATTAATAATTAATGACGAAAAATGAAATGAGCGCGTATTGGCAAGTATCTAAATGAAATTACAAATTTAATACTTGCCTCCCACTATTGTTCGGTGAACCTCTAACCCTCTGTGAAGTACTCGGGAAACCTAATTTCCTAGTGGGCTAGGATCCCGTTAAATAACACACAACCTTGACTTTGGCCAACAAGTTGTATGAAACTTAACTAGGTAGATCTTTAAGATCAATTGGATTTCATCCAATTCCTAGATCGAGTAGGTGGACCTCCAAGTCCAAAATATATATCCAATATATCCAATATATTTCCTAACCTTTTTCCTATGAATCAACTAAGCCTTGGCTTTGGCTCAACAAGCTTAATGAAACCAGTTAAGCGTGACCCATTGACAGTGGGAAAGCTTCATAATCGAGGTCGATGAACAAGAAGTGACCTTGACTTTGGCCAACAAATCACAACTTGCCCAAGACATACAATATGGAACAAAGCTTTCGTGATTCAAACACATCTGTGATGGACAATGGTCTTGACTTTGGCCAACAAACCAATGCCAATATTGGATCTTGAGAGAGAATCACTCAATGGAAGGAACAACGTTTAATATAAAATGAGGGTTTTTATCGCGATTTGGCAACCAATTTTTCATCTTTAATTAGGTCATCATACACCCTTAAGCATGCATTCTAAAAGCATAATAAGGCGCGAAATAAATTAATAATGATATGCGGATGTATATACAATAAATTTTTCCTAGAATAAATCTCTCTATTTCCTCTCTCCCGCTAGCATTATTCTTACTTCTACCCAATTACATAATACTTCTAAAGAAACCTCATTTAGTTTGAAGGGAATTGGTGAGAAGAGAAATACAATGAGATAAGGAGATAATAGGCTGGACACGCATGTCCAGTTTAATAAATTCTAAATTTATTACAACAATTTCCAAAATTGCCCTCACCCTTCTAATATCCATCCGATATACATTATTCATATAATACATCCAAGTATTCACAAAAAGCATGTTATTCAATCAATCTAATCCAATTAATTAATCTTTGAATTAATGACCATCCAATGTTCATACAACGATTTGATTTGCGTGAGTCCAACTCGTTTAAGAATAAATACTCAAAGTAAGTACTCTTGAATTATATCGAACTATAATTTTAAATCCAATTTAAATTATATCAAATACTAATTCATATTTAATTCCAAATTAAATAATTACACTTATTTATGTGCCTTAAAGACTTGGATTCCAAATCCAATCTTAATGGGTCTCAAAGGCCCAATTAGTATCCAATACTTTTAAATTAAAGTCCAATGAGCTTTTAATTAATTCTTCAGGCTTGGGCTTTTGGCCAAAATGGATCTAACGCATAATGCTTAGGCCCAATAGAAATCACCATATGTCATAGAATCAATTTTGGCCCATTAGGCTCAATTAAATTATTAAAGGCCCAATGTCATACTTTGGACTTTATGGAAATGGTTTAGGCCCAATTGGATCTAACCCAATTAACCAAAACCAAACAGTCCCAAACAAGCCCATTAAGCCCAATTACAACAATTAAATTAATACAACATTCCAAATTACATATTAATTCAATGAAAGTACAATCACCATAATTAATTAATTAACCTAATGTTTCCAAAACATTAATTTAATCTAATTAATCATGCCTAATTCCCACATTCATGTCCAACACAAAATTGGGGCATAATCAATTCTACAACATGCTCACATCTCACGGCAATGGCAACAAAAATCATTCAATTTGATTTCAATCCAATTAAATCAACATTCAATATTTCTATCATGCCATTTAACACATCCAATTGTCAATTTTCAAAAAATTACCATGAGCAATTCCTAGGGTATATTCGGCCTAAGGTAAAGATTTTAGGGAAAATTAATCTAATCCATTTTTCACAAAATCAATCATGCATAACTCGAAGTTATCATCATCCAACCGTGTCCAAACAACCAATTTAGGCATTTACAAGCTCCAAGCAAAAATCCTCAAATAAAGTCTATAAACCCTAGAAATTAAATCATGCTTAGATCTCGCTCTGATACCATTGTTAGTGTCCTAGACATGCCATGGGATCTCTAAGCGTGATTCGTGTGTGAATAAAATCAAAAATAAGTTACGGAGGACTTACATTGATCGGTTGAGTTCAAAACCTTTCATGGATGTTGAAGCTTCCAAGCTCATGGGTGAATATCCATATCACCTTCACTTGACTCCGTTATGTGCTAACAATAACAAAATGGAACAAATTTTATTTCCCAAGGATAAGCAAATTTGCCCAAGAGATAGAGGGAAGCAATCGGCCACAAGGTCATTCTTTCAAAGCAGTGGCCATTCGGCCTTGTTTCAAAAACAAAGGCTAAATCGCCCAATCAAAGAAGAAAGACAGAGGCCATTCTTTCGGCCTTCAAAAGGAGAAGTCAAAATGGGCAATCAAAAAAAAAAATTTGAAGAAAGCTATTTTCATTTCTTAAATACAGAGGCCAAATGCCATTTTCCTTTCTAAAAGAAAAAAAACAAAACATGCTTCTCGCCAAGAAAATGAATCAGAGGAGTCAATGGCCTTTTAGCCAAAAATGGAAAAATTAGAGATTAATGGCCTCACGGCCAAATGTGTGTTGAGAGAGACAATAAAAAAAAAATTGAATATATCCAATAATTCAATAGTTGTATATCTCCACTTGGTAGGTGTGATAGGTAAATAAAATCCAATTTATTATCCCAACTACTTCCATCAAATAGTGACTAATTGATGTAAGTGAGTGAGTCTCATCACATTGAATTCAAAATTCTAGTTACTTACACCACACACATTTGGATCGTGTTCGTTTAATCCGATTAACGAATTTTTCATCACGACGTAATTAAATCTAATTTAATTAAATAATTATGCCTCGCAAAATTATTATTAAAGTCGCTTACGAATTAATTTCAAATTAATTCGTTCGCTAGAATTAAAATCCAATTTAATTCCCCGTTGAAATCCGATTTCATTTAATATATCTAATATATGATTTTAGCCCAATTAAATAAATTAAATAGTAAAATCTAATTTAATTATTAAATTTATTTTACCGATTAATTCCAAATTAATCGCGTTCTCTCATCTCGACGAATTTAATCCCAGATAAATTCTCGACGCAATTAATCCCAGATTAATTTTTTCTCTGATAATTAATCCCAGATTAATTCTTGCCATAATTAATCCCAGATTAATTTTTTCTCTCTTAATTAATCCAAGATTAATATTGTTCGAGTCAAATATCATCGGTGAATCTTTGGGATGCGATACAAGAGATCTCTGGATATATTGGCAGTAAATACGATCATCGGACTATTCGAACACGTACGTACTCGGTACCACATTCTTACCGATTTACAAGACATGGTTTGCTTCTAGCAAAGCACCGTGCCTACCCAATTCTCCAGAAATATTCTTCTACGGAATACATGATATTTGTCAAGCGTATTATACGTAGTATTGCGCACTACGATCCAATATCGAATGTCACATGCTAAGCCTGGGGCTGGAGTTGTGTCTGCCTCGTACGAAGCATATATCGGATCACTAACAACTAGTCTCTTTATGATCGGAAAGTCATGACCTAGTCATACTTCCCCGATGGCTATAGCACTTAGAGTACCAGTTCTGTATCCCCGCTGATCATCATCTCCATATGACTGAAGTGATAGTTCCATCTTGACATCACATCCATTACACTACGATTCTCAGTATACCTAGAAGAGGCGTACAGAGAACCTGTTAAAGCCCCAGATGACCAAAACCAAAGTATATTGATTGTCGCAAGTATTAACGATGCAAGTCTCATGTTAAGACCAAATACACCTACCCTGATTCAGATTCCCATAGACATATAGTCATACTACCAATGAGATTCTGAGGGGTCTATCCAGAGCGAAGCTGTTTCCGTACCATCGGTAAACAGAACCTTCTATTACACTTGCACGAGTATCCAATACCCAACTATATGAGAACTATGCCGTTAGGCTTCCATAACACGCACAAGTGTAATACTAGCCTATTCCGCATTATCGATGTCCAGTCTCGATAATACTACGACTAGAGATATTTAATGATTAAACCTTTGTGGATTAATACTGTCTCATATCTTATTAATCCAGAACTAATCATAAGGTCTTTTATCATTTATATATCCGAGTAATCCAATTACAAATGATAAAAGAGCGATTTCCTTTATCACATAGTTAATTTGTACAACAATACCATGTTCTGTACAAATAATGATGCTATGGGTCATAATTGTCCAACAAGGGGAATACAAAGCAGCAAGAAATATCAGTATCTATAGTAGCAGAGATAACATAATTTAAAGAAAACAACACAGATTGAAACCTCAGCATAATTGATGAGGGTTGTGAATACCTAAGACTTAGAATAATCAGTGTAGATTCCAGCAGAATGAGCGATGACTTTTCTATCCAGTAACTCCGACTCCAGTAAGTGTATAGACACCCAACTAGACTATCGTTGGACTTAAGCACTTAACAGAAACTTGTATTCTCAGATCTCCAAGGAAATGATGTATTCACCCCTAATTTAGGGCCCACAGAGTATTTGGATAAGTAAAAATAAGCATCGGACAAGATAAATAGGTCGTGTGACAGCCAAACCCAGAAGCTCAACATGACCTAGATAAGAATCATAAGATTGTAATATCTTGTATGAGATTGAGTAGTTTGTAGTCACAATAAGTATAACCAAATCTAGAAGATTGTAATATCTTGTATGAGATGGAGTAGTTTGCATTTTGAAGGAAGTAAAGGCTCAAAAGAGTAAGGAGTCAAAGTAAACAACACATAGCAACATAAAAGTAAGATATCCAACTTATACAGAGTTCCCACCATACTAGAAAAGAAAGGATTAGTGAAAATGCATCACCTAAACTAAAGATGCAGTAGTAATACCATAATTGGTCATAAATGTAGAGCTTCCAAGGAAGTGGTGACGTAAGAGAATCAAGAAATCGGGATAAGGAGGAAAGTCAAGTAACAGAGCAAAACTTAGTAAGGAAGAATAATATAGTAAGTATGGTAGGAGTTTGAGAGAGTATGAACATTATGTGATTCTCAGTAAGAGGTAGTATAAGCAATAGCCGGAGATAAACTAAGAGTAAAGTTGATGAAGGTAATACATATAGTTTTTAGCATAAGTACGTTAGTTTGGAAGCAAACAAAAGATATGCAAATAAGAGAATCCTAAGCTCATAGATAAGCAGCACGCGCAACTGTGGCATAGGTAACTAGTGAGAATACCGCAACCAGAAAACTCTAGGACAAAACCCACCCTCCCAACCCTCATAATACTATAGCAGCAAAAATATACTTCGAAGATTGCCTCAAGATATTCCCAGAAACAAGTGAATGCATAGTGGGGAAAGACCGGAACATGAAACTTTCACACTTAGTATAAGAGCGTAATAGGAGAGAGAGATAGTTCTAGTTAAAAGATTTAGCAAATGAGTTGTCTAGATAGAGCAATAAAGAGATAATGTTGTTAGGGTTGGTGCTCTAAGTGCCAATTTTATTATGTATTTCCCTGTAAATACTAATGTAACATTTTATTATGAATAAAATAAACAGTTTCTTTTATATAACATCCTTTTTTATATGGTAAAGACGTAACAGACCTTAGAATGATTAGTTACAATATTGTTGCAAAAGCGTCGCAACTCACATTGAGTTGTATCATGACGTTAACAATCCTAGACTGTTCCTGGTCAAGGTTTACACTAATTGGTCAGTAAAGTAAACCCATTGAGACTGGTATATGTCGTATATTGGAATCTTGGATTCCGATGGTTTCTCAATGAACCATGAGTCTTGGAGACTCGTATAGACGTGTAGGTATTTATTGTGGATAAACACTAAATGACTCACCGAAAATTCTTAATGGATGGTACACCAATGTCAATAAGAATCTTCTCGGGTTGAGTGAGCATAATGATTCTTTGACTTGAGATCCCAATGTGGATATGTGAGTTATCCTCCACACTTAGATGGCAGTCACGTCACAGATCTATTTAGATCAGACCTCCACCTAGTCGCTGGGTGTGGACTGATGCTCAGGATATCCTGTGTGTATTAAGAAATGATCCGTCAGTTCTGTTGGACAAAATGACCCATAGCGTCACTATTTGCACAGATCATTGTGTTGTTGTAGCAAATTGACTATGTGACAAGGAAATTGCACTCTCATCATTTGTGATTAGATCACCATAAATATATAAATGAAGAGAGGTCCCTATGATTAGTTCCTGGACTGAGAATGATATGAGACAGTATCAGTCCCCGAATGATTAATCATTAAATATCCCTAGCCGTAGTATTATCGAGACTGGACATCGATAATGCGGAATAGGCTAGTATTGCACTTGTGTGCGTTGTGAGGGCACAACGACATAGTTCTCATATATATAAGTATTGGATACTTATGCAAGTGCGATAGGAGGTCGTGTTTCACCGATGGTACGGGAAACAGCTTCGCTCTGGATAGACCCCTCGGAATCCCATTGGTATTATGACTATGTGTCTATGGGAGGCCGAAATCAAGGTAGGTGTGTATAGTCTTAACCTGAGACTTACATCGCTAATACTTACGATAATCGATAAACTTTAGTCTTGGTGGTACAAGCTTTAACCGATTCTGCGTACACCACTTCTGGGTTTATCAGAAAGTCGTAGTGTATTGGGTGTGATGTCGAGACGGAAGTGTCACTTCAGTCATTATGAAGATGATGTCACGCAGGATACGGTACTAGTGCTCTTGAGTGTTGCGCAACCAATCGGGATATTGTGACCAGGTCATAACTATCCGATTATAGAGACTATGTTACCAGACATCCGATATGTGCTTCGGACGAGGCAGACACTTATCCAGCCCCAGCCCTAGCACGTGACTATCCGATACTGGGCCGATGCACACAATACATTAGTATACTACGCTTGATACAGATCTTTGATATTCTTAAATGGATATGTCCGGAGAATTGGGAAGACTTGGTGCTTTGCTAGGAGTCGACCTTGTCTCATAAATCGGTAGAATGTAGTACTTGGTACGTACGTGATTCGGATACTCCGACGACCGTATTTACTGCCAACATATCCGGAGATCTCATGGGTCGCTTCCCGATAATCCACCGATGACGCACAACTCGCACTCTTGAATAATCTGGGATTATATAGAAGAGAGAGAAAATTAATCTAGGATTAATTACGGAGATATTTTATCTAGGATAAAATATCGTCAAAAGAGAGATAACGATTAATTTGGAATTAATCGATTAAATTAATATATTCGATATATTAAATGAAATTAGATTTCGACGCAGAATTAAAATTAGATTTTAATTCGGGCGAACGAATTAATTTAGAATTAATTCGTTAGCGACGTGAATAGTGAATTCGCTAGGCGTAATCATTTAACTACGACGCGACGGAAAACTCACTAATTGGGAATTAACGAACCCGAGCCCGAGTGTGATTGCGAGCGCATTCGTATTTCGAATTCGAGTGCGGCGACGCAAGTCACATCTAGCGTCAAATCAATCATCACATCAAGCGTCAAATCAAAAGTCACTTTGAGTGATTGATTGATTGATTGATGGGTTGAGTGAAAGACACACAACATGTCACTTTATTAAAGTAGATGTGACTTGATGGACTTTTGACTTTGGAGTGTGGAACACTCAAGGATATTACAATAGATTTATTTGTTTTTTGAAAGCAAATTAAATGGTAAAACATTTATTTTTTTTGGAAAATATATAAACAAATGTTATACCACTTTGTATAACCAATACACAATTCTTTCTCTCTTATTTTTCCTCTTCTCCTCACGCCAAAAGCATGAAATGCTCACTGTTTTTGAAACCAGAAATGGCGTGACAAGGGAAGCCAAGAGTGGGTTTTCATGGTGAAAATTCAAGTGCTAGCACACTTACAAGTCTTGCGAAGGTGGTAGGGAGGTTCGACCATGAGCCGGGATCCATCCAACGAAGCTAGGAGCTGCGTTTCGCATCTCAAAATTCTGTTTTTGGAGGTAGTGGACTGCATGCAGTGGGCTTCCATGGCAGTGCGTTTTTTGGGTTCATTCGTCTTCAAATCGACTCAACCAACCAATGTAAGTATTCCGCTATCTTCGTTGGTGTATTCACGCATGTTTTTCATGTCTTGTTTGATCTTGGGACCTAGATAATAACCTAAATGGCATCAAGAGCTATAGGTTCAAGCATGAAATTTTAGGGCTTAAAATTTGGGTAAATATTTGTTGAGCATGATTTGAATGAATTGATAGTTTAAGTATGCTTATAACATGTTTAATTTCATTTTGGTTTGACCAATTTGTTGAAAAATGATTTGGAATTATTTTCCCCCAATTGATGACCTTGGCCGAATGTGATTAAAAAAATTGGGTATTTTGATTTTGAGCATGTTTTGGTTAAATTGATTAATTGAACATGTTTAAATGATCTTGAATTGAAGTTGGATTGGATCAATTTCAAGAAAATTAATTTGGAATAATTTTCCCCAATTTATTCATGTTGGCCAAATGTTGAAGCATGTTTGGAAATTTGGAATTTTTTCATTTTGGTTCATTGGATGAGTTTTAATGATGTTGGATGATGTTAATTTGAAGTCAATTAGACTGAATTTTGAATTGAACAAATATCCCCAATTTGCTTCACTTAGCCGAATGTGTGTATGTATTTGGATTCTTGGAATTTTTTGTTTTTGATTCATTTGATGAGTTGAAATCATTAAGGTTGATGTTAATTTGAATAGAATTGGATTGGATTTCGAATTGGACAAAAACCCCAAAATTCTTGTGTTGGCCGAATGGTATTATTGCCCTAATGTCTTGGTAATTTTGATTTTGTGACATTGGATGTGTATGAAATCAAATTGGATGGTGATTTGATGTCGATTGTGGGTTCGATTGGATTGAAACCAAATCGGACACAAAATCCCTCCTTGGCCGAGAGCTTTGTAGCATGTAAATGGGTTTGATTTTTTAATTTGTGTGTTGGACATATAATAATGAATTAAGTATGATTAATTGGACTAATTTAGTGTTTTAGAAATATTGACTTAGTTTATTAATCATGTAATACACTTTAGTTTAATTGAATATGAAATTGGATTTTGTATATTTAATTAATTGGGCCTAATTTTGGAAATTGGACTTTAATGTTGTATTTGGGCCTATTGGGCTTGATTTATCAAGTTGGGTTTAGGCCAAATGGATTGGATCCAATTGGGCCCAAAACCTTAACCATAAAGCCCAAATGCGATTAATGAACCTTTAAAGTTCAATTGGGCCTAATGGGCCAAGATTGATTTATGGGCTTATGGGGTAAATCCCGGATTGGACTTTGGTTATCGGTTTGACCCGTGTTGACCAAAAGTCCACGCCTTAAGAAATCAATTAAAAGCCCATTGGACTTTAATTGAATTGACGTTGGACGTCAATCGGTCTTTGAGACGCGTTACGATTAAATTTGGAATTTAAATCATAAAAGGTTTATTAAATAAAAGTGTAATATTTAATTTGGAATTGAATAGTGAATTAGTATTAAATACATGTTAAATTAGATTTAATGATGTAGTTTAATTTAATTCATGAATTCGTACTTTAAGTACTTATTCCCAAAAACGAGTTTGACTCGAACAAAATCAAATCATTGTTTGAACATTGGATGATCACATTATTATCAGATTAATTAATTTGATTAGATTGATTGATAACATGCTTATGTGTGTGAATACATGGTTGTGTTGAATGAATAATGTATATCGGATGGATATTAGTCGGGTGGGCAATTTTAGAAATTGTTGTAATAAATTCGATTTATTAAATTGGACCTGCGTGTCCAGCCTTATCACCTCCATTCTCTTTGTATTCTCTTCTCATCTATTCCCCTCTATGTATATGAGGTTTCTTTAGAAGTGTAGTGTAACGGGTAGAAGTAATACTAGTGCTAGCTTGAGTGAGAAAGGGAGAGATTTGATCTAGGATCAATGTGTTAAGTATCCATCCGCATATCATTATTATTTATTTTCATACTCGCTTTTATTATGTATTTAGAATGCATGTTTAAGGGTGTATGATGATGAGACCTTAACAAAGATAATTAAATTGGAAGCCAATTTGCACGCGAAAAACCCTCGTTAAATATCATGCGTTTATTTTCCTTCCATTGAGTGATTCTTGCTCAAGATCCGAGATTGGCAGGGGTTGTTGGCCAAAGTCAAGCCCTTGTCCGTCAAAGATGTGCTTGAATTACGAAGCTTTGTTCCATATCGGTGTCGTGTCCAAGTTGTGGTTTGTTGGCCAAAGTCAAGACCACTTCTTGTCCATTGACATTGATTACGAAGCTTCCATGTCAATGGGTCCGCGCTTGACTGGGATCACTAGGTTTGTTGTGCCAAAGCCAAGGCCTAGTTGATTCAGAGGAAAAAGGTTAGGGTATACATTAGATGTATAGGCAATATAAGATATATGTTTGGGACTTGGATGTCCACCTACTGGATCTAGGAGTTGGATGAGATCCAATTGATCTGCGAGATCTACCTAGTTAATATCATACAATTTGTTGGCCAAAGTCAAGATTGTGTGATATTTAACGGGATCCTAGCCCACTAGGAAACACGGTTTCCCGAGTACTCGACAGAGGGTTAGAGGCTCGACGAAAAATAGTGGGAGGCAAGTATGAATTTGCAACATTCGTTCAATTACTCGCCATACGCGCTCAAACAAATATTACTCGTCATATTAATTAAAAGTATTAGTTGGACTAATATTTTATGTTGTTTTAAAAATAAATATATATAGTAGGACTGTATACAAACTCATTCAATATATAGTTGATTTTATAATTGGATTATAGTAATCAATATAATTGAATTAAATGATAGTTGATTTTATAATTAGATTATAGTAATCAATATTAAAATTATAGTTGATTAAATAATTAGATTATTGTAATCATTATAATAAATAGTACCTTATTAAAATTGATTAAATAGTTGGACTATTGAAATCAAGATAGAATTGAAAAGTTGAATGTTTAAAATATATAATCCTTGGATTAAATGTTTTAAATGATTTAATTTTCATATTGGGAATACATAATAGGTTACTTTATTGGATAAAATAACTTGTTATATCTAGGCCATAATTAAGCAAATAAGTAGAGCATAAAATCTTTGGAAGATTTATGTGATGATGACTTTAGTGCTTAATTAATATACTTATCATAAATCTATTTTAGATTTAAAAAGTATTAAATTGCAATTAATAATTCTTAGAGAATTGATTTGACTATTCTAGAGGTGAAAAGTCAAAGTTTGCAATTGGGCGTGTTGCACAAGGTGCACATCGTTTCGATATTCCGAAACCCAAGGCTTGGCCAAAGGTTTGTGAAATATTGAAAAGATAAATGACATATCCCAAAGTGACTACCATTTGGATATGGAAGAAACGAAGGAATTAAGAAAGGGTGAGGCTCTTACTTTAAAATATTTGTCAAAGTTATGTTCACTACTAGTATTGAAATTATATTTTAATACTTAGTGTGGTACATAAAATATATGTATTGATGTTCAGAATCCGCTATGAGCTGGATACTGACTTCAAGCCGAGATTTCTCTGCAATCGGAAACGGGACGAAAGTCGCTGTTTCGACTGTAGATACCTAAGTTTAGGAACTACCCTTTGGGTATGTACTTAAATTAGGAACTGTTATAATGTAACTAGTTTGACTAGAGACATTATCTCTATATCAGTGTTTAATCCGTTACGGATAAAACCTTTATATTATAGAACACTAAGTGTTTTATTATATAAGATGATTCTGAGATATATACATTAGATGTAAATAACAGAATTTATATTTTGAATATAAATAAAATCTCAAACATATAAAATGACAAATAAATAGCTCAAATTGATTTGATCAATAGAGACTTATTTGTGGCATTGTTGTCTAGGACACAATTAAAACCAGACTCGTATATCCACACTTTTGAAGAGTGGGTACTAGGACTGATTTGACTATTCAAATAAGGTCTGCGAATCTAGTTTGTTAGGTAAAATACCTAAAATACTATTTACTTGGTAATAGTATAAAGGCCACCGATCTGTTAGCCCTATTCATGGTGAAGTTTGTGGGCCCATATCTAGCTAGACTAGATATGAACATGAATATTTCGTGACCTTGACGGATGTAGCATCGCGTTATGGTTATGTGTTTCTTTTGAAGAACACAGATCGTAAACCTTTTGAAGTTTCGACACGAAGTAGAAAAGCAGATCGGCTATAGTATTATTCACCACGGTAAGACCGTATTGGAAAATACTTAAGTAGTAAGTTTCCAACATACATGAAAGAGTACGATATTCTTTCATATGAGGACTCCTCCGAGACACGTCAGTTAGACGATGTGTCCGAACTAAAATCGAATTTTGTTGGACATGATAAGGTTTATTACGAGTCGCTCTGAGCTACTGTTTCCTTCAATATGATATGTATTAACAGTGCAAACTACTTAGAATAAGGTTCCATATAAATATGTTTGACAGATATCATATAGGATATGAACAGTAAAGAAACGGGGTTTCTCATTCCTAATAATTTGGGTATGCCAGGCATAACGTTTGGATGAAAACAAAACTAAGAACCCAAATTGGATAAGTGCCAATATAGGTTATCCTAAGGGAAACCATAAGTATAGTACTTATAAATCTCACATGAGAACAATGTAATTGTTGCTCACCATGCGGTTTTCCTGAGAGGAATACCGATATGCAGTGGTCAGTGGGAGGATAGTGATACTCGATGAAAATCGGAGTAATACTGTTCAAGGCACGAAGTCCTTAATGGAACACAAACAGTTCATCAATAATGAATCTGTACCATTAATCTTCGAATACACAAGAACTGAGTAGATCGGAAAGAGTTAGAAAACAACATAGGGTATGGGTTTCTGATCTAACCTAATAAAGATGTCAATCTTATGAAGGTATACCATCCGACTACGTTTTTGAGGAAGTGATACGTGGTATCGACTCCATATTATGGCAAAGTGCCATGAGTCCGAAATGGATTCCATGTATAACAACTATTTTTGAATACTAGTTGTTGTACCACAAGGCATTGTGCCTATTGGTACATTAAACGTCTTCAAGGAAGACATACATGGAAGGCAACATACCAACGTACAAAGCTGGGCTTTTGACGGAAAGGTATCGTTATCAACGTTGTGTTAATAACGGTTCGACCTTTTACCTGTTGCCATGGTAAATCCATTTTGAAGATGCTTGTAGATAACTGCGTATTTCAATTATGAAATGTGTCAGTTATAGATCAAAATCGCTTTCCTGAAAAGGAAACCTTTTGGAGGATGTTTACAACATCCTGACGATTTTTTATAACCGACAAACAAGGTTTGCGGGTTACTCGATCCATGCTTGGATTGTAGCAAGCATAAGGTTCTTGGAACTGACGTTTTGAAATAATCATAATGGTTTATGATTTGACTCAAAACGAAATAATTCTTGTGTATATAAGGAGGTTGGTGTGGGAGAGCGCACTGACAGTTAAATTCCCATAAAACAATTGGTGAAAGCTTGGCTTCATAGATATTCTTTCAATAGAAATTCTCCGTAGAATTCTGGGGAGTAACAACGTTTATTCAAGGATAAAGATCTACTGGGATAGATTTGGAGTTGGTTAACACTCTCTGGAAATTGTACATTTAAAATGTACTTGATAGGGTGTCTCATACGCTTCGAGCATATGGAGTCACGATCAGGTCAATCCAAGTGATAGTCACTGGATTGAAGATTAAGAACATCTGTTAGTATCTAATAGAACTAAAGATGTTGTCTTAAACTATGGAGAAGGAGAACTTGAAGTGACTGGGATCACTGCTGCAAGTTTCCAAACAATTAAATACTACGGTACTATAAAGTTTGAATAACGGGACAGTGAGCTTGAAATCTTCCAAGCAAGATAACTGTTGCCAAATAAACAACAAATGGGATTATTGCTGCAGCTGAGGCAGCAATAGAAGCCATTTGGATCGAAAATAAATCTAATTAGATTAGATATAGTTCTGTTAGCAGCTGAGCTAGGCGTCAGCACAAGCTAAAGAATTGAAGGTCTCATCGACGATCCAGATATATACTTCTTATATCATCTGATTCGTTCGGATCATACATCGTGGCGATGTGATGATCGTATAAATCGCGTCAAACGATAATCAAACAAATCCGCTGACGAAAATCTTTCTTCAGCAATTTGAGCGAACCGTACATAGTTCGAGTGTAGGACACTTGAGTGACTGGCTATGTGCCAAGTGGGAGATTGTTGGACAAAATGACCCATAGCGTCACTATTTGCACAGATCATTGTGTGTTGTAGCAAATTGACTATGTGACAAGGAAATTGCACTCTCATCATTTGTGATTAGATCACCATAAATATATAAATGAAGAGAGGTCCCTATGATTAGTTCCTGGACTGAGAATGATATGAGACAGTATCAGTCCCCGAATGATTAATCATTAATATATCCCTAGCCGTAGTATTATCGAGACTGGACATCGATAATGCGGAATAGGCTAGTATTGCACTGTGTGCGTTGTGAGGGCACCACGACATAGTTCTCATATATATAAGTATTGGATACTTATGCAAGTGCGATAGGAGGTCGTGTTTCACGATGGTACGGGAAACAGCTTCGCTCTGGATAGACCCCTCGGAATCCCATTGGTATTATGACTATGTGTCTATGGGAGGCCGAAATCAAGGTAGGTGTGTATAGTCTTAACCTGAGACTTACATCGCTAATACTTACGATAATCGATAAACTTTAGTCTTGGTGGTACAGGCTTTAACCGGTTCTGCGTACACCACTTCTGGGTTTATCAGAAAGTCGTAGTGTATTGGGTGTGATGTCGAGACGGAAGTGTCACTTCAGTCATTATGGAGATGATGTCACGCAGGATACGGTACTAGTGCTCTTGAGTGTTGCGCAACCAATCGGGATATTGTGACCAGGTCATAACTTATCGATTATAGAGACTATGTTACCAGACATCCGATATGTGCTTCGGACGAGGCAGACACTTATCCAGCCCCAGCCCTAGCACGTGACTATCCGATACTGGGCCGATGCACACAATACATTAGTATACTACGCTTGATACAGATCTTTGATATTCTTAAATGGATATGTCGGAGAACTGGGAAGACTTGGTTCTTTGCTATGAGTCGACCTTGTCTCGTAAATCGGTAGAACGTAGTACTTGGTACGTACGTGATTCGGATACTCCGACGACCGTATTTACTGGCCAACGTATCCGGAGATCTCATGGGTCGCTTCCCGATAATCCACCGATGACGCACAACTCGCACTCTTGAATAATCTGGGATTATATAGAAGAGAGAGAAAATTAATCTAGGATTAATTACAGAGATATTTTATCTAGGATAAAATATCGTCAAAAGAGAGATAACGATTAATTTGGAATTAATCGATTAAATTAATATATTCGATATATTAAATGAAATTAGATTTCGACGCAGAATTAAAATTAGATTTTAATTCGGGCGAACGAATTAATTTAGAATTAATTCGTTAGCGACGTGAATAGTGAATTCGCTAGGCGTAATCATTTAACTACGACGCGACGGAAAACTCGCTAATTGGAATTAACGAACCCGAGCCCGAGTGTGATTGCGAGCGCATTCGTATTTCGAATTCGAGTGCGGCGACGCAAGTCACATCTAGCGTCAAATCAATCGTCACATCAAGCGTCAAATCAAAAGTCACTTTGAGTGATTGATTGATTTGATGATGGGTTGAGTGAAAGACACACAACATGTCACTTTATTAAAGTAGATGTGACTTGATGGACTTTTGACTTTGGAGTGTGGAACACTCAAGGATATTACAATAGATTTAATTTGTTTTTTGAAAGCAAATTAAATGGTAAAACATTTATTATTTTTTTGGAAAATATATAAACAAATGTTATACCACTTTTGTAATAACCAATACACAATTCTTTCTCTCTTATTTTCTCCTCTTCTCCTCACGCAAAAAGCATGAAATGCTCACTGTTTTGAAACCAGAAATGGCGTGAACAAGGGAAGCCAAGAGTGGGTTTTCATGGTGAAAATTCAAGTGCTAGCACACTTACAAGTCTTGCGAAGGTGGTAGGGAGGTTCGACCATGAGCCGGGATCCATCAACGAAGCTAGGAGCTGCGTTTCTCATCTCAAAATTCTGTTTTTGGAGGCAGTGGACTGCTTGCAGTGGGCTTCCATGGCAGTGCGTTTTTTGGGTTCATTCGTCTTCAAATCGACTCAACCAACCAATGTAAGTATTCCGCTATCTTCCTTGGTGTATTCACGCATGTTTTTCATGTCTTGTTTGATCTTGGGACCTAGATAATAACCTACAAGTTCTATGTACAAAACATAGGTATTCAATATGAAATTAGCAATCTGTTAAAACCATGGGCCCGTGGTACACTGTAGAAATTAGTTCTAAGTGTTAGTAAGGGATTGCTAATAGAAACTTCGACGTGATTATATCTATAAATATTTGACGTTTGTAACTATATCTTTGGAATAATCCGGATACCTGAGACATATGGATTATACGTATGCAATGACCTCGACCTGTATGGTTCAGAGAGTTTATCTGTGTTCGTTATAATTTACGGGCGGGTAGATTATGGACACAAAATTTGATTTCTTGACGGATATACCTGAATCAAGAGAGTCTCACAAATGAAATATACTCGTAGAGCACTAGGGCAACTTTTATGAATAGTACTGATCATTTATAAATCGTTTAACGGTTAAACGAAAAATACATACGAAGGGACCTGATGTCATTTCCTAATTAATGTGTATTTGTATTTAATATTTGATATTATTAAATACACATTAATTAATTGTCAAATTATGATATTTGACATATATCATTAATATATGTATTTGAGGTATTTAATGTAAATATAATACATATTTAAGATATTTGTATTTAATTATTTAATTGTTTAATTGTTAAATAATAAAATTAATTAAAATAATAAATATCTTTGTCATGATTTTGATTAGGAAATGGCATGATTCTATTGGTTCATTTGTAAAGTTCACTTTATTATAAAGGTTATCATTTGAAATAAGTTAACTAATAAAGTATTTTTCATTTAATATTTCGAAACAAAAATTTAAAAATATATCTTTCTTCAAGTTTCAGCCAAGTAGGGTGATATACAAAAGTGTTTTGTTTTTTCATTTGACATTACAACAACAAGTTACAAGATAATTACATCATATAAGCTCAACCAAATCATCAATTTAGGAAAGTCAAGCTCCAAACACAAAATTCCAAAATTAAAGTCTATAAACCCTAGAATTCCAAATCAAACTTAAGAGGCTCTGATACCAATTGTAAGTGTTCCTAGAACATGCCAAGATCTTCTAAGAGTGATTTGTGTGTGAATTATCAAGAGAGTTGCAGAATACTCAAATTGATTGGTTGAGGAGATTTCAAAAATTCCTTCTTTGTTGGATGTGTTGGAAGCTTCGGAGCTTGAAATCGAGTTCCATACTCTCGGGTGAGTTTCCCTATCACCTTTATTTGCTCTCAAAGTGCTAGCTTTGCTTGAAATTTTTGCAACAAAAATTTCCCCAAGTAGAGAGAGTATTCGGCAATTGAAGGAAAGAGATGAGAAGATGAATAGTGACCTTATACAACTTCTAAAGTTGACCACTTTAAATAAATAAGTTGAGTGTTGGTGTAGGTTGAGTATAAAACAAGCAATCCAAGCCTTTTTCAACTAATACCAAATTCCATCACATGTCAAATATTTTGATGTAAGTTGGTGGGCCCCACTTGAATTCTAAATTTAAGTCGGACAATCCAACACGCAACTTCACTCGGGCCCGGGTTCGTTTAATTCCGAATTAACGAAATTTTCGTTGCGACTTAATTAAATCCAATTTAATTAAATAATAATTCCTCGCAATATTATTATGAAAGTCGCTTGCGAATTAATTCTAAATTAATTCTTTCGAGCGAATTAAAATCTAATTTTAATTCCGCATTGAAATCGATTTCATTTAAAATATCTAATATATTATTTTAGCCCTATTAATTTTACTTTATCGATTAATTTTAAATTAATCGCGTTCTCTCTTCTCGACGAATTTAATCCCAGATAAATTATCGACGTAATTAATCCTAGATTAATTTTCTCTTTGATAATTAATTCCCAAATTAATTATTGTCGTGATTAATCTTAGATTAATTTTCTCTCTCATAATTAATCCTAGATTAATTATGTTCGAGTCAAATATACGAGTCATGTTAACGTGTCATAGACAACAATGCCACAAATAAGTCTTATCTGATTAATTCTGTTAGAGTTATTTGTTTGTTATGTTATATGTTTAAGATTCATTTATATTCAAAATATAAATATTGTTATTCACATCTAATATGTTTATCTCAATATCATTTTTATAAACAAAACACTTAGTGCTCTAGAATATAAAGGTATACCCACAACGAGTTAAACTAGACATAGAGATAATGTTTCTAGTCAAACTAGGTACATATAACAGTTTCCTAGTTCAAGTACATGCCCCAATGGCAGTTCTAAAACTTAGGTTTCTACGGTTAAAGCAGTGACTTTCGTCCCGTTTCCGACTCACAGGTCAATCTCATCTGAAGTCAGTCTCCTGCTTACAACTGATTCTGCACATCAGTACATATATTTATGTACCACATCCAGTATCAAAAATCCAATTTTTAAACTAGTGGTGGTCATGTTTATAACAAACATTCTTGAAGCCGGAGCCTTGCCCGTCTTCACTTCCTTCATGTCTGCCTTGTCCATACGGCAGTCACGCTTCTAGTGACCCCATTTGCCACAGTTTAGGCATACATCTTGGGATATGTCCTTTGTCTTCCTAGAAGACTGTGACGATTTAACCTTTGCCCATTTTCCACATCCCCAGAAGCCTTTGGCCAAGCCTTGACCTTCTGGGATGTTGAAGTAAGATGCACCTTGTACTTCTTGCCCTTTGCAAGCTCTGGCTCTGTCTCCTTGAGCATAGCCATTAACTCTCAAAGAGTTATCTTTTGCAATAAGTACTTCTAAGATTTAAGTATAGATCTATGAAGATCCTTTAATTCAATATCATACTATAATGATCTAATCCTTAGTTCTGACGAAGAAATTAAGGAGTCTTTACTGCAAGTATAACGGATTGAACACTAAAGTTGTCATCACAATGAGTCTTCCAAAGCTCATGATCTACTATTTTCTTAACTCTGGGCTTAGGCCGAGAGGTTTCTCTATTATATATAGTAACTTCTCAATTCCCAGGACTATCCTGATATTCATTTCCCATTATGAAAATTAAAGCCGTAAAAGACATTTATCACCTAAGATTATGTCATTTGACGCTAATCTTTCAATTCATCTTGATTGTTATAGTCCAACTATCCAATCAACGATTCCAGGTACAATTTAATGTAATGATTACTATAGTCTAACTATATAATTAACTACAATTTGATTGGTTAAATTCAAATATATTGATTACTATAATCCAATTATATAATCAACAATAAATGAAGTAGTTTGAATACAGTCCAACTATTTAATTAAAACAACAATTGAATATTACTCCTACTAATATATTTATTAATAAATAATTAATGACGAAAAATGAAATGAGCGTGTATTGGCAAGTACCTAAATGAAATTGCAAATTTAATACTTGCCTCCCACTATTTTTCGGCGAGCCTCTAACCCTCTGTGGAGTACTCGGGAAACCTAATTTCCTAGTGGGCTAGAATCCCGTTAAATAACACACAACCTTGACTTTGGCCAACAAATTGTATGAAACTTAACTAGGTAGATCTCTAAGATCAATTGGATCTCATCCAATTCCTAGATCTAGTAGGTGGACCTCCAAGTCTGAAACATATATCCAATATATGCTAATATATCTGATATATTCCCTAACCTTTTTCCTCTGAATCAACTAAGCCTTGGCTTTGGCTCAACAAGCGTAATGAAACCAGTCAAGCGTGATCCATTGACAGTGGGAAAGCTTCGTAATCGAGGCCGATAAACAAGAAGTGACCTTGACTTTGGCCAACAAATCACAACTTGCCCAAGGCGTATGATTTGGAACAAAACTTTCATGATTCAAACACATCCGCGATGGACAAAGGTCTTGACTTTGGCCAACAAACCAATGCCAATCTTGGATCTTGAGAGAGAATCACTCAATGGAATGAAAAATGCTTAATATAAATTGAGGGTTATTGTCGCAATTTGGTAACCAATTTATTATCTTTAATTAGGTCTCATCATACACCCTTAAGCATGCATTCTAAAATCATAATAAGGCGCGATAAAATTTAATAATGATATGCGGATGGATATACAACAAACTTGTTCCTAGAACAAATCTCTCACTTTCCTCTCTCCCGTTAGCACTATTTATACTTCTACCAAATTACATAATACTTCTAAAGAAACCTCATTTACATTGAGGGGAATTGGTGAGAAGAGAAATACAATGAGATAAGGAGATAATAGGCTGGACACGCATGTCCGATTTAATAAATTCTAAATTTATTACAACAATATGTTTAACAATATGTTCCCTCACCCTTCTAATATCCATCCGATATATATTATTTATTCACACATCCAAGTATTCACACAAAACATGTTATCAATCAATCTAATCCAATCAATTAATCTTTAAATTAATGACCATCCAATGCTCAAACAACGATTTGATTTGCGCGAGTCCAACTCGTTTAAGAATAAATACTCAAAGTACGTATTCTTGAATTATATTGAACTAAAATTTTAAATCCAATTTAAATTATATTCAATACTAATTCAGATTTAATTCCAAATTAAATAATTACGCTTTCAATAGTGCCTTTTAGACTTGGATTCCAAATCCAATCTTAAAAGGTCTCAAAGGCCCAATTAGTATCTAGTATTATTCCATTAAAGTCCAATGGGCTTGTAATTAATTCTGTAGGCATGGGCTTTGGCAATTATGGGTCCAACCCAAGATGCTAAGGCCCAATTAGGAATCACCCTATGCCAAAAATCAATTTAGGCCCATTAGGCCCAATTAAAATTTTAAAGGCCCAATTATCATATTTGGACTTTATGGAAATGGTTTTAGGCCCAATTGGATCCAACCAATTATCCTAAACCAAACTTGGCCCAACCAAGCCCATTAAGCCCAATTACAATAAATTAAATTAACTCATTATTCCAAATTACAAATTAATTCAATTCAAGGATAATTATCATAATTAATTATTTAATCTAATGCTTCCAAAACACTAATTAATTCAATTAATCATGCTCTACTTTCTCAATTCATGTCCAACACAAATTGAAGCAAAACAATTCATTATAACATGCTTCAAGGCTCACGGCTAAGGCATACAACAATCATTCAATTTGATTTCAATCCAATTTAAATCAACATCTAAGATTTCTATCATGCCAACAACACATCCAATTTTTTCTAATTTCAAAAATTCCCATGAGCTTTCCAAGGGTATCAAATTCGGCCAAGCTTAGGATTTGGGGATTTTTGATGTAATCAATATTTCACAAATCCAACAATGCACAAATCCAATTCAACATCATATAAGCTCAACCAAATCATCAATTTAGGAAAATCAAACTCCAAACACAAAATTCCCAAATTAAAGTCTATACACCCTAGAATTCCAAATCAAACTTAGGAGGCTCTGATACAAGTGTTCCTAGAACATGCCAAGATCTTCTAAGAGTGATTTGTGTGTGAATTATCAAGAGAGTTGCGGAATACTCAGATTGATTGGTTGAGGAGATTTCAAAAATTCATTCTTTGTTGGATGTGTTAAAAGCTTCAGAGCTTGAAATCGAGTTCCATACTCTCGGGTGAGTTTCCCTTTCACCTTTATTTGCTCTCAAAGTACTAGCTTTGCTTGAAATTTTTGGAACAAAAATTTCCCCAAGTAGAAAGAGTATTCGTCAATTGAAGGAAAGAGTGGAGAAGATGAATAGTGACCTTATACAACTTCTAAAGTTGACCACTTTAAAAAAATAAGTTGAGTGTTGGAGTAGGTTGAGTATAAAACAAGCAATCCAAGCCTTTTTCAACTAATACCAAATTCCATCACATGTCAAACATGTTAATGTAAGTTGGTGGGACCCAGTTGAATTCTAAATTTAAGTCGGACAATCCAACTCGCAACTTCGCTTAATTTCGAATTAACGAATTTTCCGTTGCGACTTAATTAAATCCAATTTAATTAAATAATAATGCCTAGCAATATTATTATGAAAGTCGCTTGCGAATTAATTCTAAATTAATTCTTTCGCGCGAATTAAAATCTAATTTTAATTCCGCATTGAACTCTGATTTCATTTAATATATCTAATATATTATTTTAGCCCAATTAAATAAATTAAATAGTAAAATCCAATTTCACTATTAAATTAATTATTACCGTGCTTAATCCGAGATTAATTTTCGCTCTCATAATTAATCCTATATTAATTCTGTTCGAGTCAAATGTCATCGGTGAATCTTCGGGAAGCGACCCAAGAGATCCCTGGATATGTTGGTAGTAAATACGGTCATCAGACTATCTGAATACGTGCATACCCGGTACCACGTTCTTACCGATTTACAAGACATGGTTGGCTTCTAGAAAAGCACAGTGCCTACCCAATTCTCCAGAAATATTCTTTAAAGGAATATGTAATCTTTGTCAGGCGTAATATACGTAATATTGCGTATTGCGATCCAGTATCGATATCACATGCTAGGCCTAGGGTTGGAATTATGTCTGCCTCGTACGAAGCATATATCAGATCTCTGGTAACTAGTCTCTATAATCGGATAATCATGACCTAGTCATACTATCCCGATGATCACAGTACTTAAGAGTACCAGTTATGTATCCTACGTTATCATCATCTCCATATGACTGAAGTGATACTTCCATCTTGACATCACACCCAATACACTATGATTCTCAGTATACCCAGAAGAGGCGTATACAGAACCTGTTAAACCCACGGACGACCAAAACCAAAGTATTCTGATTGTCACAAGTATTAGCGATGCAAGTCTCAGGTTAAGACCAAATACACCTACCCTGATTCGGATTCCCATAGACACATAGTCATACTACTAATGGGATTCCGACGGGTCTATCCAGAGCGAAGCTATTTCCGTACCATCAGTAAACAGAACCTCATATTACACTTGCATGAGTATCCAATACCCAAATATACGAGAACTATGCCGTTACGCTTCCATAACACGCACAAGTATAATACTAGTCTATTCCGCATTATCGATGTCCAGTCTCGATAATACTACGACTATGGATATTTAATGATTAAACCTTAGCGGATTAATATTGTCTCATATCTTATTAATCTTGTACTAATCAGATGGACTTTTATCATTTATATATCTTGGTAATCTAATTACAAATGATAAAAGAGCAATTTCCTTTTGTCACATAGTTTATTTGTACAACAACACCACGTTCTGTGCAAATAGTGATGGTTTGTGTCATAATTGTCCAACACGTGGTGTTGGGGCAGTTGTGGAACCCCCAGGGTCGGATCGGTACCCCGAGCATCATAAATGGGTCTAACATATGGATATCAAGTATGGGTGTATTTTAAAACTAATAAAATAAAATATTTTATTTTTCAAGTGTTTTAGGGAAAACCAGAAAAAAAACTGGATCCGGAAAATTCATTCAGGATAAAAACCAGACATAAAATATAATTTCGAGGTCAAAACATACTGATTCCGCAGCATGCTGCTGATAGCAACATGCCACGCATGCTGCCTCTGCAGCATGTGTGGCGTTGCAGCGCCACTTGGTGGCGCTTCAGCGCCATACTCTCGGTAATTTGGTCGAGAGCACCAACTACCTTTTTCTTTTTAATTTTTTTTCTAAAAACAAAAACCTTAAACACTTTAAAATTCACCCATAACAGTTTTAATTTCAAAACCAACCACAACACTAATTATAAAATAAACATATATAAATTCTAAATATATATATGCGTATTTTTGTATCAAATTACATCCCAAAATAGAATCCCAATAAGAAATGTCTCATGAATAATTCTAGGTCACCCAATGGTTGTCAAGTGATTCTAGAATGGTAGCCATAGCTCTAAGCTTTAATTTAGAGTTCTAAACTCTTATTAATTCTTTCATGTCCAACATGAACATCTTTGACCTATTACATAAGCAAGTTGTGTTTATACTTATAAAGTATTCTAACACAATTGATTAGCCTTGTTTAAACATTAAGCTATGTGATCATGCATCTAATACGCAAATAAACATAACTTTGGAGAAGATCAAACCTTACCTAGTAAGCTTGATGTAAGATCCAATCTACTTCTCATTTGTTGAATTTGTTGGAGAACCTCCAAGGTGTGCAAGCTTGACTCCAAGATCCAATCTTGATTTCTCATAGATAAAATATTGTAGAGACCTCACAAGCTTCTCTAAACACTTCTCAAACTTAGGCTAATCTCTCAAGAATTTGCTTATACTTGTATTTGAACTTGTAATTAAAACCTTCCTAAAGCTTGCTATTTATAGCAAAACTTAGGCAATTTTTAATTAATAAAAGTTGTAATCAAATTTTAAGTGGGTTTAATCTAATTTGTCCAAATATGTATAATTAGGTGTGACTAATCTCCATTGTCTCCCACTTTAATTTAATACAATTAAATCAAGCCAAGGATTAGGAAATGGATTTGTTAAATGTTTGCCACCTTGATTTAATCCAATTAAATCAAGCCTAAACCACCTATTATTACATACTTACAATTACCATAATATCCTCAAATGGTAGAGATAATTATGATTTTACAATTAAGCCATTGTGTAATTATTGAATTAATGTAATTAATCCAATTAGGTCAAAATAAATAATCAATGTTATCCTATAACACTTGATTATTATAGTTGATAATTATAATATCAAATATTATCTTTTATCAAAACTAATCGGCTACCCAAGTGCTCAACGAATACAATTCATATTGGGACTCTCTAAGTTCAGACACATTCGTCATATAAGCCTAGCTAATATGTACGCAATTCGGCCACCTCCGAATTTGCGAAGAACACAAATGACCTTTCTTAACTATACAAGTCGAGGTCATCACATATGTTTAACAATCCCTATGTCGTAGGCTATCCGAGTTGTGCTTAGGAAATATAGAATACACCGTCAAGTTTTCGAGGTGCACATCTTATGTCGACATGTCCACGATTATTTACAACTGATGCGATCCACCCTAGGTGATCGATTTTGGACAAAGTCTTTAAGAATCGTGACTTTACTCACATGGATACCTAAACCCCTTATCGTACACATACGGGCCGACAGATCCTATCTTGCTTCACACTTGACATACATGGCATCTAAGTGTGGATGATCTCACATAAAATCTATGCTATCGTATAGTCAAAGGATTATATATGTTACTCGACTCGAGGAGATTCCTATTGACGGTGGTGTGTACATCAAACTATTAGGAATCACCAATGAGTCATTCAATATTCGCTCCAACGAATACCCACATGTCTATACGAGTTTCCAAAACTCATGGTACATAGCGTTAAACCATTGGAACTCCAATTCCAATATACGACATGTGCTAGTCTTCTAGGTTATAGGAATTCGACCGTATTCCAAAACCAACGACTAAGAATATTTACTTTAAGAATAGTTTACACCTAGTGTCAAGACTATTCTAAGGTCGATGTCATTCTTAGCATATCGATACATCAATTTAATACGCGTAATGACAATACCATTAATAAGTATGAAATGAAAAATTTAGTTATTTTATTAATAAATAATAAAATTTACAAATCAGATTGGCACTCCAAGCACCAACTCCATCAAACTCCCACTTGCTTAGTGCCAATCTGGATGGTATCGTAGTCCCATCTCCTCCACATGTTTATCAAATAACTTAGGAGGTAAGGCCTTGGTAAGTGGGTCTGCTATGTTGTCTTGTCCTTGAACCTTCAAGACCACTATGTCTTTTCGTTCAATTATCTCTCTAATTACGCGGTATTTCATTTCCACGTGTTTAGACTTGGAATGCGCCCTCGGCTCCTTAGCTTGCGCGATGGCTCTGTTATTATCACAGTATAATGAGATCGAATCCGTAATACTAGGTACAACGCCAAGTTCTGTTATAAAATTTCTAATCCAAACAGCTTCTTTAGCAGCTTCTGAAGCCGCTATAAATTCCGCCTCAGTGCTGGAATCAGCTGTTTAGCTTTGCTTTGAACAATGCCAACTAATTGCACCACCGTTAAGGGTAAATATGTATCCTGATGTAGATTTTCTATCATCTGGATCTCCTTGGAAGTGGGAGTCTGTATAACCCTTGACTTGTAGCTCATCTTCTCCATATATCAGAAACTTATCCTTGGTGCCTTTAAGATATTGTAGGATATGTTTCACGGCTGTCCAATGATCATTACCTGGATCAGATTGATATCGGCTGGTCACTCTAACGTCGAAACTGATGTAAGGACTAGTACATAACATAACATACATTATGCTTCCAATAAAAGAAGCATATGGCAAGTTAGACATCCTAACTCTCTCTTCCTTAGTTTGAGGTGCCATTTTCTTCGAAAGATGTATGTCGTATTGGAAAGGTACATTTGCTACCTTGCAGTTGGTAAAACTATACCTTTCTAACATCTTGTCTATGTATGTCGATTATGATAACCCTAAAATTTCTGACTCTATCTCGGTAGAGCCTTATACCTAGTATATAGGAAGCTTCACCAATATCTTTCATGGAGAAGTTATTGCATAGGTAGGCTTTCACACTTTGCATCATCCCTATATAATTTCCTATGATAGGATGTCATCTACATACAAGACTAGGAAAACTATCATGCTCCTACTAACTTTCTTATAAACACATGATTCTTCCTCATTTTTGATGAATCCAGATAATCTAATTATCTCATCAAAACGACGATTCCAGCTTCGGGATGCCTGTTTAAGTCCATAAATAGACTTTTGGAGCTTACAAACCAAGTTTGAAGTCTCGCTGGATATGAAACCCTATGGTTGTTCTATAGATATTCCTTTAAAGAATCCATTTAGGAAAGCGGTTTTCACATCCATCTGCCATATCTCATAGTCGTGATATGCAACAATGGCTAAAAGAATCCTAATGATTTTAGCATGGCTACTGGTGAAAACATTTCCTCATAGTCAATCCCAGGACGTTGAGTGTAACCTTTCACTACCATTCGGGCCTTAAAGATTTCCACCTTTCCATCGGGCCCTCGCTTCCTTTTATAAACCCATTTACAACCAATAGGTTTAAATCCTTCAGGGAAGTTCAACTAAGTCCCAGACTTGATTGGCATGCATTGAATCCATTTTGGATTTCATGGCTTCCTGCCATTTTCCCGAATTAATATCCAATATCGCTTCCTTATACGTAGTCGAATCTGTTTCCTCCAAGAGGAGAACATCAAGGCTCACATCAGATGTTAAAAACAATCTCTTAGGAGGCCTTGATATTCTATTCGACTTACGTAGAACCTGTGTTGTAGATCCTTCACCTAGTTGGATCTCTGGTTCCATCATAGGTTCTTTACTGTTGGGATCAAACTCATCAAGTTTAATCTCTATACAATTCCCATTTTCTCTCAAAAATTACTTTTCAAGAAAAGTTGCAAAGCGAACAACAAATACATTTCGTTGCTCGAAATCGTAGAATTGATATCCCATGGAATAATCAGGATATCCAACGAACCTACAATTATACCCTCTGGTGCTAGTTTATCCTGTTGCGTAATTCTAACGTATGCAGGACAACCCCAAATCTTTAAATGCTTAAGACTTGGATTTCTACCGAACCATATCTGATAAGGGTCATAGAAATAGCTTTCGATGGAACCCTATTAAGTATGTAGGCATTAGTTTGTAAAGCGTAACTCCAAAGGTAATAAGAAAGATCTGTATATCTCATCATTGACCGCACCATATCCAATAAAGTAATATTTCTTTCTACACGCTCAGACACTTCATTATGTTGAGGTGTTTCTGGTGGGCTATATTGGGCGAGAATTCTATTCTCCCTTAAATAATTTATGAATTCTTCACTCATGTATTCACCGTCTAGATCTGATCTAAGGCATTTGATGAATTTACTGGTTTGTTTTTCTACTTCGTTTCAGAATATTTTGAACTTGTCAAATGTTTCCGACTTATGTTTCATCAGAAAGACATATCCATATCTAGACTTGTCATCTGTGAAAGTTACAAAGTATGTGGAACCATCATGACCGGCATGATTTAATGGACCACACACATCGTTGTGTATTAGTTTCAGTAAATCTCCAGCACGGTGTCCAACACCTTGAAATGAGGCCTTTGTCATCTTTCCTTTTATACATGACTCACAAATCAGATAAGGATCTAAGGTAAGATTTTCAATCAAACCATCATTTACCAATTTGGATAGACGTCTAACACCTATGTGGCCTAATCTCATATGCCATAATTCAGTATTATTTAGTTCAGACTTCCTACTTGTAGTTTTCTCTATATTAAAGACATCTCTACATGTTTCCAAAACATAGACACCGTTTGATAAAGAACATTCACATTTCAATAAATTATCTTTATCATACAAACATAAAGTTTCATCCTTAATATTTATTTTATATCCCTCTTTATTTAATATTGGCAGCGATATTATTTTTAGATAAGTGAAGGAACATAATAACAGTCATGCAAATCTAATTTACATCCATTTGGGAAATCTAGAACAACAGTTCATATGGCCTTCACATCCAATGTCTCGCTATTGCCAACTCTAAGCTGGATCTCCCTTTCATTCAACCTTCTTTTAAACCTTATTTCATGTAGGGAATTGCAAATATGAGTGGGACAGCTAGTGTCTAACACCCATCCACTATTTGCATTTAAGGCTATTGAGATGTCAATAATTGGAAAAATACAAAGCGTACCTAAGGGGCCTGCTTTAATCTCTGGACGGTCATTCTTCCAGTGTCCAGACTTCTTGCATTGTAGACATTGATCACGAGCTACTTTTGGTTTTGCGCCTTTGCGCTTCTTGGAGTTTTTCTTTGATATATTCTTCTTCCCAATCTTTATTTTCTTTGACTTCCCAGAAGTCTTTGAAGAGCCAGCTCCACCATGGAGATACAGTGTGGGGTTGCCTTTCTTCAAATCTTGCTCCGCCGTGCGAAGCATGTTATGAAGTTCTTTGTATATGGCTTGCATCAAATTCATATGGAAATTCAATACAAAGCCAACTTAAGAACCAGGGAAAGAAGACATATTCAAATTACGGCCTAGCCTTTCATCAAACATAATGCCATGTCGTTCAAGATATCGAATTTGGTCAATCATGTTCAAAACATGAGTGCTGACACCTCCTCACTCCTTGAGTTCAGCACATAACAATTCCTTAGACCTTCGATAAAGTTCCATCCCTTGATTTACATCGAACAACTCCTTGAGTGTTCGTATGATGCTCCAAGCATCGGTACTTCAATTTATTGTCTCAGCAAATCTGGAACCATCGATCCTAAGATGTAGGATTTCACCTTTAGGTTAACATCCTTCCATCTATCAAAAGTTTCTCGCTCTTCTGGAGTGGAGTCAGGATCGATATCAACAGGTAGTGGATTGATAGTGACATAAGTAAACTTTTCATACTCCAAGACAAGGCATATGTTCATTTCCCATTGGAAATAGTTCTCGGCTCCTTTTAGCTTATTGGAATCCAAAAGTTTCATCAATGGATTAGTGGCAGCCATCTACAAGACAATTTTTTTGAGTAGTAGCAGAACAATTTTCATTTCAAAAGTGATAACACTAATTGATTACAAAATTTTAAATCTATTAGTGCCCTTCCACTACTTTACATAATTATGTAATCTCCCTTAACGGAAAAATAGAAATTTGACTGTCAAAATTTCATAGTGGGAAGTGGATCCCATGACATTTACTTCAGCCTCACAATAATGACGATATTGGCCTTTGTAAACTCATTAGGTAGACCTTCAAGGTCAATCACTTCATGTGACTCCTGGTTTGGTCCTGAACCGTTTCTTATCCTCACACTAATGACGATATTGGATTAAGACGTGTTCTAGGTGTATACTTGTCAATGTCCACTAATGAGCTTCGTATGTACACCCTCACACTAATGATGATATTGTTTGACTACGTTAACTCATCACACTACATCTAATGTTTTATCGGAGCGACCTAAGTTTCAAGCACTTATATCCTCACATTAATGACGATATTGGATATAAGTAGTAAGAACCCATTCATCTCCGTATTGACAAGACGGACCATTCAATAATGCTCCAACATTATTAATACCATTACTTAAAAGTAATCAGCTAATCACATGAGATTTATGACAATTAAGTCATTAGTTTAATTAGGTCAAAATTTTAATTTAAAACATGCAATACATATAAATAATATGTCCTACACATAATTAAATTAAAATTACTATGGCATAGATTCAAAATGGGTCGTGGGGCAGTTGTGGAACCCCTAAGGTCGGATCGGTACCCCGGGCAGCGGAAATGGGTCTAACCCATTGATATCAAGTATGAGTGTATTTTAAAACTAATAAAATACAATATTCTATTTTTCAAGTGTTTTAGGGAAAACCAGAAATAAAACTGGATCTGAAAAATTCATTCAGGATAAAAACCGGACATAAAATATAATTCCGGGGTCTAAACATACTTCTTGCGCAATATGCTTAGCATGCTGCTGATAGCAACATGCCACGCATGCTGCCTCTGCAGCCTGTGTGGCGCTGCAACGTCACTTTGTGGCGCTACAGCGCCATGCTCTCGGCAATTTGGCCGAGAGCAGCAACTATCTTTTTTTTATTTAATTTGTTTTCTAAAAACATCCTTAAACACTTTAAAATTCACCCATAACAATTTTAATTTCAAAAACCACACCACATTTATTATAAAATAAACATATATAAATTCTAAATATATATATGCGTATTTTTGAATCAAATTAATATAATCCCAATAAGAAATGTCTCATGAATAATTCTAGGTCACCCAAAGGTGGTCAAGTGATTCTAGAATGGTAGCCATAGCTCTAAGCTTTAATTTAGAGTTCTAAACGTTATTAATTGTTCAATGTCCAACATGAACATCTTTGACCTATTACATAAGCAAGTTGTGTTTATACTTCTAAAGTATTCTAACACAATTGATTAGCCTTATTTCAACATTAAGCTATTTGATCATGCATCTAATACATAAATAAACATAACTTTGGAGAAGATCAAACATTGTAAACATAGTAAGCTCAGATCCATCTACTTCTCCTTTGTTGAATTTGTTGGAGAACCTCTAAGGTGTGCAAGCTTGACTCCAAGATCCAATCTTGTTTCCAATGCTTCCAAGCTTCACTTCAAGATCCTATCTTGATTTCTCTTAGATGAAATGTTGTAGAGACCTCACAAGCTTCTCTAAACACTTCTCAAACTTAGGCAAATCTCTCAAGAATTTGCTTATTCTTGTATTTAAACTTGTAATTAAAACCTTCATAAAGCTTGCTATTTATAGCAAAACTAAGGCAATTTTTAATTAATAAAAGTTGTTACCAACTTTTAAGTGGGCTCAATCTAATTTATCCAAATATGTATAATTAGGTGTGACTAATCTCTATTGTCTCCCACTTTAATTTAATCCAATTAAATCCAGCCAAGGATTAGGAAATGGATTAGTTAAATGTTTGGCACATTGATTTAATCCAATTAATTCAAGCTAAAACCACCTATTATTACATACTTACAATTACTATAATATCCTCAAATGGTAGAGATAATTATGATTTTACAATTAAGCCCTTGGGTAATTATTGGATTAATGTAATTAATCCAATTAGGTCAAAGTAAATAATCAATGTTATTCAATAACACTTGATTATTATAGTTGATAATTATAAAATCAAATATTATATTTTATCAAAACTAATCGGCTACCCAAGTTCTCAATGAGTACACTTCATATTTGGACTCTCTAAGTTCAGACACGTTCGTCATATAAGCCTAGCTAATATGTACGCAATTCAGCCACCTCCGAATTTACGAAGAACACGAACGACCTTTTTGAACTATACAAGTCGAGGTCATCACATATGTTTAACAATCCCTCCGTCGTAGGCTATCCGAGTTGTGCTTAGGAAACATAGAATATACCGTCAAGTTTTCGAGATGCACATCTTATGTCGACAAGTCCATGATTCTTTACAACTGATGCGATCCACCCTAAGTGATCGGTTTTGGCGAAAGTCTTTAAGAATCGTGACTTTACTCACATGGATACCTAAACCTCTTATGGTACACATACGGGCCGACGGATCATATTTTGCTTCGCACATGATTACTATGTGCATCGGTCCACACCCAACGAACATCTAGAGGCCAGACCATGAAAGGTTTCTGACAAACATGGCATCTAAGTGTGGAGGATCTCACACAAAATCAATGGTATCCTATAGTCAAAGGATTACATATGCTACTCGACTCGAGGAGATTCCTATTGACGGTGGTGTGTACATCCAACTATTAGGAATCACCAATGAGTTATTCAATATTCGATCCAATGAATTGTTGGTTTCTATAATATGTCCCAAACAAAGATTAAGCATGTGAAATACTATAAAGAATATATATGAACATGAAATATGGCGGAATCATACTTACAATGCCTTGTGATGAAGTAGATGATCAAATGGTAGAAGCTCCAAGTGGTGGAGGATTCGGCCAAGAGGAGGAAGAAGACTTGAAGCTCCAAGCTATTGTATTCCAAGCTCTTTGATGGTTTCCCTATCACCTCTTTTGATCCCTTGCTTGTGCTAGCAAAAATGGAGAAATGGAAGATCAAATCTTCCTTGCCCTTGTCAATGGAGTTCACGGCAATTTGAGAGAGAAGAGAGAGTTTTTGTGTAATGTCTTGATTAATTAATTTTTGTATTACCAAAAATCAATTTATATTTATGTTATAATTTATTAAATTAATAATAAATCTATGACATAAACCATGCAATGGCTTAGAGTGTCAAACACTCAAACTCCATGCAAAGCCTTTGAGTGAAATGCACACTATCACCATGCAATGCCTTAGAGTGTTTTGTACACTATTAACATGCAATGCCTTATCAATAAAAAAAATGCATATAATGACAAGTGTCATGTGGGCCCCACACGTTTCCCAATGAAAGTGGGCCCACGTCCACTCACGCGTTCGGGTTCGATATTTCCGAAATACCGAGCTAGCGTCGCGACGTTAATTAAATCGGATTTAAATAAATAATCGCTCCTAGCGAAATTATTATTTACGTCGCTTACGAATTAATTCTAAATTAACTCGTATGCCCGAATTAAAATCTAATTTTAATTTCGCGTCGAAATCGAATTTCGATTATTATATCGAATATAATAATTTTATCGATTAATTCCAAATTAATCGTTCTCTCTCTCTCTGAATAAGGCACTTTATCCGAGATAAAGTTTCTCCGCAATTAATCCAAGATTAATTAAGTTCGAATCAAATATCATAGGTGAATCTTCAGGAAGCGACCCAAGAGATCTCCGATATTTTGGCAGTAAATACGGTCGTCGGATAATCCGAACACGTACGTACCTCGTACTACGTCTTTACCGATTTACAAGACAAGGTTGGCTTCTAGCAAAGCGCCATGCCTACCCAATTCTCCAGAAATATTCTTATAGGAATATAAGATCTGTATCAGGCGTAGTATACCGTAGTATTGCGTACATCGATCCAGTATCGGATGATCACATGCTAGGCCTGGGGCTGGAGATGTGTCTGCCCCGTACGAAACATATATCGGACATCAAGCAGCTAGTCTCTTTAAATCAGACAATCCTGACCTAGTCATATTGTCCCGACGGTTGCAACCTTTTATAGAGTACTAGTTCTGTGCCCTGCGTGATCATCGCCTCCATATGTCTGAAGCGATACTTCCATCTTGACATCACATCCAGTACACTACGATTCTCGATAAACCCAGAAGAGGTGTACACAGAACCGGTTAGGGTCCCCAACCACCAAAACCAAAGTTTACCGATTGTCGCAAGTACTAGCGATGTAAGTCTCAGGTTAAGACCATATACACCTACCCTGATGCGGCCTCCCATAGACACGCAGACATACTACCAATGGGATTCCGCGGGGTCTATCCAGAGCGAAGCTGTTTTCCGTACCATCGGTAAAACACAACCCCTATTGCACTTGCATAAGTATCCAATACTTAAATATATGAGAACTATGCTGTTGTGCCCTCACAACGTGCACAAGCGCAATACTAGTCTATTCCGCATTATCGATGTCCGATCTCGATAACACTACGACTAGGGATATTTAATGATTAAACTTTTATAGATTGATACTGTCTCATATCATCTCAATCCGGTATTAATCATATGGACTTTCGCCATTTATTAGTCAAAGTAAATAATATTACAAAACGGCAAAAGGCAATTTCATTATCACATAGTTAATTTTGTACAATAATACAATATCATTTACAAACAGTGACGCTATGGGACATAATGTCTAACAATCTCCCACTTGGCCTATAGCCAGTCACTCAAGCATCTAATACCCGAACTATGTATGTGTCGTTCAAAAACTTGCTGAAGAACAGCCTTCGTCAGCGGATCTGCAATGTTGTCATCTGATGTGACCTTCTCGACCTTTACATCGCCACGATGTATAATCTCCCGAATCAGATGGTAACGTCGAAGAACATGCTTGGACCGTTGATGAGACCTTGGTTCCTTAGCCTGTGCTATAGCCCCGTTATTGTCACAATACAATGGAACGGGCTCAGCTGCTAACGGAACTACCCTAATCCGATTAGGAACTTTCGGATCCAAACTGCCTCCTTTGCTGCTTCAGATGCAGCGATGTACTCCGCTTCTGTTGTTGAATCGGCAACAGTATCTTGCTTGGAAGATTTCCAGCTCACTGCTCCGTTATTCAAACAAAAAATGTACCCGGATTGTGACTTGTAGTCATCTTTGTCGGTTTGGAAACTTGCATCGGTATACCCAGATACCGCAAGTTCTCCACCTCCATAAATTAAGAAAGCATCCTTAGTTCGTTTAAGATACTTAAGGATATTCTTAACTGCTATCCAGTGACCTTCACCTGGATCGGCCTGATAGCGACTGCACATGCTCAAAGCATATGAGACATCAGGTCGTGTACATATCATGGCATACATGATCGATCCGACTGCCGAGGCGAACGGTATCCGACTCATGTGGTTTCTCTCTCTTCCTGAGTCTTAGGACACATGTCTTTAGACAGAGAGGTACCTCGTACCATTGGAACCAATCCCCTCTTGGATTGTTCCATGTTGAATCGCTTCAACACTTTATCAATGTATGTACTCTGGGAGAGTCCAAGCAGCTTTCTAGATCTATCCCGGTAGATTTTTATTCCAAGAATAAAGGCTGCTTCTCCCAGATCTTTCATGGAGAATTTTAATGAAAGCCAAGCTTTCACCGACGTCAGCATGGGAATGTCATTGCCTATAAGCAATACGTCGTCGACATAAAGGACAATAAAAGTAAGTGCTCTCCCACTACCTTCTTGTATACACAAGGGTCATCTGCGTTTTGCACGAAATCATATTCCTTTATGATCTCATCAAAACGCTGATTCCATGACCGTGATGCTTGCTTCAATCCATAAATGGATCGATTTAACTTACAAACCTTGTTTGCAAGTCTAGGTACGATAAAACCGTCAGGCTGTTGCATATAAACATCCTCCAAAAGGTTTCCGTTAAGGAAAGCGGTTTTAACGTCCATCTGCCATATCTCGAAGTCGAAATATGCAGCTATTGCAAGCATTATCCGAATGGATTTAATCATGGCAACGGGTGAGAAGGTTTCGTCATAATCAATACCATATTGTTGACGATACCCCTTCGCTACAAGCCTAGCTTTGTACGTTTGTATGTTGCCATCCATGTCGGTCTTCTTCTTGAAGATCCATCTGCATCCAATAGGCTTTACGCCTTCTGGTGCATCAACCAGTGTCCAAACTTGGTTGGCGTACATGGAATCCATCTCGGACTTCATGGCTTCTTGCCATAAAGCGGAATCGATATTTTGTATCGCTTCCTCATACGTAGCCGGCTCATTATCCTCAATAAGATTAATATCTATATGAGGTGAGATCAGGAACCCATACCTCTCAGGTACTGTTCTGACTCTCTCCGACCTACGCGGTCCTTGTGTATGTGAAGTTTGTGGTACAGACTCATCCCGGACGGTCTGTTCTTGATCCGTCGTTGATTCATTGCCAGGAACAGTATCACTACGATCTTCATCGAGTTCTACTTTCCTCCCACTTACCACTGCATTTAGGAATCCTTCTCAAGGAAAACCGCATGTAGAGCAACAAATACTTTGTTCTCTTGTGGGTAATAGAAGTAATATCCTTTGGTTTCCCTAGGATATCCTACGAAAAGGCATTTATCAGATTTGGGTTCAAGTTTGGTACCTTCCAAACGTTTAACATATGCCCAGCATCCCCAAATCTTTAGGAAAGAGAAACCTGGTTTCCTTCCTGTCCATATCTCATATGGAGTCTGTTCAACAGACTTCGACGGTACCTTATTCAAAATAAGTATAGCACTGTTTAATGCGTATCCCCAGAAGGATATTGGTAGCTCAGTGCGACTCATCATTGACCTCACCATGTCCAACAAGGTGCGGTTTCTCCGTTCGGACACACCGTTTAATTGCGGTGTTCCAGGAGGAGTCCACTGTGAAAGAATACCATATTCTTTCAAGTAATCTTGAAACTCATAACTTAAGTATTCGCCACCACGGTCTGACCGTAATGTCTTGATACTCTTCCCTGTTTGTTTCTCCACTTCGTGTCGAAACTCTTTGAATTTCTCAAAAGTTTCCGACTTGTGTCTCATAAGATACACATAACCGTAACGAGATGCATCATCTGTAAAGGTTACGAAGTAGTGAAATCCACCTCTAGCCTGGCTAGACATGGGCCCGCATACGTCAGTATGAACGAGCCAACAGTTCTGTGGCACGTTCACCTTTACCGCTAAAAGGTGATTTAGGCATTTTGCCTAAAAGACAAGATTCGCAGACGTCATATGAATTGGGATCAAATTCGTCCAAGTACCCACTCTTCGAAAGTGTGGATATGCGAGTCTTGTTGATGTGTCCCAGACGACAATGCCACATATAAGCTTCATCTTTTAGATTACTTCTTTTGAGCCTTTTGTTTGTCATTTTAGGAGATTCATTTATATTCAAAATATAAAGACCGTTATTTGCAACAGCTGTGCAAATTTCTGCATCATTTTTATATAAATAACACCCAGTGTTCCTGAATACAAAAGTGTAACCCTGCTGGGTTAACAAGGATACAGATATAATATTCCTAGTTAAACTAGGTACAAAATAACAGTTCAAAAGTTTAAGTTCATGCCCTGAGGGCAGTACTAAAACAAAAGTCCCTACGGCCAAAACAGCAACTGGTGTTCCGTTTCCAACCCGTAGATCCATCTCCCCGGATGCCAGCACCCTGCTATCCTGCAGATCCTGCACATCAGTACAAATATGAGCACCACAACCAGAATCAAAAATCCAATTTTTAAAACTAGAAGTATTCATATTTATCTCAATAACAAACATACCAGAGCGATGCCTTGCCATCCTTGATATCCTCCTCTGCCCTTGCCCATTCGGCAGTCACGTTTCCAGTGACCCCTCTTGCCGCAGTTGAGGCAGATGTCTGAGATTTGTCCTTTGGCTTCCTAGAAGCCACTGTCAACTTGCCTTTGCCCTTTTCTTGAACTTCTTCTTCCTTGCACCTCCAATTGCCTTCGGGCCACCCTTTGGCGCATGAGAGGTCGATGCAAAATGCGCCTCGCGCTTGCTCCCCTTTAGGAGTTCCCTTTCGGACTCCTTCAATATAGATAACACGCTCTCCAAGAGTGTCATCTGTATCCATCAACTTGTAGTTGACTATGATTTGTTTCCAAGTATCAGGAAGTGACTGCAAGATCATATCTATAGTCAGCTCAGCCTCCAAGACTATTCCCATATTGGCCAACTCATCAATATCGGCGATCATTTGAGTCCCGTGGGCTTCAACTGATGCGCCATCTGTCATCCGGGAGCGGAAGAGTTTCCTTACTAGCTCGTACCTCTTCATCCGCTTATTGGTGCGGTGAAGATCACGCAATCTTGCCATCATGTTATAGGGATCCAAGTCCCTATTCTGGCGTCTGAAATGCTGGGTCATTGCAGCTAGCATAACTGACTGAGCTTGGTCACAATCATCACTATGAGTTTTCCATAACTCTAGCTCCAGTGGCTCAGTGGGTTTAGGCGGGAGAGGTCTCTGAATAGTATACAGTATCCTCTCAGCCCCAAGCACTATCTTGAGGTTCATTTCCCAGTCGGCAAAGTTTGTCCCTTTGAAGACATTATCGCCCATGATAATGTCGCGGATATTACCTTTGCCAGTCATCTTGACAACTATAGTCCAACTATAAAGTCAACGATGTATTGGGTACAGTCAAACTGTTACAAATAAAAATAACAATATATTAGTCCAACTAATTAAAATATTGACGAAAATGATTCTGAAAGACGCGTAAGGCTAAGTATCTGAACGAAATTGCAAATTCAATAATAGCCTCCCACTATTTTCTTCAAGTTTCTAACCCTCTGTAGACAACTCGGGAAATCTAATTTCCTAGTGGGCTAGGATCCCGTTAAATAACACACAACCTTGACTTTGGCCAACAAGTTGTATGATATTTAACTAGGTAGATCTCGAAGATCAATTGGATCCCATCCAATTCCTAGATCCGGTTAGGTGGACATCCAAGTCCGAAACATATATATCTAATACATATGTCAATGTATCCAATACATTTTCCTAACCATTTCCTCTGAATCTAAGCCTTGGCTTGGCACAACAAACCTAATGATTCCAGTTAAGCGGGACCCATTGACAAGGAAAATTTCGTAATCAATGTCGATGGACAAGAAGTGATCTTGACTTTGGCCAACAAATCACAACTTGGACAGGACACCGATGTGGAACAAAATTCTCATGATTCAAACACATCCTCAATTGACAAAGGTCTTGACTTTGGCCAACAAAACAATGCCAATTTCGGATCTTGAGAAAGAATCATTCAACGGAAGGAAAATCGCTTAATATTGTTTGAGGGATTTTTCGCGTAATTGGCAACCAATTTATTTATCTTTGTTAGGTCTCATCATCATACACCCTTAAGCATGCTTCTAAAACATCATAAAGCGCGTAAAGTAAAGTAATAGTGATATGCGGATGGATATTAAAAACAACTTGTTCCTAGAACAAATCACTCCCTTCCTCTCCCCGCTAGCACTATTCTACAACTACCCAATTACATAATACAATAAGAGAAACCTCATTTACATTGAGGGGAATTAGGTGAGAAGAGAATACAAAGAGATAAAGAGATAAGGCTGGACACGCAGGTCCAATTTATAAATTCCAAATTTACAATAATTTCTAAAATTACCCTTTCCCTTCTAATATCCATCCGATATACACTATTCATTCATCACATACATATATATTCAAACAAGACATGCTTTTACAACCAATCTAATCCAATTAATTAGTCTTTGTTAATGTGATCATCCAATGTTCAAACAACGGTTTGATTTTGTGCGAGTCCAACTCGATTAAGAATAAGTACATAAAGTACGAATTCGCGAATTATATCGAACTACTAATTAAATCTAATTTAATTCGTATTCAATACTAATCCAATTATTTAATTCCAAATCAAATGTTTACACTTTTAATATGCTTTAAGGACTTAGATTCTAAATCTAATCCTATTGGGTCTCAAAGCCCAATAACATCCAATGTTGAATTTAATTCAAGTCAAATGGACTTAGAATTGATTTATTAAGGCTTGGGCTTTTGGTCAATGTGGGTCAAACCCAATTGCCAAGCCCAAATAAGGAATCACCCTTAAGTGCCATAAAACCAATTTTAAGCCCATAAGGCCCAATTAAATTATTAAAGCCCATTAATTAAATTTTAATATTCCAAACATTAAAGTCCAATTAATTAAAGTGTAATACCAAGATTAATATATTAACCAAATATTTCAAAAATACCCATTTAATTTATTAATCATGTATTTATCAAATTAAATGTCCAACATTAATTTTATCAAAAATCAACTCCATTTCATGTCCTTGTACATTCGGCCAAGGTGAGTTTTTTGTGTCGATTTGTTTTTCAATCCGATTGAATTACTAATCTACGTCCCGTACACGTTCTAAGTCATCTAATGATCTTAAACACAAAATTTCAATCCACTCCAAGTAGCAACACATTCGGCCAAGGCATGGATTAGGGGAAAAATCATCCAATGCATTTTTTATAAAATTGATTCCATATAACATCATGTTATACACATGCAAGCATACTTATTAATCAAATTTCATAAGAACATGCTTATATCAATTTCATCATGCCATTCGGCCAAGGTGAAGATATTGGGGAAAAATCATCCAATGCATTTTTCATAAAATTGATTCCATGTAATATCATTCTATATACATGCAAGCATACTTATTCATCAAATTTCACAAGAACATGCTTCAATCAATTTATCACACCCATTCGGCCAAGGTCAAAATTTTGGGGAAAAATCATCCAATGCATTTTTCATAAAATTGATTTCATATAATGTCATTTAACATACATCTAAGCATACTCATTCATCAAATTTCACAAGAACATGCTTCAATCAATTTTTCACAAATTTTAACCTAAAGTATTTCATGCTTAAACCTAGCTCGATACCATTGTTGGTTTCTATAATATGTCCCAAACAAATATTAAGCATGTGAAATACTATAAAGAATATATATGAACATGAAATATGGCGGAATCATACTTACAATGCCTTGTGATGAAGTAGATGATCAAATGGTAGAAGCTCCAAGTGGTGGAGGATTCGGCCAAGAGGAGGAAGAAGACTTGAAGCTCCAAGCTATTGTATTCCAAGCTCTTTGATGGTTTCCCTATCACCTCTTTTGATCCCTTGCTTGTGCTAGCAAAAATGGAGAAATGGAAGATCAAATCTTCCTTGCCCTTGTCAATGGAGTTCTCGGCATTTGAGAGAGAAGAGAGAGTTTTTGTGTAATGTCTTGATTAATTTTTGTATTACCAAAAATCAATTTATATTTATGTTATAATTTATTAAATTAATAATAAATCTATGACATAAACCATGCAATGGCTTAGAGTGTCAACACTCAAACTCCATGCAAAGCCTTTGAGTGAAATGCACACTATCACCATGCAATGCCTTAGAGTGTTTTGTACACTATTAACATGCAATGCCTATCAATAAAATAATGCATATAATGACAAGTGTCATGTGGGCCCCACACGTTTCCCAATGAAAGTGGGCCCACGTCCACTCACGCGTTCGGGTTCGATATTTCCGAAATACCGAGCTAGCGTCGCGACGTTAATTAAATCGGATTTAAATAAATAATCGCTCCTAGCGAAATTATTATTTACGTCGCTTACGAATTAATTCTAAATTAACTCGTATGCCCGAATTAAAATCTAATTTTAATTTCGCGTCGAAATCGAATTTCGATTATTATATCGAATATAATAATTTTATCGATTAATTCCAAATTAATCGTTCTCTCTCTCTGAATAAGGCACTTTATCCGAGATAAAGTTTCTCCGCAATTAATCCAAGATTAATTAAGTTCGAATCAAATATCATAGGTGAATCTTCAGGAAGCGACCCAAGAGATCTCCAGATATTTTGGCAGTAAATACGGTCGTCGGATAATCCGAACACGTACGTACCTCGTACTACGTCTTTACCGATTTACAAGACAAGGTTGGCTTCTAGCAAAGCGCCATGCCTACCCAATTCTCCAGAAATATTCTTATAGGAATATAAGATCTGTATCAGGCGTAGTATACCGTAGTATTGCGTACATCGATCCAGTATCGGATGATCACATGCTAGGCCTGGGGCTGGAGATGTGTCTGCCCCGTACGAAACATATATCGGACATCAAGCAGCTAGTCTCTTTAAATCAGACAATCCTGACCTAGTCATATTGTCCCGACGGTTGCAACCTTTTATAGAGTACTAGTTCTGTGCCCTGCGTGATCATCGCCTCCATATGTCTGAAGCGATACTTCCATCTTGACATCACATCCAGTACACTACGATTCTCGATAAACCCAGAAGAGGTGTACACAGAACCGGTTAGGGTCCCCAACCACCAAAACCAAAGTTTACCGATTGTCGCAAGTACTAGCGATGTAAGTCTCAGGTTAAGACCATATACACCTACCCTGATGCGGCCTCCCATAGACACGCAGACATACTACCAATGGGATTCCGCGGGGTCTATCCAGAGCGAAGCTGTTTTCCGTACCATCGGTAAAACACAACCTCCTATTGCACTTGCATAAGTATCCAATACTTAAATATATGAGAACTATGCTGTTGTGCCCTCACAACGTGCACAAGCGCAATACTAGTCTATTCCGCATTATCGATGTCCGATCTCGATAACACTCCGACTAGGGATATTTAATGATTAAACTTTTATAGATTGATACTGTCTCATATCATCTCAATCCAGTATTAATCATATGGACTTTCGCCATTTATTAGTCAAAGTAAATAATATTACAAAACGGCAAAAGGCAATTTCATTATCACATAGTTAATTTTGTACAATAATACCATATCATTTACAAACAGTGACGCTATGGGACATAATGTCTAACATGAATACCCACATTCTATATAAGTTTCCAAAACTCATGGTACATAGCGTTAAACCATTGGAACTCAATTACAATATACGACATGTGCTAGTCTTCTAGGTTACAAGAATTCGATCGTATTCCAAAATCAACGACTAGGAATATTTACTTTAAGAATAGTTTTACACCAAGTGTCAAGACTATTCTAAGGTATATGTCATTCTTAGCATATCGATACATCAATTTAATATGCGTAATGACAACACCATTAATAAGTATAAAATGAAAAATGTAGTTATTTTATTAATAAATAATAAAATGTAGGAATCGGATTGGCACTGCAAGCACCAACTCCATCACGTGGTACACTGTAGAAATTTTTTCTAAGTGTTATTAAGAGATTGCTAATAGAAACGTCGACGTGATTATATCTATAGAGATTTGTCATTTGTATCTATATCTCTGGAATAATCTGGATACCTGTGACGAAGGGATTATACGTATGCAATGACCTCGGCCTGTATGGTTCAAAGAGTTTATCCGTGTTCTTCATAATTTACGGGTGGGTAGATCATGGACACGAAATTTGATTTCGTGACAAAAATATACCTGAATCTAGAGAGTCTCACAAATGAAATATACTCGTAGATCACTAAGGCAACTTTTTTGAATACTACTGATTATTTATAAATCGTTTAACAGTTAAACGAAAAATACATGCGAATGGACCTGATGGTAATTTCCTAATTAATGTGTATTTGTATTTAATATTTGATATTATTAAATACACATTATTTAATTGTCAAATTATGATATTTGACATATATCATTAATATATGTATTGAGATATTGAATGTATATATAATACATATATTTAAGATATTTGTATTTAATTATTCAATTGTTTAATTGTTAAATAATTAAATTAATAAAAATAATAAATATCTTTGTCATGATTTTGATTAGGAAATGGCATGATTCTATTGGTTCAATTGTAAAGTTAACTTTATGATAAAGGTTATCATTTGAAATAAGTTAACTAATAAAGTAAATTTTTTTTCATTTAATGTTTTGAAACAACAATTTGAAAAATATCATGATATTTCTTTCTTCAAGTTTCGACCAAGTGGGGTGATATACAAAATTTTTTTGTTTTTTTTATTTGACATAACAACAACAAGTTACAAAATAATTACGAAAGGGTTTGAGAGAAAGTTGAAGAACAATGAAAGAAAAAGGCTTGGAAACTTGATTTTTGTAAGCCTTTCTTAAACTTTTTCAACTAAGAAATTATTTCTAATATTCTTAGCTTCAATTAGTGTTGCTAGGATGTCATCTCTACTCTTTTAATTTGTAATTAAATGGTTGGAAATTGTTTGAAAGATATGAGCATGTATGTTAATAAAGAATGAATGAAATTAGTTCATTAGCTCTCTTTTAGCCATTCTAGAGTTGATAAGCCACTCATTGATGACCTAGAATTATTCTTGAGTTGTTTCATGGCGGTGAGACTTGTTTGGTGTAGTAAAGATTGAATTAAAGTGTTGGATTTTATTAATTTGGTAAAATTTGATAATTTGGATAATTTGTAAAATTAGGGTTCAAAACCCTTTCCAAATTTGACATGTTATGAACAAAAAATGACCAAATTACAAATCCAAGAAAATTCTGGGTGCTCTCGGTAATTTCAAAAAAATTGGGGATTTTTGTTGCAATTTGTATTTTCATGTATTAGACATGTATAAATCATTTTTGGATTAATTTGAAATCACTTACATATGTATTTGACTATTTTAGGACCAAAATGATCAAAATATAAAGTTATGGGACATGCGTGTCCAGCCTTTAGCTCTTGACTCTTTGTAATTCTCTTCTCACTAATTCCAGTCAATGTTAATGAGGTTTCTTTATTGTATTATGTAATTGGGTATAAATTAAAATAGTGCTAGCCGGGGAGAGGAAATGGAGTGATTTATTCTAGGAACAATTTGTGAGATATCCATTCGCATATCATTATTAATTTATTTATCGTGCCTTATTATGCTTTTAGATGTATGCTTAAGGGTGTATGATGAGACCTAATCAAAGATAATTAATTCGTTGCCAATTACGCGAAAAACCCTCAGCAAAACATTAAGCATTTTTCTTCCATTGAGTGATTCATTCTCAAAATCTAAGATTGGCATTGGTTGGTTGGCCAAAGTCAAGACCTTTATCCATCGCTGATGTGTTTGAATTATGAAGGCTTTGTTCCATATCGCATGTCTTGGGAAATTTGTGATTTGTTGGCCAAAGTCAAGATCATTTCTTGTTCATCGACATGGATTACGAAGATTTCCAAAGTCAATGGGTCCCGCTTAACTGGAATCATTAAGCTTGTTGAGCCAAAGCCAAGGCTTAGTTGATTCAGAGGAAAAGGTTGTTAGACAATTATGACCCACATCGTCACTATTTGTACAGATCATGGTGTTGTTATACAAATTAACTATGTGACAAAGGAGATTGCACTCTTATCATTTGTGATTAGATCACCTAGAAATATAAATGATAGGAGGTCCCTATGATTTATTCCTGGATGGAGAATGATATGAGACAGTATCAGTCCACGATGGATAAATCATTAAATATCCATAGTCAGAGTATTATCGAGATTGGACATCGATAAATACGTAAAAGACTAGTATTACACTTGTGCGCGTTGTGAGGGCACAACGACATAGTTCTCATATATTTGGGTATAGGATACTCATGCAAGTGTAATAGGAGGTTATGTTTTAACGATGGTACGAGAAACAGCTTCGCTCTGGATAGACCCCCTCGGAATTCCATTGGTAGTATGACTATGTGTCTATGGAAGTCCAAAATCAGGGTAGGTGTATTTGGTCTTAACCTGAAACTTGCACCGCTAATACTTACGACAATCAATGTACTTTGGTTGCGGTTGTCCAGGGCTTTAACAGGTTCTGTGTACGCCAATGCTGGGTATATTGAGAATCGTAGTGTGTTGGGTGTGATGTCAAGACGGAAGTGTCACTCCAGTCATATGGAGATGATGGTCACATAGGATACGGTACTCGTAGTCTTAAGTACTGCAGTCATCGGGATAAAATGACAAGGTCATGTTTATCCGATTATAGAGACTAGTTACCAGACATCCGACATGTGTTTCGTACGGGGCAGACACAATTCCAGCCCCCGGCCTAGCACGTGATCATCCGATACTAGACAGAAATATGTAATACTACTTATACTACGCCAGATATAGATCCTTTATTCCTGTAAGGATATTTCTGGAGAATTGGGTAGGCATGGCGCTTTGCTAGAAGCCAACCTTGTCTTGTAATTCGGTATAAACGTAGTACTTGGTACTTACATGTTCGGATAGTCCGACAACCGAATTTACTGCCAACATATCTGGGGATCTCATGGGTCGCTTCCCGAAGATTCACCGATGACGTATGACTCGCACTCTAAATTAATCTGGGATTAATTAGAAGAGAGTGAAAATTAATCTGGGATTAATTACAGAGATATTTTATCTGGGATAAAATATCAATTAAAGAGAGAAAATGATTAATTTGGAATTAATCGATTAAATAATATATTTGATATATTATGCGAAATTGGATTTCGACGCGGAATTAAAATTAGATTTTAATTCGGGCGAATGAATTAATTTAGAATTAATTCGTTAGCGACGTGAATAGTAATTGTGCTAGGCATGATTATTTAATTAAATTAGATTTAGTTACGACGCAACGGAAAATTTTTTAATTTGGAATTAGCGAACCCGAGCCCGCGATTGTTTGCGAGTGCATTCGCATTTCGAATTCGAGTGCGGCACGCAAGTCAAATCAAGCGTCAAATCATTAGTCACATCAAGCGTCAAATCAAATGTCACTTTGAGTGATGTGACAAGTTGTCACTTGATTGAGTGATGTGACTTGATGGGAGTTGTTGGAAAAGCTTTTGAAAGCTTGAAAGACATTTATCAATTTTTAATTGATATTTGACTTTTGGAAATTGAGTTTTGAATTTAATTTTTGTGTATTAGATACACTTTTCTTTTAACAACTCATACAACACAATTTTCATCATCTCTCTCTCTCCATATTCTCCTCTCTCTCTCGGTAGTTCACTGCCATTTCTTCACTGGTTTGAGCTGGGCAAAAACCGTGAGTTTAGGAAGCATGAGTGTGTGATTTTTGTGGCAAAAATCACAAGAGCTAGCACTCCGAGACCGAAGCATTTCGTCGCTTACTACGCCCTTCCTCGTCTCTGGGTGCCTAGGTATCCACCGTAAGCCTTTCCTTGTTTGAACCTCGCCCGACATGCGAAGGTGATAGGGAAGTCCACCCATGAGCTGGGAATCATTCAACGAAGCTTGGAGCTTGAGGAAGGACCAAAACCAAGCCAAAACCAGTGAGCTCTCATTGCCACTGCCGTGAGCTGCTACAAGGGCAGAAAGTTGATTTTGTTCGTCAAAGCGTCGCTCAACCGATAGATGTGAGTATTCCGCAAATTCGTTGATTTGTATTTGCACATATTTCATGCTTGTTTATGATCTTGGGACCTTAATAGAAACCAATAAAGGTTAGGAAAATCTATTGGGTATATTGGCATATATATATATATTGTATATATGTTTCGGACTTGGAGGTCCACCTACCGGATCTAGGAATTGGATGAGATCCAATTGATCTTAGAGATATATCTAGTTAAATATTATACAGCTTGTTGGCCAAAGTCAAGGTTGTGTGTTATTTAACAGGATCCTAGCCCACTAGGAAATTAGGTTTCCCGAGTACACAATAGAGGGTTGGAGGCTCGCCGAAAAATAGTGGGAGGCCAGTATTAAATTTGTAATTTCGTTCAAATACTTGGTATTACGCGCTTTCAAATTATTTCGTCATTTTAAATATTTATTATTTGGACTATTATTCGATTATTTTTTTCTCATAACAGTTGGATTGTACACAATTATCGTTAATTGAATAGTTTGACTAGTGCAATTAAGATGGCTGGAAAGATCGGAGTTAGAGACATTATCATGGGTGAAAATGTCTTTAATGGCGCAAACTTTCCTGACTGGGATATGAACCTCAGGATTGTCCTGGGGGCTGAGAGGATGCTCTATACGATAGAGAGACCTCTCGGGCCTAAGCCCGGAAATGAGCAGCCGCTTGAGCTTGAGCTTTGGAAGACTCATAGCGATGATAACTCAACTGCTCAATCCGTCATGCTCGTTGCGATGACTCCTCAATTTTGTCACCAAAACAAGGGATGGATCCCTATACTATGATGGCAAAATTGAATGACCTTCATCGATCTAACCTTATATCGCAAAGGTATGAATTGCAGAAGAAACTCTTTCACTCTCGAATGTCAGAGGGTACATCTAGGTCAGCTAGGTCACAGATGATTGCTGACATTGAACAGCTAGGTCAGCTAGGTGTAGACACAGGCACAGAGGTGTGCGAAACTGTCCGGGCTCGCAGCCTGGTCGGGAGTACGGAGTAGCCCGCGGGGGACTAAACCGGAGAATAAACAGAGTCGCCACCCAGTGTGAACTGGGAAATGATTTAAGGCCGCACTCACCCTTCGTAAGGGAGGACCTCAAACCGTTGGGTTCAGAATGGTCCCCTACTTATGCCAATTGTAATGAAAGGATTTATGCAATAATGTAACCAAGTCTTATGGAACACATGCAAGATAGTTTAATCAACACACAAGTTTGCACACCCATAAACGTAAATAAAAATGAAGTCAAATGCATAATTCCATAAACGTATTAAACAATGAAGCGCAATAATGTAATTAATAGTAACTGTAAAAGCATTAATAATAAAAGCGGATAATTAAGTACGTATTGTGAAAGAAATAACTAAAGAGGTAAGCATGCATGGAAGTAAACGTGAAGTGATGCAGTAGAATGAATAGAGAAAACTAATAGGATGAATACGAAGCGATAAATAACAAATAAAAAGGTGAATAACAAAATAATAAAAGAGATACGACCAAGGCCAACATCTATATGGGACCTCGTATGCCCTAATGAACGTATTTCACATTCAACCAAGTATACTTCGTCTGACGCGGCAAAACATCGTGGTAAAGGTAACCTTTAGGCATTTCCCTCGAATAGAGGACCTTTAATCCATCATGATTAGCCCATGTGCACTAAATTAACAATACATAAATAAATAAAGCAATAATAAGCGGAGAGTAAGTTACTGAATAGTAAAAAATATGCGACCAAGGCCTACATCTATATGGGACCTTGTATGCCCGATTGAACGTATTTCACATTCAACCAAGTATACTTCGCCCGTCGCAGCAAATCGTCATGGTAAAGGTAGCCTTTAGGCATTTCCATCGAATAGAGGACCTTTAATCCATCATGATTAACCCATGCGCACTAAATTAACAATACATAAATAAATAAAGCAATAACTTGCAGAAAGTAAATAAAAAAATAATAAAAGAGATGCGACCAAGGCCGACATCTATATGAGACCTCGTATGCCCGATTGAATGTATTTCACATTCAATCAAGCATACTTCTTCCGACGCGGAAAAACTTCGTGGTAAAGGTAGCCTTTAGGAATTTGCCTCGAATAGAGGACCTTTAATCCATCATGATTAGCCCATGCACACTAAATTAACAATACATAAATAAATAAAGTAATAACATGCGAAAAGTAAATAACAGAATAATAAAAGAGATGCGACCAATGCCGACATCTATATGGGACTTCGTATGCCCGACTGAACGTATTTCATATTCAATCAAGTATACTTCATCCGGCGCGGTAAAACATCGTGGTAAAGGTAGCCTTCAGGTTTTTCCTTCAAATGGAGGACCTTTAACCCACATGATTAGCCCATGAGCACTAGATAACAATGCATGAATAAACAAAGCAATGACATGTGGAAAATAAATAACATAATAATAAAAGAGATGCGACCAAGGCAAACATCTATATGGGACCTCGTATGCCCGATTGAACGTATTTCACATTCAATCAAGTATACCTCGTCCGGCGTGGCAAAACATCATGGTAAAGGTAGCCTTTAGGCATTTCCCTCGAATTTGGGACCTTTAATCCACATGATTAGCCCATGCGCACTAGATAACAATGCATAAATAAATAAAGAAACAATACATTGAAAATAAATAGCGGAACAACAAACACAAAATTAAATACCAAAATGTAACACGTGCTTGAAATTTTCTCAAGCGGTACATGTGTTGGCAAATTCTAAGGTCCCAAGATCATAAACAAGCATGAAAATGAAGTGTGAATACATCGACGAAGTTTCGGAATACTCACATCGATTGGTTGAGCGACGCGGAGGCAACAAAAATCTTCAAATGGCTCGGCAGTTCACTGCCACTGCTACTGGTTTTGGCGTCCTCCATGTACTGGTTTTGAGCTCCTTCGTCAAGCTCCAAGCTTCGTCGAATGACTCCCGGCTCATGGGTGAGCTTCCCTATCACCTTCGCATATCTCGCAGTGTGCTAGCAGTTGCGGGTTTTTCCACAAAAACCAAACTCCATGTTTCCCTATGCTCGGTTTTCTTGACAGAAAACAGTGAGCTTTATGCCCCTGGGGTGACTTTTTGGAGAGATGAGAGGAAGAGAGAAATTGTGTATTAGTTGGTGGAAAGAGTATTCAATACTTATATATTTTTCCAAAAAATAATAATGTGATTTACCAATTATTTGCCCTTTTAAAAGTCAAATACAAAAGCAAATCACACTTTCCAACAACATCAACTATTCCAACAACTACTATCACTCAAAGTGACTAGTTGTCTTTTCAATCAATCAATCACATCAATCAATCAAATGTCACATCACTCAAAGTGACATGTCATTTGACGCTTGATGCGACTAATGATTTGACGCTTGATGTGACTTGCATGCCGCACTCGAATTAAAAATGCAAATGCGCTCGCAATCACTCTCGGGCTCGGGTTCGCTAATTCTAAACTAACAAATTTTCCATTGCGTCGTAATTAAATGATTACGCCTAGCGAAGTCATTATTCACGTCGCTAACGAATTAATTCTAAATTAATTCGTTCACCCGAATTAAAATCTAATTTTAATTCCGCTTCGAAATCTAATTTCGTTTAATATATCAAATATATTAATTAATCGATTAATTCCAAATTAATCTTTATCTCTCTTTAATGGATATTTTATCTCAGATAAAATATCTCCTCAATTAATCCCAGATTAATTTTCTCTCTCTTCTAATTAATCCCAGATTAATTTAGAGTGCGAGTTATACGTCATCGATGAATCTTTGGGAAGCGACCTATGAGATCCCCAGATATGTTGGTAGTAAATTCGGTCGTCGGACTATCCGAACACATAAGTACCTCGTACTACGTTTATACCGAATTACAAGACAAGGTTGGCCTATAGCAAAGCGCCATGCCTACCCAATTCTCCGGAAATATCCTTACAGGAATAAATGATATGTATCAAGCGTAGTATATCGTAGTATTGCGTATTTCTGTCCAGTATCAGATGATCACGTGCTAGGTCTGGGGCTTGAATTGTGTCTGCCCCGTACGAAGCACATGTCGGATGTCTGGTGACTAGTCTCTATAATTGGATAAACCTGACCTTGTCATTTTATCCCGATAGCTGCAACATTTAAGAGAACCAGTCCTGTATCCTACGTGACCATCATCTCCATATGACTGGAGTGACACTTCCGTCTTGACATCACACCCAACACACTACGATTCTTGATATACCCAGAATTGGCGTACATATAAATCGGTTAAAGCCCTGGACGACCTCAACCAAAGTATATTGATTGTCGTATGTATTAGCGGTGCAATTCTCAAGTTAAGACCAAATACACCTACCCTGATTTCGGATTTCCATAGACACATAGTCATACTACCAATGGAATTCTGAGGGGGTCTTATCCAGAGCGAAGCTATTTCCCGTACCATCGGTGAAACACAACCTCCTATTACACTTGCATGAGTATCCTATACTCAAATATATGATAACTATGCCGTTGTGTCTACACAACGCGCACAAATGTAATACTAGTCTTTTACGCATTCATCGATGTCCAATCTCGATGATGCTCTGTCTAGGGATGTTTAATTATTTATCCTTCGTGGACTGATATTGTCTCATATCATTCTCCGTCCAGGAACAAATCACAAGAACCTCTCATCATTTATATATCTAGGTGATCTAATCACAAATGATAAGAGTGCAATCTCCTTTGTCACATAGTTAATTTGTACAACAACACCACGATCTGTACAAATAGTGACGCTATGGGTCATAATTGTCCAACAATCTCCCACTTGGCCTATAGCCAGTCACTTGAGTGCTTGACACCCGAACTATGTACGGTTGGCTCAATTACTGAGAAAAGCTTTTGTCAGCGGATTTGCATGATTATCGACTGATGTGATTTACACGATCATCACATTGCTACGATGTATGATCCGAACGAATCAATATGAATAGTCGAAGTATATATCTGGATCGTTGATGAGACCATTAATTCTTTAGCCTGTGCTGACGCCTAACTCAGCAGCTAACAGAACTATATCTAATCTAATTAGATTTTATATTGACCCAGAAGGCTTCTATTGCCGCCTCAGCTGGAGCAATAACCCGCATTTGTTGTTTATTCAGTAACAGTATCTTGCTTGGAAGATTTCCAGCTCACTGTATCGTTGTTCAAACTGTATAGTACCGTTTGCAACTTTCAGTCATCTTTTTCGGTTAGGAAACTTGCTACTGTGATCCCAGTCACTTCAAGTACTCCATCTCCATAGACTAAGACATCATCTTTAGTTCTCCAAGATACTAACGGATGTTCTTAACATTAATCCAGTGACTATCACTCAGATTGGCCTGTTTGTGACTTCATATGCTCAAAGCGTATGAGACACCAGGTAGCGTACATTTTTCAATGTACGATTCCACAGAGAGTTTTCGAAAGTCAAGCTTTCGCCGATTATTATTATGGGAATATCATTTCCAAGAAATGGCATATTATCATTATTTATAGGACAGTATTGTCAGTGCGCTCCCACTAACCCTCTTATATACACAAGAATCATTTTCGTTTTGAATTAAATAATAAATTATATGATTCATCAAAACGATAATTCCTAGAACCTAATGCTTGCTTCAATCCAAACATGGATCGAACAACCTGCAAACCTTGTTTGCTAGTTTTGGTACCACAAAATCGTCAGGATGTTTTAAACATCCTCCAAAAGGTTTCCTTTTCAGGAAAGCGATTTTCCGTAAAGCTATCATATTTCATAAATGAAACACGCAGCTTTAGCAAGCATTATCCAAATGGATTTACCGTGGAAACAGGTAAAAGGTTGAATCGTAATCGACACAATATTGATAACGATACCTTTTCACTACAAGCCTATCTTAGTACGTTGGTATGTTGCCTTCCATGTATGTCTTCCTTGAAGACTCATACAGTACCAATAGGCACAATGCCTTGCGGTACATCAACTAGTATCCAAACTTGTTGATATACATGGAATCCATTTCGGACTAATGACACTTTGTCATAATAGGGAGTCGATACCTTGTATCATTTCCTCATACGTAGTCAGTTCGTATACCTCAAAAGATTAACATCTTTATTAAGGTGAGATCAGAAACTCATACCCCAGGTTGTTTTCTGACTCCCTCCGACTCACGCGGTTCTTGTGTATTCGAAGATTAATGGTAATAGTTACATCCTTGATGAACTATTTGTGTTCTATTAGGATTCGATGCCTAGAATAGTATTACTCCGATTTTCATCGAGTTTTACTATCCTCCCACTTACCACTGCATATCGGTATTCCTCTTAGGAAAACCGCATGGTGAGCAACAATCTAATTGTTCTCTAGTGAGATGTATAAGTAATATACTTTGGTATCCCTATGATAACCTACATTTGGCACTTATCCTATTTGGGTTTTAGTTTGGTATCATCCAAACGTATGCCTAGCACACCCAAATTATCAGGAATGTGAAACCCGGTTTCTTTCCTGTTCATATCTAATATGATATCTGTCAAATAGATTTAATGGAACCTTATTCTAAATAAGTTTTACACTACTTATGCTTATCCGTTGAAGGAAATGGTAGCTCATAGCGACTCATTATTAACCTTATCATGTCCAACAAAATTTGGCTACTCGTTTCGGACACACCGTTACTTTGACGTGTTCCGGGAGGAGTCCTCATTTGAAATAATACTTTACTCTTTCAAGTATATAAGAAACTTATTGCCTAAGTATTTTCCATTACGGTCTTACCGTGACGGTATAATACTATAGCCGATCTGTTTGTCTATTTCGTGTCGAAACTCTAAGGTTTCTGATTTGTGTTCTTCAAAAGAATACATTTCCATAACGCGATGCCACATCCGTAACGGTCACGAAATATTCATATCCACTTCTAGCCTAGCTAGACATGGGCCCACTTGCTTCACTATGAACTAGGGCTAACAGGTCGGTGGCATTTATACTTTTACCAAGTAAATAGTGTTTTAGGCACTTTGCCCAATAAACTAGATTCGTAGGCTTTATTTGATTAGAATCAAATTAGTCCGAGTACCCACTCTTCGAAAGTGTGGATATACGATTCTTGTTTAATTGTGTCCCAGACATCAATGCCACAATTAATTTCATCTGATCAAATCCGTTTGAGCTATTTGTTTGTCATTTTATATGTTAGAAATATATTTATATTCAAAATATAAATATTTTATTCACATCTAATGTGTTTATCTCAATATCATCTTTATATAATGAAACACTTTAGTTTCTAGAATATAAAGGTTCACCCGCAGCGGGGGTTTAAAACACTGATATGAGATAATATATCTAGTCAAACTAGTTACATTATAACAGTTTCCTAATCCTGCTCATAGCAGATTCTGAACAACATAATATATTTTATGTACCACACTAAGTATTTAAAATCTAATTTTAATACTAGTAGTCAACATAATATGACAAACATATTTGAAGTCAGAGCCTTGCTCGTCTTCAATTCCTTTATGTCTGCTTTGTCCAAACGGCAGTCACGCTTCCGTGATCCCGTTTCCCACAATTAGCAGACATTTTGGGATATGTCTTTTATCTTCCCAGAAGATTATAATGATTTTGCCTTTGCCCTTTTCAATACTCCAGAAGCCTTTTGACCAAGCCTTGGCCTTCTAGAATATCGAAGTAAGGTGCGCCTTGCGCTACTTGCCTAATTGCAAACTTTGACTTTATCTCCTTGAGAATAGTCATTAACCCTCCAAGAGATATATATTGCAATTTAGTACTTCTAAAATCTAAATATAGATTTATGAAGATCCTTTAATTTCTATTATAATACTTTAAGGATCTAATCCTTAGTTCTGATTCAGAAATTAAGGAGTCTACTGCGACAAGCTTAATGGATTAAGCACTTAAGTTATCATCACATAAATCTTCCAAAGATTATGCTCTACTATTTGCTTAACTTTGGGCTTAGGCATAATACTTTATTTTATCAAATAAAGTAACTTATTATTTTCCAGGACCATCCTGAAATATTTAATTCCCAATTTGAAAATTAAACCATTTAAATACATTTTCCCTAGGATTATGTTTTAAATGTCAATCTTTCAATTTTATATCTTGATTTTAATAGTCTAACTATTTAATCAATGATTTATGTACTATTTATTATAATGATTACAATAGTCCAACTATTTAATCAACTATAATTTAATAGGTTAAAATCAATTATATTGATTACTATAATCCAATTATAAAATCAACTATAAATGAATAGTTTGAATATAGTCAAACTATTTATTAAAACAACATTTTAAATATTAGTCCAACTAACTTTTAATTTATAAGACGAATGATATTTGAATGAGCGCGTATGGCAAGTAATCAAACCAGTATTGCAAATTCAATTCTTGCCTCCCACTATTTTTCGGCGAGCCTCTAACACTCTGTCGAGTACTCGGGAAACTGTGTTTCCTAGCTGGCTAGGATCCCGTTAAATATCACACAATCTTGACTTTGGCCAACAAATTGTATGATAATTAACTAGGTAGATCTCTAAGATCGATTGGATCCAATCCAATTCCTAGATCCGGTAGGGGGACATCCAAGTCCGAAACATATATCTTATATATGCCAATACATCCAATGTATTACCTAACCATTTTCCTCTGAATCAACTAAGCCTTGCCTTTGGCACAACAAACTTAGTGATCCCAGTCAAGCGCGACCCATTGACCATGGAAAGTTTCGTAATCAATGTCGATGGACAAAAAGTGGTCTTGACTTTGGCCAACAAACCACAACTTGGACAAGACACTGACATGGAACAAGGCTCTAGTGATTCAAACACATCCTCGACGGACAAAGGCCTTAACTTTGGCCAACAAGCCAATGCCAGTCTCGGATCTTGAGTGAGAATCACTCAATGGAAGGAAAGACGCTTAATATTTAGCGAGGGTTTTTCGTGTGCAAATTGGCAACCAATTTATTATCTTTATTAAGGTCTCATCATCATACACCGTTAAACATGCATTCTAAACACATAATAAAGCGCATATGAAAAATAATAATGATATGCGGATGGATACTTTGCACAATATCCTAGATCAAATCTCTCCATTTCTCTCTCCCGCTAGCACAAGTATTACTTCTACTCGTTACACTACACTTCTAAAGAAACCTCATTTACATTGAGGGGAATAAGTGAGAAGAGAATACAAAGAAATGAGAGGTAATAAGGCTGGACACACAACTCCAATTAATAAATCAAATTTATTACAATTTCTAAAATTGCCCCACCCATCTAATATCCATCCGATATACATTATTCATGCATCGCAACCATGTATTCACACAAGAATGTTATCAATCAATCTAATCCAATTAATTAATCTGATATTAGTGATAATCCAATGTTCAAACAACGATTTGATTTTGTTCGAGTCAAACTCGTTTTTGTGAATAAGTACTCAAAGTACGAATTCACGAATTAAATTAAACTACATCATTAAATCCAATTTAATATGTATTCAATTCTAATTCACTATTTAATTCCAAATTAAATACTACACTTTAATAATGAACTTTTTACGATTTAAATTCCAAATTTAATCGTTACGGGTCTCAAAGCCCGATTAACGTCCAACGTCAATTTAATTAAAGTCCAATGGGCTTTTAATTAATTTCTTCAGGCGTGGACTTTTGGTCAACTTGGGTCAAACCGATAACCAAAGTACAATCCGGGAATTACCCTATAAGCCTAGAAATCAATCTTGGCCCATTAGGCCCAATTAAACTTTAAAGGTCCATTAAGTCGCATTTGGGCTTTATGGAAGCGGTTTTGGGCCCAATTGGATCCAACCAATTTTGCCTAAACCCAACTTTGTACAACAAAGCCCAACAAGCCCAATTACAACACAAAAGCCCAAATACAATTTTAAGGCCAATTAATTAAACACAAAAAATTCCAATTTCACATTTAATTAACCAAAGTGCATTAACATAATTAATCACCCAAATCATTATTTCCAAAACACAAATTAGGCTAATTAATCATGCTTATCTACATCAATTAGTGTCCAACACAAATTGATTAAAATCAAACCCATTACATGCTCATCATGTCTCGGCCAAGGGGAAATTATTTTTCCAATCAAATTTAATCCAATTAAATTCAATTCAACACAAATCAATATTCCCAACACATTTCTAACTCATCCAATGAATCAAAAAATCAAAATCCCAAGACATTAAAATAGGGCATGAAATTCGGCCATGCCAAATTTTTGGGGCAAATTTGTTCCAAACCAAATTTGATCAAATTGATCCAATCAATCTCAAATTAAAACATATCTAAGCATACTAATTCATCCAATTTCATTAAACATGCTCAAATATAATTTTACCCAAATTTTTAACCCTAACCAATTTCATGCTCAACCTTTAGCTCATGATGCCATTGTTGGCAAATTCTAAGGTCCCAAGATCATAAACAAGCATGAAAATGAAGTGCGAATACATCGACGAAGTTACGGAATACTCACATCGATTGGTTTAGCGACGTGGAGGCAACAAAAATCTTCAAATGGCTCGGCAGTTCACTGCCACTGCTACTGGTTTTGGCATCCTCCATGTACTGGTTTTGAGCTCCTTCCTCAAGCTCCAAACTTCGTCGAACGACTCCCGGCTCATGGGTGAGTTTCCCTATCACCTTCGCATATCTCGTAGTGTGCTAGCACTTGCATTTTTTGCCATAAAAACACAACTCCATGCTTCCCTATGCTCGGTTTTCTTGATAGAAAACAGTGAGCTGTTATTCCCCTTGGGCGTGAATTTTTGGAGAGATGAAAGGAAGAGAGAAATTGTGTATTAGTTGGTGGAAAAAGTATTCAATACCTTATATTTTTCCAAAAAATAATAATGTGATTTACCAATTATTTGCCCTTTTAAAAGTCAAATACAAAAGCAAATCAAACTTTCCAACAACCATCAACTATTCCAACAACTACTATCACTCAAAGTGACTAGTTGTCTTTTCAATCAATCAATCACATCAATTAATCAAATGTCACATCACTCAAAGTGACATGTGATTTGACGCTTGATGCGACTAATGATTTGACGCTTGATGTGACTTGCGTACCGCACTCGAATTCGAAATGCAAATACGCTCGCAATCACTCTCGGGCTCGGGTTCGCTAATTCTAAATTAACAAATTTTCTGTTGCGTCGTAATTAAATGATTACGCCTAGCGAAGTCACTATTCACGTCGCTAACGAATTAGTTCTAAATTAATACGCTCGCCTGAATTAAAATCTAATTTTAATTCCGCGTCGAAATCTAATTTCGTTTAATATATCAAATATATTAATTAATCGATTAATTCCAAATTAATCGTTATCTCTCTTTAATGGATATTTTATCCCAGATAAAATATCTCCTCAATTAATCCCAGATTAATTTTCTCTCTCTTCTAATTAATCCCAGATTAATTTAGAGTGCGAGTTATACGTCATCGATGAATCTTTGGGAAGCGACCCATGAGATCCCCAAATATGTTGGCAGTAAATTCGGTCGTCGGACTATCCGAAAACGTAAGTACCTCGTACTACGTTTATACCAAATTACAAGACAGGGTTGGCCTCTAGCAAAGCGCCATGCCTACCCAATTCTCTGGAAATATCTTTACAGGAATAAAGGATCTGTATCAAGCGTAGTATACCGTAGTATTGCGTATTTCTGTCCAGTATCGGATGATCACGTGCTAGGCCTGGGGCTGGAATTGTGTCTGCCCCGTACGAAGCACATGTCGGATGTCTGGTGACTAGTCTCTATAATCAGATAAACCTGACCTTGTCATTTTATCCCTATAGCTATAGCATTTAAGAGAACCAGTGCTGTATCCTACGTGACCATCATCTCCATATGACTGGAGTGACACATTCGTCTTGACATCACACTCAACAGACTACGATTCTCGATATACCCAGAATTGGCTTACACAGAAACCGGTTAAAGCCCTGGACGACCTCAACCAAAGTATATTGATTGTCGTATGTATTAGCGGTGCAAGTCTCAGGTTAAGACCAAATACACCTACCCTGATTTCAGATTTCCATAGACACATAGTCATACTACCAATGGAATTCCGAGGGGGTCTTATCTAGAGCGAAGCTGTTTCTCGTACCATCGGCGAAACACAACCTCCTATTACACTTGCATGAGTATCCTATACTCAAATATATGAGAACTATGTTGTTGTGTCTACACAACGCGCACAAGTGTAATACTAGTATTTTACACATTCATTGATGTCCAATCTCGATGATGCTCTGACTATGGATGTTTAATGATTTATCCTTCGTGGACTGATACTGTCTCATATCATTCTCCGTCCAGGAACAAATCACAAGGACCTCTCATCATTTATATATCTAGGTGATCTAATCACAAATGATAAGAGTGTAATCTCCTTTGTCACATAGTTAATTTGTACAAGAACACCATGATCTATACAAATAGTGACGCTATGGGTCATAATTGTCCAACAAAATGGAGTTGTATCCCAAGTACAGATCGCACTACCGTCCATTCAGATTCAGCTACGGAATTTATGTCTGGGTTTCCATCCGATATACCGCAAGAGATAGCACGCGATCATTAACCCAATATAAATAAAAATAATAGGCGTGAACTATAAAGATGCATGCGAGGAAATAACAATAGATAATTGAAAAGATGGATAAACAAATAGCAAAGGGCGCCCTCAGGTCTTATCTTTTAAGTTGCTTCTCGGAAGAGCGTTGCGTCGTCGCCGGGAGGGTTAAGGCTCCGTAACTTTTATGGTTCACTGGTTCAATAGTTTCTTTCACTGTTTCGCTGTTTTGAGCTGTTGTTTTCTCTATTTTATTCACTATTTTTGCTGTTGTTTGGTATCTGTTTTTATACTATTTTAAGGGTTTTTTAGGGCTATTTTTGGGGTGATTCATGGGGTGTTTTTGTTGGTTTCTATAATTAGTCCCAAAGAAAGTATAAGCCAAAGAAATACACATTTTATACATGCAAAGCTTGAAGCATGGCGGAATCATACTTACAAAGCTGGTGATGAAAATAGATGAAGAGAATCCTTGAGTCTTCAAGGTGGAAACTTTCGGCCAAGAGCAAGAGGGAGAGAAGCTTCAAGTCTTCTAGTATTCCAAGCTCCAAGGTTGTTTCCCTATCACCTCCTTTGATCCCTCAATGTGCTAGCAAAAATGGAGAAATGAAAAACAATTTTTCTGCCCTTGAAGAAGCTCACGGCGTGAGCAAGAAGAAGGAGATGGAGAGTGCCTTTCAATTTTCCTTTTCTCTTTTCTTTGTTTCAAAAACCGTGAGAAAGAAAAAGAAAAAGCAATAATGAGATAACATTTTCCAAAATGAATTTTTGATAAAAAACCCTTCAAACACCGTGAAAGGTTTTCCCTCCAAAAAATCCATTAAATGGCCTCACCTACTTACATTGAGAATAGAGACAATGTATCATCCCATAAAGGTGACTAGATACATCCATCAACTAGTCGTGTCAAGCAATGAGACTTCGCGATGTGATTTACGGGTCCCACTCGTTTCAAAATACAAATGTGTCCGCAAACACTTTCGGGCTCAGTTTCGCTAATTCTGAATTAACGAATTTCCGTCGAGACGAGAATTAAATAATTACGCCTAGCGGAATTACTATTCAGATCGCTAAAGAATTAATTCTAAATTAATTCGTTTGCCCGAATTAAAATTCGATTTTAATTCCGCGTCGAAATCTAATTTCGTTTAATAATATATCGAATATATTATTTTATCGATTAATTCCAAATTAATCGTTCTCTCTCTCCTAATAAGGTATTTTATCCAAGATAAAGTTTCTCCGTAATTAATCCAAGATTAACAAAGTTCGAATCAAACATCATAGGTGAATCTTCAGGAAGCGACCCAAGAGATCTCCGGATATGTTGGCAGTAATTACGGTCGTCGGATAATCCGAACACGTACGTACCTCGTACTACATTTTTACCGATTTACAAGACAAGGTTGGCTTCTAGCAAAGCGCCATGCCTACCCAATTCTCCAGAAATATTCTTATTGGAATATTAGATCTTTATCAAGCGTAGTATACCGTAGTATCGCGTACATCGATCCAGTATCGGACGATCACATGTTAGGCCTGGGGCTGGAAATGTGTCTGCCCCGTACGAAACATATATCGGACATCAAACAACTAGTCTCTTTAAATCGGACAATCCTGACCTAGTCATATTGTCCCGACGGTTGCAACCTTTTATAGAGTACTAGTTCTGTATCATGCGTGATCATCATCTCCATTTGTCTGAAGTGATACTTCCATCTTGACATCACATCCAGTACACTACGATTCTCGATAAACCCAGAAGAGGCGTACACAGAACTAGTTAAAGCCCCGAACCACCAAAACCAAAGTTTACCGATTGTCGCAAGTACTAGCGATGCAAGTCTTAGGTTAAGACCATATACACCTACCCTGATGCGGCCTCACATAGACACGCAGACATACTACCAATGGGATTCCGCGGGGTCTATCTAGAGCGAAGCTGTTTTCCGTACCATCGGTAAAACACAACCTCCTATCGCACTTGCATAAGTATCCAATACTTAAATATATGAGAACTATGCCGTTGTGCCATCACAACTCGCACAAGTGCAATACTAGTTTATTCCGCATTATTGATGTCCAATCTCGATAATACTCCGACTAGGGATATTTAATGATTAAACCTTTTATATTGATACTGTCTCATATCATCTCAATACGGAACTAATCATATGGACTTTTGCCATTAATATATCAAAGTAAATAATTTTACAAAACGGGAAAAGGCAATTTCGTTATCACATAGTTCATTTTGTACAATAATACAATATCATTTACAAAACAGTGACGCTATGGGTCATAATGTCTAACAGTTTTAAGGGTCTGTTTTGGCGTGATATCTGGGCTGGTTTTGGGGGTAATCTGTCAACTGTTTTGGACATGGTAAATGGGCAGTTTTGTAGTGATTATTGGGACTGTTTTTTGGTGATTCAGACACTATTTTTGGGTGATTTTAAGGACTGTTTGAGGCAGTTTTTGGTGTTTGATTTGGTCGGTTGGTCTTGTTGCTGATTGTGTTTCACGGTTATTTAGTGTAATTTGCTAGTTTCACATGGAAACTGCATGCATTAATGGCCTGCGTGTGGCTTGCTGATTTGTACGGTGAGGTTGGCTTTATTTTTAGCTATGTGTCGGTCAGTGGGCTAAAGTGGTGTGTGCTACTTGAAAGAGGGGCCATGTGCGTGGGTTCATTTGTGTGAGTCGGTGGATGTGTGTTTACTTATGTGAGTCGGTGTGTGAGTTGGGTCTGCTTTGTGTTTATGGCTGGTCTGTTTTACTGGTAAAGGGTTGTGCGTTTTGGCTTTAACGTGATTTAAGGTTGCTGCCGGTGCGTCAAGGGTGTTTGTGCTTTGGGTTTGTGAGGCGAGAGGGAGAATGAGGCAGTGCTAATGTGTTATCAACTTGAGAGTCGTGGGAGTCTTAATGAGAGAAAATGGACGAGAGAAAAGGTTAGGTTTTATTTCGTGAGTCGTCCAGGAGGGGGGCTGCATGTTATCATGTTTTCCGAGAGTGAGGGAGGAGAGAGGGTTGCCAGGGATAAGGGTTGGTTGGTCTAAGGTTTATTTTCTTGTTGATTGCCGAGAAGGGGAGAAAAGAGAAATGAGAGAGATGAGTTTATGGTTTATTTTCTTTGTGAATCTTGTGTGAGCCATGAGGAGTGAGAAAAGAAGATTAGGGTTGGTTTAGGTCTCTTTTTATAATGGTGAGACTAGGGTTTCCTTGTGTGTGCATGGTTTGAAAAGGGAACAAATCAAGCAAATAAGGGATGTTTTAAATTAATTTTGTTTAAGGAAAGAATATTGTGTAATTTTGGAAGGTGATTTATTTAGATTAGGAAGGGGATTTGATTTAAATTAGGAAGGGGATTTGATTGGATTTTGACATGTGTTTTAAATGTGATTTAATTATTTTGAATTGGGCTTGGGCGAAATGGGCTTTTCATAGGTTGTGAGGGTTTTGGGCCAAGTGGGCTTTTCATTGGTTTCGAGGGTTTTGGGTTGAGGCTAATATTTTAAAACAGAGATCAATCAAGCGAACCCGAGGCTAAATAGCGAGTTAAATTTGATGATGTATTTATTTCTTGAATTTTCCCTTCCGACGTCCGTTTCCCGCAACTTTCGCAACTTATCGAGTAGTGCCTACATAAGAGGCTCATCATTGGGCTTTATGCAAAAATGCAGTGTCTACAGTCACCGCCACTTTGATGAGACTTGTGCAGTGTGTGATAGTGACAATCCTATCAAAGTTATGCATGCATTTTTACTTACTTGGCTTGCCAGCTGCCACCAAACTTACATGTTGCTTTGAGACGCTTCGAACTGAGTTGATTTGGTGACGAGGTGCTGCGACCCCTAAGGTTCATCCCTGCAAGATGCTGCGATCTCTAGGATTCATTACCGAACTGAGCTAATGAAAGGTGGTTCATTCCCGAACCGTTACTTTGAGAGGTGGATGGTTCATTCCTGAACCATTACTGTGATTTGGTCCATTCCCGAACTGTTACTGAGAGGTGGTTCATTCCCGAACCATTACTTGAGAGGTGGTTCATTACCTAACCGTTACTAATGTCAGATGATGGCGAGGCGCTTTGTCCTCTGTGTCTTGTTCCCGAACCACCGAGTTGTGGGCTTTATTCTCGAACTGTGTAGTTGTTCTTGTTCCCGATTTGAGTTGTGAGTCTTGTTCCCGATTTGAATTGTGGATCTTATTCCCGATTTGAGTTGTGGGTCTTGTTCCCGAACTGTGTTGTGGGTTTTGTTCCTGATTTGAATTGTAGGTCTTGTTCCCGATTTGAGTAGTGGGTCTTGTTCACGAACTGTGTTGTGGTTCTTGTTCCCGATTCAAATTGTTGGTCTTGTTCCCGATTTGAGTTGTGGGTCTTGTTCCTGATTTGAATAGTGGGTCTTGTTCCTGATTTGAATTAAGGGTCTTGTTCCTGATTTGAGTTGTGGGTCTTGTTCCCGATTTGAGTTGTGGGTCTTTTTCCCGATTTGAGTTGTGGGTCTTGTTCCCGATTTGAATTGTGGGTCTTGTTCCCGATTTGAGTTGTGGGTCTTGTTCCCGATTTGAATTGTGGGTCTTGTTCCCGATTTGAATTGTGGGTCTTGTTCCTGATTTGAATTGTGGGTCTTGTTCCCGATTTGAGTTGTGGGTCTTGTTCCCGATTTGAATTCTGGGTCTTATTCCCGATTTGAATTGTGGGTCTTGTTCCCGATTTGAGTTGTGGGTCTTGTTCCCGATTTGAGTTGTGGGTATTGTTCCCGATTTGAGTTGTGGGTCTTGTTCCTGAATTAAATTGTGGCTCTTGTTCCCGATTTGACTTGTGGTTCTTATTCTCGATTTGAGTTGTGGGTCTTGTTCCCGATTTGAGTTGTGGGTCTTGTTCCCGAATTAAATTGTGGGTCTTGTTCCCGATTTGAATTGTGGGTCTTGTTCCCGATTTGAGTTGTGGGTCTTGTTCTCGATTTGAATTGTGGGTCTTGTTCCCGATTTGAGTTGTGGGTCTTGTTCCCGATTTGAGTTTTGAGTCTTGTTCCCGATTTGAATTGTGGGTCTTTTTCCCGATTCGAATTGTGGGTCTTGTTCCCGATTTGAATTGTAGGTCTTGTTCCCGATTTGAATTGTGGGTCTTGTTCCCGATTTGAGTTGTGGGTCTTGTTCCCGATTCGAGTTGTGGGTCTTGTTCCCGATTTGAAATGTGGGTCTTGTTCCCGATTTGAATTGTGGGTCTTGTTCCCGATTTGAATTGTAGGTCTTATTCCCGATTTGAGTTTTGGGTCTTGTTCCTGATTTGAGTTGTGGGTCTTGTTTCCGAACTGTGTTGGGGTCTTGTTCCCTCATTTTGTCCACTATAGACACGGTCAATTAAAACATAAATCCAAACATTACAAGACAATATTCGGGGCCGATTCTCTATCCCTAGTGCAGTCGCCAGACTGTGGGACACAGAAACTGGATGACGCACGCTGTCCCGGCCTCACGGCCCGGTCGGGAGTACGGAGTAGCCATAGGGGACTAAACCGGAGAATAATGGAGTCGCCACTTGGTGTGAACCGGGAAAATGAGATTTAAAGCCGCACTCACCCCTCGCAAGGGAAGACCTCAAACCGTTGGGTTCGGAATGGTCCCTTACTCATGCCACTTGTAATGAAAGGATTTATGTAATACTTTAATCAGGCTTAAGTAGCACTTATTTCCAAGAGTATCATGCTTCTAAATTCACATGTACAAAATAGAACTTACACCTAAGTTTACATATATTTTTAATTTAAGATTGCATGCTTGAAAGTACATCAAAGGAGCGACAAACATACAACTTCACTGGCATATTATATTCAAGAAAACACAAGCACACATGTGAGCACTTTCTCAAGTGGTACGTGGAATTGTATCCCAAGTACAGACCGTACTACCGTCCATTCGGAATCGGCTACAGAATTTATGTCTGGGTTTCCATCCGATATACCACAAGAAATAATAATCAAATGTTATCATGACATAGGTATATGAATCGTAATAAATTAAACACATTGCATTCATACATGTGGGGATAGCTACTAGGAAAACTATGTATGAAATCTGATGAAAAGGACTCAGTTCAGTGGGTACGCATTCGCGTAGCGTTTGAAAACACGTTCGAACGGTAAACAGAAGGTTCACGTTCGTATAGCGTTCGATAACGCGTTCGAATGGAACCAGACCCGATGCATGATAAGACTAAGAAAGTGCATGTGCGTTCGCGTAGCGTTCGAGAACGCGTTCAAACGGTAAACAGAAGGTTCACGTTTGTATAGCTTTCGAGAACGCGTTCGAACGGAACCAGACCTGATGCATGATGAGACTCAGAAAGTGCGTGTACGTTCGCGTAGAGTTTGAGAACGCGTTTGAACTGTAATAGAAGGTTCCCGTTCGTGTAGCGTTCGAGAACGCGTTCGAACGGAACCAGACCTGATGCATGCAACACAAAGAATAAAGACAACAATATCAAGCTCAGTATGTCCGATTAAACGTATCTTACATTCAACCGAATACACATCAACCGGCGCGGCAAAGCATCGTGGTAAAGGGCTTTGACCCCTCCCCATAGGGGATTTTTCATTCCACTTACTAAGCCATGCACTCGATTGAATCATGCATACAAAGAATTAAAAGCAATAATATCAGACTTGGTATGCCCGATTGAACGTATCTTGCATTCAACTGAACACACATCAACTGGCGCGGCAAAGCATCGTGGTAAAGGGCTTTAACCCCTCCCCATAGGGGATCTTTCATTCCACTCACTAAGCCCATGCACTCGATTGAATCATGTATACACAGAATTAAAAGCGATAATATCAAACTTGGTATGCCCGATTGAACGTATCTTGCGTTTCACGGACGTCGAAAGGTGTACAGCTCCTCAACTTCTCTGGTTCACTGGTTTAGCGTCCTAGCTCACTGTTTTGCTATTTTGCTTGCTGTTCGGTCTCCGTTCTGCTGCTGTCCGGTCTCCGTTCTGCTGTTGTTCGGTCTCTGCATTGCTACTCACTGTTCAGGTCATCTGTTTTGACGTTTCAACGAACTATTCCGAGTGTTTTTCGTGGTTTTTTAGTGTAGTTTTGTGTGGTAATTTCAAGGATTATAAGTGCAGTTTATGTTACTATTTTAAGGGATTTTAGGGACTGTTTTGGGAGTGGTTTGGGCTGCTATCCAGGCGTGTTTCAAGAGCTGTTTGGGGTGTGTTTGGGCCGCTGTTTGGAGGTATATTTTCGGTGATGGAGGGCTGTTGTATGAGGGAGATTTTCGGTGATGGGTAATGGTTTAGGGGGTGCTATTTTCGGTTATGTAGTGGAGGAGATGAAGGGAATTGTTTGTGTTCTTCTTGTTGCTATTGCCGTGAGTGGCTAAGGCTCTTTGTGTTGTGATTTTTGTGTGAGTTATCTATATGAGCCAGGGGAGTGCATGTCTTGGTTAGGGGTTGTTAATATAGAGAAGGGCTAGGGTTTCACCTTGTCTCACAAGGAAGGGATTTGATTTTGTGTTGAGCAAGGAAAGTCAAAGATTGAGGGGGGACAAATCTTGGCTAGATTAGGAATACAAAATATTTAATTTGTTGTGATTGATTTTAATTAGGCATGATATCTTTTTAATTTAGTATGTGATTTGTTTAGTTTGGTATATAATATATTTGATTTATCTTTATTAGGTATGATTATATTTTATGTTTTATTTAATTGGTAAATGGTTTAATTATTTTATTTAATATTTAATTTAATTTCCCATGTGTTTTATTAATTGGGATGTGTTTTATGGGGTTTGGGGGGCTAATTGGGCTGGGGTGCGAGGCTAGCAGCAAAACCAGAAATACTGACTCCGTTCGAACGCCCATTTGAATACTACACGAATGTCCGCAATCTGCCCGACGTTCGAACGCAGTAACGAACGCAGCACTAACGAAGACAGTGAACTTGTGAAATGAACTTGATGACGTACTTATTCTGAATTTCCCCTTCCGACCTCCGTTTCCCGCAATATCCTTAGCTAAAAAGGTAGTGCCTCCAACTGAGACTCATCATCGGGTTTCACATGCGAAAATGCAATGCCTACACCTATGGTGCCCACCATACTAGTGGGTAGCTAATTTATGCTCTGTTCCTTTTTATTTTATTGGATCGTTGAAGTCCCAATCATACAAATTCTCGATTATATGCCGAAGGTGAAATTCAATATCTATAATTTGGCACCATCGTGAGGACCCAGTGATTCAGAGCAAGCAAAGATCTCTCAATCTATTATCGCCACAACACACATGGCTTACGGAAATAAAAACACCCCAGACTCGGTGACTGCACAAATGGATTCCCTTTTAAAAATGCATGTGAATGTTAGCGGATGAAAATCTCACAATGCGAGATACCAACACCAACCTCTAGAAGCGATTGGAGCGGATGGCTTTGAGTTCTAAAAGACAAGATGCTCAAAATCACCCTAATAGACCGGCCATTCAAACCGACCTCGTAGGGCATTCAACGGTGTGGCTGGTGAAAACCAACAGCATGTATATCACACTCAGAGCCTTCTGACTACCAATGACCCACCTCATACGGACCCAACACCACAAGTCTAGCCGAGATCAATCACTCAAAATACCGGATGAGAGCATATCTTGCACTTATCGTTTCCAAGGTTTCACCCTACAGCAAACAATCTCATCACCGGACATACGTCTAACCATCAAGGATTTTTCTCTCTCTCATTTTTTTTCACTTGACTGGAATTCTTCCTTTCAACCGCTGATAATGTGGGCCTCAACCATGGGATCAATTCCCGAAACTGACACTGATGTGGGCCTCAACCCTGGGATTCATTTCCGACTGATTTTGATGTGGGCCTCAACCCTGGGATCCATTCCCGAAACTGATACTGATATGGGCCTCAACCATGGGATCCATTCCCAAAACTAATACTGATATGGGCCTCAACCCTGGGATCCATTCCCGAAACTGATACTGATATGAGCCTCAACCTTAGGATCCATTCCCGAAACTGATACTGATATGGGCCTCAACCTTGGGATCCATTCCCGAAACTGATACGGATGTGTTGCTAATTCTGGTTGGCTTACATTTGCCGATTTCTCTCTCTTTTTGAAGCCTGTAAATACAAAATAGAAAAAACACAAAAATAATGCAAGTACGTTACGTGTATGCATGCATGCATGAATGAATTTCCTATTCCGTTAGGTTACGTCTTTCGCCAATCTTTCGGGTGATCGCTCGGTCTTCTCTCCCTAAGGAAAAATATTGTTTCAATCTATCCACGTTGATCGGCTCAGTGAACTCTTTCCCTTCCAAATCTGATAGTCTCACTGTCATATTTCCCATTACTTTCTGGACTATGTACGGTCATTCCCAATTAGGTTCGAACTTCCCTCTCGGGTATGTCATCGACGACTTCGACTACTTAAGCACCAGATCACCCTTTCTGATCTTAGTAGGACGCACCTTCTTGTTGAATGCTCGAGCCAACCTCTTCCGGTATAACTACATATGACATAAAGACTTCATTCTTTTTTCATCCAGTAATGCTAACTATTTGAGTCTCTGCTAGGCCCATTCTTGTTCAGGTAACTCTACTTATGCTAATACTCGCATAGACTATATCTCAACTTCCACTGGCAGTACTGCTTCGATGCCATAGACCAAAGAGAAAGGTGTGACTCTTGTTGCTGTTCTCACAGAAGTTCTGTACCCCCACAGGGCGTACGGAAACTTATCGGCCCAATCTTAGTAGTTCTCCATCATTTTGGCTAACATCTTCTTTACTGTCTTATTGGCTGCCTCGACTGCTACATTCATATGTGGTATGTAAGGTGACGACTTGTGATGTCCTTGTTGGATAATATGACCCATAGCGTCACTATTTGTACAGATCATGGTGTTGTTGTACAAATTAACTATGTGACAAAGGAGATTGCACTCTTATCATTTGTGATTAGATCACCTTAGATATATAAATGATGAGAGGTCCCTATGATTTGTTCCTGGACGGAGAATGATATGAGACAGTATCAGTCCACGTAGGATAAATCACTAAATATCCCTAGTCGTAGTATTATCGAGACAGGACATCGATAATGCGGAATAGGCTAGTATTGCACTTGTGCGCGTTGTGAGGGCACAACGACATAGTTCTCATATATTTAAGTATTGGATACTTATACAAGTGCGATAGGAGGTTGTGTTTCACCGATGGTACGGGAAACAGCTTCGCTCTGGATAGACCCCTCGGAATCCCATTGGTATTATGACTATGTGTCTATGGGAGTCCGTCATCAGGGTAGGTGTATTTGGTCTTAACCTGAGACTTGCACCGCTAATACTTACGATAATCGGTAGACTTTGGTCTTGGTGGTACAGGGCTTTAACCGGTTCTGCGTACACCACTTCTGGGTTTATCAGAGAGTCGTAGTGTATTGGGTTTGATGTCAAGACGAAAGTATCACTTCAGTCATAGTGGAGATGATGTCACGCAGGATACGGTACTAGTGCTCTTGAGTGATGCGCATCCAATCATGATATTATGACCAGGTCATGAATATCTGATTATAGAGACTAGTTACCAGACATCCAACATGTGCTTCGGACGGGGCAGAAACTTATCCAGCCCCAGCCCCAGCACGTGACTATCCGATACTGGGCAGATATACACAATACTACGGTATACTACGCTTGATACAGATCTATATATTCCTGTAAGAATATTTCTGGAGAATTGGGTAGGCATGGCGCTTTGCTAGAAGCCAACCTTGTCTTGTAAATCGGTACAAACGTAGTACGAGGTACTTACGTGTTCGGATAGTCCGATAATCGATTTACTGCCAACATATCCGGAGATCTCATGGGTCGCTTCCCGAAGATTCACCGATAATGTATAACTCGCACTTTAATTAATCTGGGATTAATTAGAAGAGAGAGAAAATTAATCTGGGATTAATTGCGGAGATATTTTATCTGGGATAAAATATTAATTAAAGAGAGAGAACGATTAATTTGGAATTAATCGATAAAATAATATATTCGATATATTATAAGAAATTGGATTTCGACGCGGAATTAAAATTAGATTTTAATTCGGGCGAACGAATTAATTTAGAATTAATTCGTTAGCGACGTAAATAGTGATTTCGCTAGGCGTAATCATTTAATTACGACGCGACGGAAAATTCGTTAATTTGGAATTAACGAACCCGAGCCCGAGAGTGATTGCGAGCGCATTCGTATTTCGAATTCAAGCGCGACACGCAAGTCACATCAAGCGTCAAATCGCTAGTCGCATCAATCGTCAAATCACTTGTCACTTTGAGTGATGTGATATGACATGTCACTTTGATAAAGTGAAGAGATGTGATGTGAATAGTGATGTGAAATGATTGAAAAGCATTTTTGCTTTTTGACTTTTACTTTTGGTAAATGATAAAGCTTTTTGTATTTGATTTTATTTTTTGAAAATAAAATAAATATATAAGTAAAGCTTTCACTTTCTCTCTCCATCTAACCACACTCACGCACTTCTCTTTTCCCTCTCTTTTCATCTTCCTCTTCTCACGGCTTCAAGCCGATTTCTTCACAAAATCTTCTGGTTTGACCGAAATTTTGAGAAGCAAATGAAGAAGAGTAGTGCTAGCACACACATGGGTTATATTATGGTGATAGGGAAACGAATTTATGAGCATGGAAAAGTTTGAAGCTTGGAGCTTCCATGGTGTTCATCAATGGCCGAATCATGGAGGAACCAAACCAGTCAAAACCGAGCAGCCCACTGCCTTGGAGAGCTGTTGCCGTGAGCATGGAGGGAGGCAAAAACGCAGCTTGTTCTTCGCATCTCAAACCTTTCAATGTGAGTTATGTTTCCGCCTTACTCCTTTGATGTGTTCATACGAATTTTATGCTTGTTTTGGATGATTCTTGGGACCTAATTAGGAACTCAACAATGGTATCTTGAGCCTTGAACAAGCATGAAAAAGTTAGGGTTAAAATTGGGTAAAATGAATTTGGGCATGTTTTGATGAAATTGTTTGTTATAGTATGCTTAAATGAGTTGGAATTAATGATTGATTAGATCAATTTGAAGAAATTGTGTTTGGAACAAATTTCCCCAATTTTTTGTGTAGGCCAAAGTTGACAGAATTGGGTAAACTCAATTTGAGCATCAATTGATTAAATTGTTTAGTATAGTATGCTTGAATGAGGTTGAATTGATGTTGTGCATGATCAATTTCATGAAATTTGGTTGGATCCATTTTCCCCAAATTTTGGGCATGACAAATTTGGGTAAACTTGATTTTGAGCATGTTTGATGAAATTGGATGATTTAGAATGCTTGAAGTATGTTTAATTGAGGATTGATTGGATCAATTTGTTGAAAATGAGTTTGGAACAATTTTCCCCAAATTGCTTATGTTGGCCGAAAATTGAGACCCTAATATCGTGGTGAATTTTTGTTTGTTTGATCATTGGATGACTTGAAACAAGTGGGTAATGTTGAATTGAAATTTGATTGGATTGAATTTTGATTTGGAACAATTTTCCCAAATTAAAGTAGGCTTGGCCGAATTCAATTGGATATGAAATTCATTGTGTTTTTTTGTATTTTGATTCATTAGATGAGTTTAATTGATTTGGGAAATGATGATTGTGGATTCAATTGGATTGAAACCGAATCGGATTGGAAAAACCCCTAATTACCGAGAACAAAAGCATGTAAATTGGATTTGATTTTAATAAATTGTGTTGGACATTATTTGATGTAGAAATGCATGATAAAGTATGCTAATTGATATTTTAGAAATATTAATTGGGTGTTCAATTGTGCATTACACTTAGGTTAATTAATTATGGAATTTGGAATTTTATAAGTTAATTAATTTGGGCTTATTTTGGAAATTGGGCCTTATAGGTTGTAATTGGGCTTTTGGGCTTGGTTGTACCAAGTTAGGTTTAGGCCAATTTGGTTGGATCCAATTGGGCCCAAAACCGCATCCATAAAGTCCAATTATGACTTAATGGACCTTAATTATTTAATTGGGCCTAATGGGCCAAAATTAATTTAAAGGCTTATGGGGTAACTCCGGATTGGATTTTGGTTATCAGTTTGACCCGAGTTGACCAAAAGTCCACGCCTTAAGAAATTAATTAAAAGCCCATTGGACTTTAATTAAATAAACATAGATGTGTGATGGGCGCTTTGAGACCCATTGCGATTAAATTTGGAATTTAAGTCGTAAAGGTTCATTAAATAAAGTGTAATATTCAATTTGGAATTGAATAGTGAATTAGTATTAAATACATGTTAAATTGGATTTAAGTTGTAGTTTAATTTAATTCAAGAATTCATACTTTCAGTACTTATTCGCAAAACGAGTTTGACTCGAGCAAAAATCAAATCGTTGTTTGAACATTGGATGATCACTAATTATCAGATTAATTAATTGGATTGATTGATTGATAACATGTTTGTATGAATACATGGTTGTGATGCATGAATAATGTATATCGGATGGATATTAGTCGGGTGGGGCAATTTTAGAAATTGTTGTAATAAATTTGATTTATTAAATGGACCTGCGTGTCCAGCCTTATCACCTCTATACTCCTTGTATTCTCTTCTCACCTATTCCCTCAATGTTAATGAGGTCTTTAGAAGAGTGTGTAACAGGTAGAAGTAAATACATGTGCTAGCTTTGGAGAGAGAAAATGAGAGATTTGATCTAGGATCAATGTAAAGTATCCATCCGCATATCATTATTATTTTATTTTCATACTCGCTTTATTATGTGTTTAGAATGCATGTTTAAGGGTGTATGATGATGAGACCTTAACAAAGATAATTAAATTGGTAGCCAATTTGCACGCGAAAAACCCTCATCAAATATCATGCATTTTTCCTTCCATTGAGTGATTCTTACTCAAGATCCGAGATTGGCATGGGTTGTTGGCCAAAGTCAAGCCCTTGTCCGTCAAAGATGTGTTTGAATCACGAAGGCTTTGTTCTATATCAGTGTCTTGTCCAAGTTGTGGTTTGTTGGCCAAAGTCAAGATCACTTCTTGTCCATCGACATTGATTACGAAGCTTTCCATGGTCAATGGGTCGCGCTTGACTGGGATCACTAGGTTTGTTGTGCCAAAGCCAAGGCTTAGTTGATTCAGAGGAAAAAGGTTAGGTAATACATTGGATGTATTGGCATATATAAGATATATGTTTAGGATTTGGATATCCGCCTACTGGATCTAGGAATTGGATGAGATCCAATTGATCTTCGAGATCTACCTAGTTAATTATCATACAATTTGTTGGCCAAAGTCAAGATTGTGTGATATTTAACGGGATCCTAGCCCACTAGGAAACATGGTTTCCCGAGTACTCGACAGAGGGTTAGAGGCTCGCCGAAAAATAGTGGGAGGCAAGAATTGAATTTGCAATACTCGTTCAATTACTCGCCATACGCGCTCATTCAAATTATTTCATCGTTAGATTAAATGTTAGTTGGACTAATATTTAAATTGTTGTTTTAATAAACAGTTGGACTGTATTATATTTGATTATATATAATTGGATTATATTAATCAATATATTTGAATTAATTAATTTCAGTTTACAGTTGATTTTATAGTTGGACTATAGTAATCAATGTAATTGAGGTTAATTAATTTAGATTATATTTGATTATATAGTTGGACTATTATAATCATTATAATAAATAGTACCACAATCGTTGATTAAATAGTTGGACTATTAGAATCAAGATATAAAAATGAAAGATTAGTGTTTAAGACATAATCCTGGGTGTGAAATGTATTTTAAACGACTTTAATTTTCAAATTGGGAATAAATTTCAGGATGGTCCTGGAAAAATAATAAGTTATTTTTATGATAAAATAACGTATTATGCCTAAGCCCAGAGTTAAGCAAATAATAGAGCATAATCTTTGGAAGATCATGTAATGATAACTTAAGTGCTTAATCCATTATGTTTGTCATAATTATGTTCACAGCTAGTATTAAAATTGGATTTTAGATACTTAGTGTGGTACATAAAATATATATATTGATGTTCAGAATCTATTTTGAACAAGATACTGACTTCAATTGAGATTTATCTGCGAATTGAAAACGGGACGAAAGTCGCTGTTTTAACCGTAGATATCTGAATTTAGGAACTACCTTCGGTTAGTACTTAAATTTAGAAACTGTTATAATGTAGCTAGTTTGACTAGAAACATTATCTCTATATCGCGTATAACCCGCTGCGGGTGTATCTTTATATTCTAGAACACTAAAGTGTTTCATTATATAAAGATGATATTGAGATAAACACATTAGATGTGAATAACAGGATTTATATTTTGAATATAAATAATATCTCAAATATATATAACATGACAATAAATAGCTCAAACTGATTTGATCAGTTAAGAAACTTAATGTGGCATAGTTGTCAGGGACACTGATAAACAAGAATCGTATATCCGCACTTTTGAAGAGCGGATACCAGGACTGATTTGATTCCATTCAAATAAAGTCTACGAATCTAGTCTATTTGGGCAAAGTGCCTAAAACACTATTTACTTGGTAAAAGTGTAAATGCCACCGATCTGTTAGCCCTACTTCATAGTGAAGTAAGTGGGCCCATGTCTAGCTAGGCTAGATATGGATATGAATATTTCGTGACCTTTACGGATGTGGCATCGCGTATGGTTATGTGTTTCTTTTGAAGAACACAAATCGGAAACTTTCACAGTTTCGACACGAAATAGACAAACAGATCGGCTAAAGTATTAAACCGTCACGGTAAGACCGTAATGAATAATACTTAAACAATAAGTTTCTAGTATACATGAAAGAGTATAGTATTCTTTCAAATAAGGACTCCTCCCGGAACACGTCAGTTTGATAGTGTGTCCGAACAGATTAACCGAATTTTGTTAGACATGATAAGGTTAATCACGAGTCGCTCTGAGCTACCATTTCCTTCGACGGATATGCTAAACAGTGCAAGACTTATTTTGAATAAGTTCCATAATAATCTGTATGACAGATATCATATTAGATATGAACGGGAAAGAAACCGGGTTTCTCATTCCTGATAATTTGGGTATGCTAGGCATATGTTTGGATGATACCAAACTAAACCCAAATAGGATAAGTGCCAAATGTAGGTCATCCTAGGGATACCGTAAGTATTGTACTTATACATCTCACAAGAGAACAATTAGATTGTTGCTCACCATACGTTTTTCCTGATAGGAATACCGATATGCAGTGGTAAGTGGGAGGATAGTATAACTCGATGGAAATCGGAGTAATAGTAATACGTTCAAGGCACCGAATCTTAATGGAACACAAATAGTTCATCAAGGATGAGACTATTACCATTAATCTTCGAATACACAAGAACCGCGTAAGTCGGACAGAGTCAGAAAACAACCTGGGGTATGGGTTTATGATCTAACCTTATAAAGATGTGAATCTTATTAGGAATACCAACTGACTACGTATGAGGAAGTGATACAAGATATCAACTCCCCAATTATGGCAAAGGGCCATATAATCCGAAATGGATTCCATGTATATCAACCAGTTTGAATACTAGTTGATGTACCACAAGGCATTGTGCCTAATGGTACTTAAAAGTCTTCTAGGAAGACATATATGGATGGCAACATACCAACGTATAAAGCAAGGCTTTAACGGAAAGGTATCGTTATCAACATTGTGTTGATTACGATTCAACCTTTTACCTGTTGCCACGGTAAATCCATTTGGATAATGCTTGTTATTCGATCCATGATTGGATTGAAGCAAGCATTAGGTTCTTGGAATTATCGTTTTGATATAATCATAATGTATATGATTTAATTCAAAACGAAAATGATTCTTGTGTAAATAAGAGGTTAGTGGGAGCGCACTGAAAGTGGCTGTCCTATAAGAATAATGATAATACGTCATTTTTCTTGGAAATGATATTCCCATAAAATTAATATCGGCGAAAGCTTGGCTTTCGCAATACTCTCCTAGAAACCGTACATTGAAAAATGTACGAGACCTGGTGTATCATACGCTTTGAGCATATGGATTCACAAACAGGCCAATCCGAGTGATAGTCACTGGATTGATGTTAAAACATCCGTTAGTATCTTAGAGAACTAAGGATGCTGTCTTAGTCTATGGAGAAGGAGAACTTGAAGTGACTGGGGTCACTGTAGCAAGTTTCCTATAACTGATAAAGACGACTAAAAGTCGCAAATGGTACTATATAGTTTGAATAACGGAACAGTGAGCTGGAAATCTTCCGAGCAAGATTCTGTTTCCGAATAAACAACAAATACGGATTATTGCTGCAGCTGAGGCAGCAATAGAAGCTATTTGGGTCGATAATAAATCTAATTAGATTAGATATAGTTCTGTTAGTGGCTGAGCTAGGCGTCAGCACAGACTAAGGAATTAAAGGTCTCATCGACGATCCAGATATATACTTCTATATTCATCTGATTCGTTCGGATCATACATCGTGGCGATGTGATGATCATGTAAATCGCATCGGATGATAATCATGCAAATCTGTTGACGAAAACCTTTTCTCAGCAGTTTGAGCCAACTGTACATAGTTCGGGTGTTAGACACTCGAGTGACTGGCTATGTGCCAAGTGGGAGATTGTTGGATAATATGACCCATAGCGTCACTATTTGTACAGATCATGGTGTTGTTGTACAAATTAACTATGTGACAAAGGAGATTGTACTCTTATCATTTGTGATTAGATCACCTTAGATATATAAATGATGAGAGGTCCCTATGATTTGTTCCTGGACGGAGAATGATATGAGATAGTATCAGTCCACGTAGGATAAATCATTAAATATCCCTAGTCGTAGTATTATCGAGACAGGACATCGATAACGCGGAATAGGCTAGTATTGCACTTGTGCGCGTTGTGAGGGCACAACGGCATAGTTCTCATTTATTTAAGTATTGGATACGTATGCAAGTGCGATAGGAGGTTGTGTTTCACCGATGGTACGGGAAACAGCTTCGCTCTGGATAGACCCCTCGGAATCCCATTGGTATTATGACTATGTGTCTATGGGAGTCCGTCATCAGGGTAGGTGTATTTGGTCTTAACCTGAGACTTGCACCGCTAATACTTACGATAATCGGTAGACTTTGGTCTTGGTGGTACAGGGCTTTAACCGGTTCTGCGTACACCACTTCTGGGTTTATCAGAGAGTCGTAGTGTATTGGGTGTGATGTCAAGACGGAAGTATCACTTCAGTCATAGTGGAGATGATGTCACGCAGGATACGGTACTAGTGCTCTTGAGTGATGCGCATCCAATCATGATATTATGACCAGGTCATGAATATCTGATTATAGAGACTAGTTACCAGACATCCGACATGTGCTTCGGACGGGGCATACACTTATCCAGCCCCAGCCCTAGCACGTGACTATCTGATACTGGGCCGATATACACAATACTACGATATACTACGCTTGATACAGATCTATATATCCTGTAAGAATATTTCTGGAGAATTGGGTAGGCATGGCGCTTTGCTAGAAGCCAACCTTGTCTTGTAAATCGGTACAAACGTAGTACGAGGTACTTACGTGTTCGGATAGTCCGATAACCGATTTACTGCCAACATATCCGGAGATCTCATGGGTCGCTTCCCGAAGATTCACCGATGATGTATAACTCGCACTTTAATTAATCTGGGATTAATTAGAAGAGAGAGAAAATTAATCTGGGATTAATTGCGGAGATATTTTATCTGGGATAAAATATTAATTAAAGAGAGGAACGATTAATTTGGAATTAATCGATAAAATAATATATTCGATATATTATAAGAAATGGATTTCGACGCGGAATTAAAATTAGATTTTAATTCAGGCGAACGAATTAATTTAGAATTAATTCATTAGCGACGTAATAGTGATTTCGCTAGGCGTAATCATTTAATTACGACGAGACGGAAAATTCGTTAATTTGGAATTAACGAACCCGAGCCCGAGAGTGATTGCGAGCGCATTCGTATTTCGAATTCAAGCGCGGCACGCAAGTACATCAAGCGTCAAATCGCTAGTCGCATCAATCGTCAAATCACTTGTCACTTTGAGTGATGTGATATGACATGTCACTTTGATAAAGTGAAGAGATGTGATGTGAATAGTGATGTGAAATGATTGAAAAGCATTTTTGCTTTTGACTTTTACTTTTGGTAAATGATAAAGCTTTTTGTATTTGGTTTTATATTTTTTTGAAAATAAAATAAAATATATAAGTAAAGCTTTCACTTTCTCTCTCTCTAACCACACTCACGCACTTCTCTTTTCCCTCTCTTTTCATCTTCCTCTTCTTCTCACGGCTTCAAGCCATTTCTTCACAAAATCTTCTGGTGGACCGAAATTTTGAGAAGCAAATGAGAGAGTAGTGCTAGCACACACATGGGTTATATTATGGTGATAGGGAAACGAATTTATGAGCATTGAAAAGCTTGAAGCTTGGAGCTTCCATGGTGTTCATCAATGGCCGAATCATGGAGGAACCAAACAGTCAAAAATCGAGCAGCCCACTGCCTTGGAGAGCTGTTGCCGTGAGCATGGAGGGAGGCAAAAAGACAGCTTGTTCTTCGCATCTCAAACCGTTCAATGTGAGTTATGTTTCCGCCTTACTCCTTTGATGTGTTCATACGAATTTTATGCTTGTTTTGGATGATTCTTGGGACCTAATTAGGAACTCAACAGTCCTATCCCGTACTTCTGTAGCATTGCCTTTGTTACCCCTTGAAACTGGACTCCGTTATCTGTTACTACGTGATACGGCATTCCATATCGATATACGAGGTTTCGGGCTATGAACTTCGCCATGTGTTTTGCTGTAACATTGTGAAATGATTCAGCTTCCACCCATTTCGAAAAGTAGTCAACTGCCACTACTATGAAACGATGTCCATTCGATGCGTGCGGTCGAATTTCTCCGATCATGTCAATTCCCTATGCTGAGAAAGGCCATGGCTCTGACAGTCTGTGCAACTCTTTGTGCGGCAGATGATTCAAGTTACCGTGTGCTTGGCAATCGTGACAATGCTTTACTAACTTCGCGCAGTCAGCTTCCATGGTCGACCAGTAAAAGCCTTGTCTCACTATCTTGCGAGATAAATTCAACCCATTCATGTGCGGTCCACATACTCCGGCATGTACTTCTTCCATTACCTTCTGAGCCTCTTCTTTTCTTAAACACTTCAACTGGATGCCATTTGCTTGTCTCTTGTATAGTTCTCATTTCAAACTCACTTATTGATAAGCTAACTTCTGAATGGCTATCATGTCTTTCCTACTTGCTTCTACTGGGAATTCCTCTCGTTTTAGATATCTCTGAATATCGTAATACCAAGGTTTTCCATCGTCGACCTCTACTTCTAATATCCTTTCTATCTCATAGATGGGTCTGCTTACTGTTGTCAACACTAGAGGTCTCATCACCAACTTCTCCGGATTTTCCCAAGTTACGGCTAGTGTAGCTAATGCGTCAGCCATTTGATTTTCTTCTCGCGGCAAGTGCTGAAACTTGCAATCAGGGAGAGACTGTGCCAGACTTCTGAGGTGGAATAAGTAGGGTTTCAACCGTTCTTCCTTCAATTCCCATTCTCATTGCATCTGTCGGACTACCAACATCGAGTCTTTGTAGACCTCCACGTTCTTAGCCTTCAAGGTTATCAATGCCGTCAGTCTGAAGGTGGACGCTTCATACTCAGCCATTTCATCATCAAAGACAGGGATATCATCACTCAATCTGTTCGGAGGGTCCTCACGCCTCTCATTCTCAAAGCCTCCCCCAGCATGGGGCACAGCCATATTGGCCACAGCGGCGGTCAAAGCTTGCAACTGCTCGGTAACCTTGGTGAGACTAGTCTCCAGCTGATCCATACGAGATACCTCGTTCTCTGATTCGCTCATATCCTGACGGCCTTTTGACGAGTCTTCCCTCTTCCCTAACCCAACGGGTATCTATGGTGTCTCTTAAAACTTTATGTTAGCATGTATACGTGCAATGTATGGAATATATAAGTCGTCCTATTATTATTCCAAAGCATTCAACCATACTATTGCGTGGTGCAAACTTATCCCAGTTGAAAAGGCCCAACAGGTTTACACATTTGCGATAACATGGCTAAATAACTTCAAATGATGATGGGCCTAAACACAAAATTGCCCATTAGCATTTTAGAAGCTTTTGGCCCAATTTTCATAAGGCACGAACTCGTCCCAGTTTAAATGGCCCAACAAGCCCATACCTCATGACAAAAGGTTCAACTGAACCCAAATGACGATAGTCCCAAACGTAAACATAAAGGGGTGTTTTCTATCGGTCATACAACTAAAGTTCACATGCGGGTTTATAGGGGTATAGACAAAGGCTCCCGCTGCCGAAGGATTGCCCACAACTAGGACTTCTCACTCAAGGGTTCGAGTGACCTAGTGAGCGCACCTTTTTTATACCTTAAGGTACGTTCCGACGAGTTATGGTGCATGACTGACTGTCAAATGGATTTCCTATTGAAGATTCCCAGAGGGAGGGTGGAGCGAACTCTCTTAAATACCCAAGCCTCTTAGGCTCTTATCGCCTCGGTGACAGGAATAAACAATAGGTCCTCCAAATTAGTCCATCACGGTAAGTTCGGGTAAATGATTATCTAGGTGCCTTCACAGTTTTTCCTTCCAGCGATGGAAATATAGTGAATGAAGGAAGACACCAAACCATCACCTAGCTTTAATAATGCCTTTAATTAAACCCCTTCAACCCACGGTGGACATGGTTAACTAGAACAAAAATCACAAACATTACAAGACATTATTTCAGGGCCGATTCTCTTTCCCAAGTGGAGTCGCCAGGCTGTAGGACACAGAAATAGGCGACGCTGTTCCAGGCTCGCGGCCCGGTTGGGAGTACGGAGTAGCCCGTGGGGGACTAAACCTGAGAAATAAAATGGAGTCGCCACCCAGTGTGAACTGGGAAATGATTTCAGGCCGCACTCACCCCTCGCACGGGAAGACCTCAAACTGTTGGGTTCAGAATGGTCCCTTACATATCCCACTTGTAATGAATGGATTTGTGCAATAATCTAACCAAGTCTACGCAACATACATACGCAAGATAACATACATCTAAATTTACATACAACCTATATCTGAGTTTGCAATAAACCTATATCTAAGTTTGCATGCATAAAAGTAAGTCGAAATAACGACAAGCACACAATCTCATGGACACATTAAATTGATGAATACGGAAACATAAATAAATAATCTATTGTCTAAATATAACATTGAAGATATATAATTAAGCTCATAGTGCTAAAGAAACAACTAAATCATGCATAAAAATAACATACTAAATAACTAAATCATGCATAAAAATAACATATTATTTCTAATAAAAACGAATAACACAACATTAGATGAAACGAAATATGTACGTTTCTCAAGCAGTACGTGGAAATGTATCCCAAGTTCAGACCGCACTACCGTCCATTCGGATTCGGCTATGGAATTTACGTATGGGTTTCTATCTGATATACAACGAGAGATAGCTTAAAATCATTCATCCCATGGCCACAACATACATAAATCAAAAATACGCGTGTGAAGAAATACTAGTAAATAATTAAAAAAGATGAAAGAGAATAAATAAAAGGGTGCCCTCAGGTCTTACCTTTTAAGTCGCCTCTTGGAAGCGCGTTATGTGGCCGTCGGAAGGGTTAATGCTCCGTAACTCCTCCGGGTTCACTGGTTCAATGTTTTCCTTCGTCGCCTCGCTATTTTGGGCTGATGTTTCTCTATTTTTCACTGCTGTTTCTGGTCGTTGTTTTTTGGTTAATGTTTGCGGTAATTTAAGGCTGTTTTGGGGTGTATTTTTGGTGATTCAAAGAATGTTCTTGTCTCTGTTTAAGGCTAATTTTCAGGATTATTTTGGGACTGCAGGGACTGTTCGGGGAATATTTTATGAGTGTATTTCACGGTTTTGGAGGGCTGTTTAGTTGGTAGTTTTTTGGTGCTCTTGTGCATGTCTTAGTTCTTTATCGGTTATGGGGACTTTGTGTATGTTTGTCGTAAATGGCTTATTGGTTTTATTGTCAGTTTGTGTTTATGGTTTGTGAAAGGCAGGCATGGTGAAGCCGAGTGTCCTTTTGGGTCTGTGTGAAGTGTCATGTGTCACGGAGAGAGAGAATAAGAGTGTTTGTTTGTTTAATCGGTTGACTGCAGTGTGTTCAAGAGAGGGAAGAGACGAGAGACTTGAAAAAGTTTTGTGCGTGCTAGGGTTTTGTGGATTAGGTTCATGTGGGGGTTGTTATTTGTGTGAACTTGGTCGGCGTGATGGAGCAGTTAGAGAGAGTTGCCATGAGATGAGGTAGTCTGCATGAGGGTTTATTATTTGTAAGGGACGTGTGAGAGATGATCGGCCGCTGAGGATAGGGTTTGTTGGCTTTGTTTGTTGTTGTTGGTGGATGATCCATGTGTGTCGGTGGTCTGTGTGGGTTGTGGCTGTGTTGGTTGTGGGCTACATGAATGAGGGGTTGGGTGGGTGTGTTTGTGTTAGAGGCGTGGATGGTTTTTTAGGTTGAGGGGTTCTAGGGTTGCTGGTCAGTAAGGGCTTCTGAATGTTTCGTGATGGTGGTGGTGTTGAACATGAAGGTAGAAGAGCTAGGGTTTGTTTTTGCTTATGGGCTAGTGTGCGGCAGTGTCTTTATGGTGTGTTTTTTTTATGAATGAGAGAAGAGAGAGTGCGTGAGTGGAGGGAAGAGAGTGAAGGATTTTTTAGAGAGTTAGGGCGTGAATGTGCCAGGGGAAAAAAAGGTTGGGTTATGGTCCTTCTTATAAGAAAAGTTTAGGGTTTTCCTTGTACGGGTAGGGAAAGTAATTATTAATTATGGGGGGAAATCTCTAATTAGTGTGTCATAAGGAAAAATCTATTTTATAGTAGGTAATTTGGTAATTTGTAGGATTTGATTTTATTTAGTTTAGGCATGTGATTAATTTAATTAGGAAGGTGATTTATGGGATTTGATTTGATTTCTTTAGTTTGGGAAGGTGATTTGTCTAGATTTCAACATGTGTTTAATGTGTGGATTTATTATTTTAGGAGGGATTTGGGCGTGAATTAGAAGTTTTGGGCCTGTGTTTGGGTTCTTATGGTGGGTTTCGGCGTGTGGTTTGATGTGTGGCTTGGTGTGGGTTTTGGACCGAGGATAAGTTTTAAAACAGAGGTTCAATGAGCAAACCCGAAGCTAAGCAAACGAATTAAATCCAACAAGGTATTGATTTCTGACTTTTCCCTTCCGACGTCCGTTTTCCGTGACTTCCGCAACTTAAAGAGTTGTGCCTCAGTACGAGGCTCATCATCGGGAATTATATGCAAAAATTAAGTGCCTACAGTCACCCCCACTTTGATGGGACTTATGCAGTGTGTGACAATGAAAATCCTACCGAAGTTATGCAATGCATTTTTACTTACCTGGGTCGCCAGCTGCCGCTTGACTTGCATGTTGCTTCGAAATGAGTTGATCTGGTGGTGAGGTGCTGCGACCCCTGAGGTTCATCCTACAAGATACTGCGATCTCTAGGAATCACTACCGAACTGAACTGATATGATGGTGAGGTGCTTCGACCCCAAGGTTCATCCCTGCAAGATGCTGCGATCTCTAGAAATCAATACCAGACTGAACTGATATATGGTGGCGAGGTGCTTCGACCCCGGGGCTTTGTTCCCGAACATCGAATGTGGGCTTTGTTCCCTGGGCTTTATTCCCGAACTGTGTTGATGTTTTGGTGAGGTGCTTCGACCCCAAGGTTCATCCTTACAAGATACTGCGATCTCTATGAATCACTACCGAACTGAGCTGATAAGGTGGCGAGGTGCTTCGACCCCTGGGCTTTTTTCCCAAACCACCGAGTGTGGGCTTTGTTCTCGAACTATGCTGATAAGTTGTGGGCCTCGACCCTGGGACGCATCCTAAAACTGCTGATGATGTGTAGGCCTCGACCCTGGGACGCATCCCAAAACTGATGATGCAGTGGGCCTCGTCCCTGGGACGCATCCCAAAACTGCAACTGATGTGTGGGCCTCGACCCTAGGACGCATCCAAAAACTGATGATGCAGTGGGCCTCGACCATGGACGCATCCTAAAACTGTAACTGATGTGTGGGCCTCGACCCTGGGACGTATCCCAAAACTGCAACTGATGTGTGGGCCTCGACCTAGGGACGCATCCCAAAACTGATGATGCAGTGGGCCTTGACCCTGGGACGCATCCCAAAACTCCAACTGATGTGTGGGCCTCGACCTTGGGACGCATCCCAAAACTCCAGCTGATGTGTGGGCCTCGACCTTGGGATGCATCCCAAAACTGCAACTGATGTGTGGGCCTCGACCTTGGCACGCATCCCAAAACTTCTGATGTGGGCCTCAACCCTGGGACACATCCCAATCTGATGATGTGGTCCTCGACCCTGGGACGGATCCCAAAACTGTTGATGTGGGCCTCGACCCTGGGACGCATCCTAAAACTGATATTGATGTGGGCCTCGACCTTGGGACTCATCCCCAAAACTAATGCTGATGTGGGACCTCAACCTTGGGACTCATCCCCAAATTGATGCTGATGTGGACCTCGACCTTGAGACTCATCCCCAAAACTGATACTGATGTAGGCCTCGATCCTGGGACTCATCCCCAAAACTGATTCTGATGTGGCCTCAACCTTGGGATACATTCCCGAAACTGATACTAATATGGGACTCAACCCTGGGATCCATTCCCGAAACTGATACTGATATGGGCCTTAACCCTGTGATCCATTCCCAAACCTCATACTGATATGGGCCTCAACCCTGGGATCCATTCCCGAAACTGATATTGATATGGGCCTCAACCCTGGGATCCATTCCCGAAACTGATACTGATGTGTTGTTGATTCTAGTTGGCTTACATTTGCCGCTTTCTCCCTCTTTTTGAAGCTTGTAAATACAAAACAGAACAAACACAAAAAGAATGCAAGTATGTTACATGTATGCTTGCATGCATGAATGAATTTCTTATTCTGTTGGGTTAGGTCTTCCGCCAATCTTTCTGTGATCGCTCGGTCTCTCTCCCTCAGGCAAAATATTGTTTCAATCTATCCACGTTGATCATCTCGGTGAACTCGTTCCCTTCCAAATCTGACAGTCTCACTACCCCATTTCCCATTACTTTGTGGACTATGTATGGTCTTTCCCAGTTAGGTCTGAACTTCCCATCGAGTCTGTCGTCGACGGCTTCGACTGCTTAAGCACCAGATCACCCTTTCTGATCTTAGTAGGACGCACCTTCTTGTTGAATGCTCGAGCCAACCTCTTCTGGTATAACTGCATATGACATAAAGACTTCAATCATTTTTCATCCAGTAATGCTAACTGTTCGAATCTCTACGAGGTCCATTCTTGTTCAGGTAACTCTGCTTCTGTTAACACTCGCATAGACTGTGTATCTCAACTTCCACTTCCACGTGCAGTACTGCTTCCATGTCATAGACCAAAGAGTAAGGTGTGGCTTCTGTTGCTGTTCTCACAAAGGTTCTGTACCCCCCACAGGGCGTACGGTTAGCTTATCGGCCCAAATCTCTGTAGTTCTTCATCTTTTTGGCTAAGATCTTCTTTATTATCTTATTGGCTGCCTCGACTGCTCCATTCGTCTGTGGTCTGTAAGGTGACGACTTGTGATCTCCTGTACTTCTTAGCATTGCCTTTTTTCCTCTTCTGAAACTGGACTTGTTATCTGTTACTACGTGAAAATCTCTACTATTGTGTCATTCATATCGATAGGTTCCAGGCTATGAACTTCGCCATCTGTTTTACTGTAACATTGCGAAATGATTCGGCTTCCACCCATTTCGAAAAGTAGTCTACTGCCACTACTATGAAATGATGTCCATTCGATGCGTGCGATCGAATTTCTCCGATCATGTCAATTCCCTCACATACTGAGAAGATATCTTCTGAATGGTTATCTTGTCTTTCCTACTTGCTTCTTCTGGGAATTCCCCTTGTTCTAGATATCTCAGAATATCGTAATACCAAGGTTTTCCATCCTCGACCTCTACTTCAAATATCCTTTCTATCTCGTAGACGGGTCTGCCTGCTGTTGTCAACACTAGAGGTCTCATTACTAACTTCTCCGGATTTTCCCAAGTTGCGGCTAGTGTAGCTAACGCGTCGGCCATTTGATTTTCTTCTCGCGGCAAGTGCTGAAATTTGCAATCAGGGAGGGCCTGTGGCAGACTTCTGAGGTGGAATAAGTAGTGTTTCAACCGTTCTTCCTTCAATTCCCATTCTCTTTGCATCTTTCGGACTACCAACATCGAGTCTCCGTAGACCTCCACGTTCTTAGCCATCAAGGTTATCAATGCCGTCAGTCCGAAGACGCATGCTTCATACTCAGCCATGTCATCATCAAAGACAGGGATATCATCACTGAATCTGTTCGGAGGGTCCTCACGCCTCTCATTGTCAGAGCCTCCCACAGCATGGGGCACGACTATATTGGCCACAGCGGCAGTCAAAGCTTGCAACTGCTCGGTAACCTTGGTGTCTTCCCTAACCTAACGAGTATCTATGGTGTCTCTTAAAACTTTATATTAGATAGTATGCGTGCGATGTATGGAATATATAAGTCGGACCATTATTATTCCAAAGCATTCAACCATACTATTGCGTGGGTGCAAAATTGTCCCAGTTGAAAAGGCCCAACATGTTTACACTTTTGCGATAACATGGCTAAATAACTTCAAATGATGAGGGGCCTAAACATAAATTAGCCCATTGGCATTTTAGAATCTTTTGGCCCAATTTTAATATAGGCACGAACTCGTCCCAGTTTAAATGGCCCAACAAGCCCATACCTCATGACAAAAGGTCCAAATGAACCCAAATGACGATGGTCCTAAACGTAAACATAAAGGGGTGTTTTCAATCGGTCCTACAACAATTTCACATGCGGGTTTATAGGGGTATAAATAAAGGCTCCCGCTGGCGAATGATTGCCCACAATTAGGACTCCACACTCAAGGGTTCGAACGACCAAGTGAGCGTACCTTTTTTATACCTTAAGGTACGTGCCAACGAGTTATGGTGCATGACTGACTATCAAATGGATTTCATATTGAAGATTCCCCAGAGGAAGGGTGGAGCGAACTCTCTTAAATACCCAAGCCTCTTAGGCTCTTATCGCCTTGGTGACAGGAATAAACAGTAGGTCCTCCAAATTAGTCCATCAAGGTAAGCTTCGGGTAAATGATTATCTAGGTGCCTTCACAGCTTTTCCTTCCAGCTATGGAAATGTAGTGAATGAAAAAAGACACCAAACCATCACTTAGCTTTAATAATGCATTTAATTAAACCCCTTCAACCCACGGTAGACACGGTTAACTAGAACAAAAATCACAAACATTACAAGACATTATTTCGGGGCGATTCTCTTTCCCCAGTGGAGTCGCCAGAATGTAGGACACATAAATCGGTGACTGACGCTTGTTCCAGGCTCGCGGCCCGGTTGGGAGTACGGAGTAGCCCGTGGTGGACTAAACCGGGAGAAATAAAATGGAGTCACCACCCAGTGGGAATTGGGAAAAATGATTTAAGGCTGCACTCACCCTCGCACGGGAAGACCTCAAACCGTTGGGTTCAGAATGGTCCCTTACATATGCCACTTGTAATGAATGGATTTGTGCAATAATCTAACCAAGTCTACGTAACATACATATGCAAGATAACCTACATCTAAAGTCGTATACAACCTATATCTAAGTTTGCATATAACCTATATCTAAGTTTGCATGCATAAAAGTAAGTCGAAATAACGGCAAGCACACAATCTCATGGACACATTAAATTGATGAATACGGAAACATAAATAAATAATCTATTGTCTAAACATAAACATTGAAGAGATATAATTAAGCTCCTAGTGTGAAAGAAACAACTAAATCATGCATAAAAATAACATAACAAAACAAATAAATCATGCATAAAAATAACATACTATTTCTAATAAATAAAGAATAAACACAAGATTAGATGAAACGAAATATGTGTTTCTCAAGCAGTACGTGGAATTGTATCCCAAGTTCAGACCGCACTACCGTCCATTTGGATTCGGCTACAGAATTACGTCTGGGTTTCCATTCGATTATACCACGAGAGATAGCACAAAATCATTCATCCCATGGCCACAACATACATAATCAACAATACGCCGTGCGAATAAATACTAGTAAATAATTAAAAAAGATGAACGAGAATAATATGAAAGGGTGCCCTCAGGTCTTATCTTTAAGTCGCCTCTTCGAAGTGTGTTACGTGGCCGTCGGAAAGGTTAATGCTCTGCAACTCCTTCGGTTCACTAGTTCAATGTTTTCCTTCATCGCGCCTCGCTATTTTGGACTGTTGTTTTCTCTATTTTTCACTGCTGTTTTTGGTCATTGTTTTTTGTTGTTTGTTTGCGGGGTAATTTGGGTTGTTTGGGGTTTGTATTTTGGGTGGTTCGGGGACTGTTCTTGTCTTGGTTTAAAGGCTTATTTTCAGGATTATTTTAGGACTACAAGGGGCTGTTCGGGGACTATTTTATGAGTGTATTTCACGATTTGGAGGGCTGTTTAGTCGGCAGTTTGTTGGTGCTCTTGTGCGTGTCTTGGTTCTTTGTCGGTTAGGGGGACTTTGTGTATGTTTGTCGTGAATGGCTTATTGGTTTTATTGTCAGTTTGTGTTTATGGTTTGTGAAAGGTAGGCTTGGTGAAGCCGAGTGTCCTCTTGGGTCTGTGTGAAGAGTCGTGTGTCAATGAGAGAGAATAAGAGTGTTTATTTGTTTAATCGGTTGTATGCAATGTGTTCCAAAAGGGAAGAGACGAGAGACTTGAAAGGGTTTTGTGGATTAGGTTCACGTGGGGGTTGTTATTTGTGTGAACTTGGTTGGTATGATGGAACAGTTAGAGAGAGTGGCCGTGAGATGAGGTAGTCTGCTGAGGGTTTATTGTTTTCGAAGGGACGTGAGAGAGATGATGGGCCGCTGATGATAGGGTTTGTTGGCTTTGTTTGTTGTTGTTGGTGGGCTGATCAAATATGTGTCGGTGGGACTGTTTTTGTGCTACGTGAATGAGGGGTGGTGGTGGGGCTGGTGTTGTGTTGTGTTAGGTTAGGCGTGGATGGTTTTTTAGGTTGAGGGGTCTAGGGTTTGCTGGTCAGTAAGGGCTTCTGAATGGCGTGATGGTGGGTGTTGAACATGAAGGTAGAATGAGCTAGGGTTTGTTTTTGCTTATGGGCTAGTGTGCAGCTGTTGGACAGTTATGACCCATAGCATCACTATTTGTACAGATCATGGTGTGTTGTACAAAAACTATGTGGAAAAAGGAGATTGCTCTCTTATCATTTTTTATTAGATCACCAAGATGTATAATGATAGGAGGGTCCTTATGATTTGTTCCTGGATTGAGATGAGATGATATGAGACAGTATCAATCCACGAAGGATAAATCATTAAACATCCCTAGTCAGAGTATTATCGAGATTGGACATCGATAATGTGTAAAAGACTAGTATTACACTTGTGCGCATTGTGAGGGCACAACGTCATAGTTCTCATATATTTGGGTATAGGATACTCATGCAAGTGTAATAGGAGGTTGTGTTTACCGATGGTACGGGAAACAGCTTCGCTCTGGATAGACCCCATCGGAAATTCCATTGGTAGTATGACTTCGTGTCTATAGAAGTCCGAAATCAGGGTAGGTGTATTTGGTCTTAACCTGAGACTTGCACCGCTAATACTTGCGATAATCAATATACTTTTGTTTTGATCGTCCAGGGCTTTAACAGGTTCTGTGTACGCCTCTGCTGGGTATATTGAGAATCGTAGTGTGTTGGTATGAAGTCAAGACGGAAGTATCACTCCAGTCATATGGAGATGATGATCGCGCAGGGATACAAAACTGGTTCTCTAAGGGTTTGCAACCATCAGGATAATATGACTTGGTCATGATTATCCAAAATAAAGAGACTAGTTGCTAGTGATCTGATATATGCTTCGTACGTGGCAGACATTGTACCAGCCCCAGACCTTGCATGTGATCATCCGATACAGGATCGATATACGCAATACTACGTATACTTCGCCTGATATAGATCACATATTCCTGTAAGGATATTCTGGAGAATTGGGTAGGCATGGCGCTTTGCTAGAAGCCAACCTTGTCTTGTATATCGGTACAAACGTAGTACTAGGGGTACTTACGTGTTCGGATAGTCCGACGACCGAATTTACTGCCAACATATCCGGGGATCTCATGGGTCGCTTCCCGAAGATTCACCGATGACGTATGACTCGCACTTTAATTAATCTGGGATTAATTAGAAGAGAGAGAAAATTAATCAGGGATTAATTACGGAGATATTTTATCTGGGATAAAATATCATTTAAAGAGAGATAACGATTAATTTGGAATTAATCGATATAAAAATAATATATTATATATATTATACTAAATTGGATTTCGACGCGTAATTGAAATTGTATTCAATTCGGGCGGCGAACGAGTTTTTTAGAATTAATTCGTTAGTGATGTGAATAGTAATTATGCTAGGCATGATATTTAATTAAATTAGATTTAATTACGTCGCAACGGAAAATTCGTTAATTGGAATTAGCGAACCCGAGCCCGAGAGAGTGTTTGCGAGCGCATTCGCATTTCGAATTCGAGTGCGGCACGCAAGTCACATCAAGCGTCAAATCATTAGTCACATCAGCGTCTCAATGAGTGACATTCACTTTGAGTTGAGTGTGACAAGTTGTCACTTGATGATTGATGGTGGTAGATGGATAAGCTTTAAGGCTTGTACTTGTTTGACTTTTTGAAAATCAAATAAATGGTATATGTTTAATTGTTTTTGAAAAACAATTAACTAATACACATTTTCCATCTCTCTCTCTTTGGTTCACGTTTTTGGGGCCATTTTTCCTCTCTCTCTCACACGGTCTTGGACCATCTTCTTCCTCTATTTTCTGTCACTGCCGAATTTGAAGGAGAAGTTAAGGATTTTTGTGGCAAAATTCCTCAGTGCTAGCACACCATTTGAGCCTTGCGAAGGTGATAGGGAACTGCACATGTGAGCTTGGAATCACATCACGAAAGCTTGGAGCTTGGACCATTGCCGAATTTGGAGGACCAAATTTCAGCCACTGCAGTGAGCAGTAAGGAAGGCAGAAACAAGTTTTGTTCTTCACCGCATCGCTCAACCGCTCAATCTAAGTATTCCGCAACTTCCTCGATGTTTTCACATATTGTTTCTTTCTTGTTATTCGATCCTCGGGACCGTAAAAACTCCAACAATGGTATCAGAGCGGAGTAAAAGCATGGAACCGATTTAGGGCTTAAAATTGGGTAAATTGATTTTCAGCATGATTTAGTTAAATTATTTGATTAAGTATGCTTAATTGATGTTTAATTGAAGTTTGATGGATCAATTTCAAGAAATTGGTTTGGAACAATTTTTGCCCAAAATTCTTAGCTTGGCCGAGAATGTGAAGAACCCTAAATGTCTTGGATTTTGATTTTTTGATTCATTGGATGAGTTGGAATCATGTTGGGAAATGATGATTTAATGTTGAATTGGATTCAATTGGATTGGATTTAAAATTGAACATAAAATCCCATATTTGCCGAGACTATATGAGCATGATATGGGTTTGATTTTTTGTTGAAATGTGTTGGACATGTTTTAATGTTGATAAGCATAATAAATTGTACAAATTTGTGTTTTGGAAATATTGATTTGGGTAATTAATTGTGTAATACACTTTAGTTAATTTAATTGGGAAATTTGGTATTTTTGGAATTAAATTAATTGGGCTTAAATTGGATTTGGGCTTGAAATGTTGTAAATAGGCTAATTGGGCTTGGTTGTACAAAGTTAGGTTTAGGCTAAATTGGTTGGATCCAATTGGGCCCAAAATCATTTTCATAAAGTCCAAATGCGACTAATGGACCTTAATTATATAATTGTGCCTAAATTGATTTCTAGGCTAATGGTGTTATTCCTTGATTGGGCTTTGGTTATTGGGTTTGACCCAAGTTGACCAAAAGTCCACGCCTTAAAGAAATGAATTGAAAGCCCATTGGACATTAATTAAATTAACGTTGGACGTTAATTGGGCTTTGAGACCCGTAACGATTAAATTGGAATTTAAGTCGTAAAGGTTCGTTAATAAAGTGTAATATTTAATTTGGAATTAAATAGCGAATTAGTACTAAATACAAATTGAATTGGATTTAATTTTGTAGTTTAATTTAATTCAAGAATTCGTACTTTGATTACTTATTCGCAAAACGAGTTTGACTCGCGCAAAATCAAATCGTTGTTTGAACATTGAATGATCATCAATTATCAGATTAATTAATTGGATTAGACTGATTGATAACATGCTTGTGTGAATACATGGTTGCAATGCATGAATAATGTATATCAGATGGATATTAGATGGGTGGGGTAATTTTAGAAATTGTTGTAATAAATTTGGAATTTATTAATTGGACCTGCGTGTCCAGCCTATTACCTTCATACTCTTTGTATTTCTCTTCTCACCTATTCCCCTCAATGTAAATGAGGTTTCTTTAGAAGTGTAGTGTAACGAGTAGAAGTAATACATGTGCTAGCGGGAGAGAGGAAAATGAGAGATTTGATCGAGGATCAATGTGTTAAGTATCCATCCGCATATCATTATTATTTTATTTATAAGTGCTTTATTATGTGTTTAGAATGCATGTATAAGGGTGTATGATGATGAGACCTTAACAAAGATAATAAATTGGTTGCCAATTTGCACGCGAAAAACCCTCACAAAATATTAAGCGTTTTTCCTTCCATTGAGTGATTCTTACTCAAGATCCAAGACTGGCATTGGTTTGTTGGCCAAAGTCAAGGCCTTTGTCCGTCGAGGATATGTTTGAATCACGAGAGCTTTGTTCCATATCGGTGACTTGTCCAAGTTGTGGTTTGTTGGCCAAAGTCAAGACCACTTCTTATCCATCGACATTGATTACGAAGCTTTCCATGGTCAATGGGTTCCGCTTAACTGAGATCACTAAGTTTGTTGTGCCAAAGCCAAGACTTAGTTGATTCAGAGGAAAAAGGTTAGGTAATATATTGGATATATTGGCATATATAAGATATATGTTTCGGACTTGAATGTCTCCCTACTGGATCTAAGAATTGGATGGGATCCAATTGATCTTAGAAATCTACCTAGTTAATTATCATACAATTTGTTGGCCAAAGTCAATATTGTGTGACATTTAACGGGATCCTAGCCCACTAAGAAACACGGTTTCCCGAGTACTCGACAGAGGGTTAGAGGCTCGCCGAAAAATAGTGGGAGGCAAAAATTGAATTTGCAATATTCGTTTAATTACTTGCCATACTCCCTCAATCACAAACCATTCGTCAAATAAATTAAATGTTAGTTGGACTAATATTTAATCGTTGTTTTAATAAAAACAGTTGGACTGTATTCAAACAATTAAATTATAGTTGATTATATAGTTGGACTATAGTAATCATTATAATAAATAGTACCGAAAATCATTGATTAAATAGTTGGACTATTAGAATCAAGATAAAATTGAAAGATTAACATTTAAAACATAATCCTAGGGAAAATGTATTTAATGATTTAATTTTCAAAATAGGGAATATTTTCAGGATAGTCCTGAAAACTAATAAGTTACTTTATTTGATAAAATAACATATTATGCCTAAAGCCCGGAGTTAAGCAAATAGTAGAGCATGATCTTTGGAAGAATCATGTGATGATAACTTCAGTACTTAATCCATTATACTTGTCAAATAGACTCCTTAATTTCTTTGTCAGAACTAAGGATTAGATCTGTAAAGTATGATAAAGAAATTGAAGGATCTTTATAGATCTATTTTAGATCTTAGAAGTACTAAATTGCAATAAATAACTCTTGGAGAGTTAATGGCCATTCTCAAGGAGACAAAGCAAAAGTTTGCAAAAAGGCAAGTAGCGCAAGACGCACCTTACTTCGATATTCTAGAAGGCCATGGCTTGGCCAAAGGCTTCTGGAATGTTGAAAAGAGCAAAGGCAAGATAATTATAATCTTTTAGAAAGACAAAGGACATATCCCAAAATGTCTGCCTAAATTGTGGCAAACGGGATCGTGGAAGCGTGACTGCAGTTTGGACAAAGCAGACATGAAGGAATTGAAGATGAGCTAGGCTCTAACTTCAAATATGTTTGTCAAAAATATGTTCACTACTAGTATTAAAATTGGATTTTAAATACTTAGTGTGGTAAATAAATATGTACCGATGTTCAGAATCTGCTATGAGCAGGATGCTGACTTCAGTTGAGATTTATCTGCGAGTCATAAATGGGACGAAAGTCGCTGTTTTAACCGTAGATACCTAAGTCTATGAACTACCCTTCAGGTGTGTACTTGAATTAGGAAACTGTTAAAATATAACTAGTTTGACTAGAAATATTATCTCTATATCAGTGTTTAACCCGCTGCGGGTGAACCTTTATATTCTAGAACACTAAAGTGTTTTATTATATAAAGATGATATTGAGATAAACACATTAGATGTGAATAACAGAATTTATATTTTGAATATAAATAAATCTCAAACATATAACATGACAAACAAATAGCCCAAACTGATTTGATCAGATGAAACATATTGTGGCATTGTTCTCTGGGACACAATTTAAACAAGACTCGTATATCCGCACTTTTGAAGAGTGGGTACCAGGATTGATTTGATTCTATTCAAATAAAGTCTACGAATATAGTTTATTAGGCAAAGTGCCTATAACACATTTACTTGGTAAAAGTGCAAATGCCACCGATCTGTTAACCCTAATTCATAGGGAAACAAGTGGGCCTATGTCTAGCTAGGCTAGAGGTGGAAATGAATATTTCGTGACCTTTACGGATGTGGCATCGTGTTATGGTTATGTGTTTCTTTTGAAACACAAATCGGAAACTTTAGAGTTTCGACAAGAAATAGACAAACAGATCGGCTAAAGTATTAAATCGTCACGGTAAGACTGTAATGGAAAATACTTAAGCAATCAGTTTCTAAAATACTTGAAAGAGTATAGTATTCTTTCAATGAGGACTCCTCCCGGAACACGTCAATTCGACGGTGTGTCCGAACTGACTAACCAAATTTTTTTGGACATGATAAAGTTAATCATGAGTCGCTCTGAGCTACCATTTCCTTCAACGGATAAGCATTAACAGTGCAAAATTTATTTAGAATAAGGTTCCATAAAAATCTGTTTGACAGATATCATATTAGATATGAACAGGAAAGAAACCGGGTTTCTCATTCCTGAAAATTTGGGTATGCTTGGCATAAGTTTGGATGATACCAAACTAGAATCCAAATTGGATAAGTGCCAATTGTAGGTTATCCTAGGGATACCAAAGTATAGTACTTATACAACTCACATGAGAACAATTTAATTGTTGCTCACCATGCGGTTTTCCTAAGAGGAATACCTATATGCAGTGGTAAGTGGGAGGATAGTATAACTCGATGAAAATCGGAGTAATACTATTCCTGGCACCGAATCCTAATGGAACATAAATAGTTTATCAAGGATGAAACTATACCAGTAATATTCGAATACACAAGAACCACGTAGGTCGGAGAGAGTCAGAAAACAACCTGGGGTATGGGTTTCTGATCTCACCTCGTTAAGATGTCAATCTTATTGAGGAATACGAACTGACTACGTATGAGGAAGTGATACAAGGTATCGACTCCCTATTATGGCAAAGTGCCATGAAGTCCGAAATGGATTCCATGTTTACTAACTATGTTTTGACACTAGTTACTGTACCGCAAGGCATTGTGCCTATTGATACTATATAAGTCTTCAAGGAAGACATACATGGATGGCAAATACCAACGTATAAAGCTAGGATTTTAGCGGAAAGGTATCGTTATCAACATTGTGTTGATTACGAATTAACCTTTTACCTGTTGGCACGGTAAATCCATCTGGATAATGCTTGCTCTGTTGGAGTTTCTACAGCCCCAAGGATAATTAAACAAGCATCAATCATGTGCGACTACAACGAGGGAGTTGCAGAATACTCACATCGATCGGTTGAGCGATGCGCGAGGCAACAAAAATTGATTTTCTGCCCACTGGACTACTCAACAGTGACTGATTTCCTCCTCCAAGAATTTGGCCATTGATGTCTTTCGTCGAGCTCCACGCTTCGTCAAATGATTCCAAGCTCATGGGTGGACTTCCCTATCACCTTCGCATGTCTCTCGGAGTGTTAGCTCTCAAGAAATTTGTAACAAATTTCCCACACTTTGCTTCCCATCTCACGATTTCTGTCCAACAAAAACCAGTGAAGAAAATGGCCAAATGGCGGCGAGAGAATAGAGGAAATTTTGCTCCAAAAAACGTGAACAAAATGGAGGAAAGAGAGAGATGAGTGTTGTATGAGTTGTTGGCTATTTTTGTGTATCTAATACACAAATCAATTTCCAAAATTAATTAATTGATTTTCTTTTTTCCAAAAAAGTCAAGCCATTACAAGCTACAACAACTCCATCAAGTCACATCACTCAATCAATCAAATCAAGTGACATGTTGTCACATCACTCAAAGTAACTAATGATTTGACGCTTGATTTGACTTGCGTGCCGCACTTGAATTCGAAATGTGAATTCGCTCGCAAACAATCCCGGGCTCGGGTTCGTTAATTCCAAATTAACGAATTTTCCGTTGCGACGCAATTAAATCTAATTTAATTAAATAATCATGCCTAGCATAATTACTATTCACGTCGCTAACGAATTAATTCTAAATTAACTCGTTCGCCCGAATTAAAATCTAATTTTAATTTCGCGTCGAAATCCAATTTCGTATAATATATCAAATATATTATTTAATCGATTAATTCCAAATTATTCGTTATCTCTCCTTTATTGATATTTTATCCCAGATAAAATATCTCCTCAATTAATCCCAGATTAATTTTCTCTCTCATCTTATTAATCCCAGATTATTTAAAGTGTGAGTCATACGTCATCGGTGAATCTTCGGGAAGCGACCCATGAGATCCCCGGATATGTTGGCAGTAAATACGGTCGTCAGACTATCCGAACACGTAAGTACCTAGTACTACGTTTATACCGATTTACAAGACAAGGTTAGCTTCTAGCAAAGCGCCATGCCTACCCAATTCTCCAGAAATATCCTTACAGGAATAAGGATCTATATCAGGCGTAGTATACGTAGTATTGTGTATGTCGATCCAGTATCGGATGATCACATGCAAGGCCTGGGGCTGGTACAATGTCTTCCCCGTACGAAACATATATCGGATTACGAGCAACTAGTCTCTTTATTATCGGATAATCATGACCAAGTCATAGTATCCCGGTGGTTACAACCTTTTTAGAGAACCAGTTCTGTATCCCTACGCGATCATCATCTCCATATGACTGGAATGACACTTTCGTCTTGACATCACACCCAACGCACTACGATTCTTGATATACCCAGAAGAGGCGTACACAGAAACCGGTTAAAGCCCTGGACGACCAAAACCAAAGTATATTGATTGTCACAAGTATTAGTGGTGCAAGTCTCAAGTTAAGACCAAATACACCTACCCTGATTTCGGACTTCCATAGACACGTAGTCATACACCAATGGAATTCCGATGGGGTCTATTCAGAGCGAAGCTGTTTCCCAGACCATCGGTAAAACACAACCTCCTATTACACTTGCATGAGTATCCTATACCCAAATATATGAGAACTATGTCGTTTGTGCCCTCACAACGCGCACAAGTGTAATACTAGTCTTTTACGTATTTATCGATGTCCAATCTCGATAATACTCTGACTAGGGATATTTAATGATTTATCCTTCTTGGATTGATACTGTCTCATATCATTCTCAATCCAGGAACAAATCATAGGGACTTCATATCATTTATATATCTTGGTGATCTAATCACAAATGATAAGAGTGCAATCTCCTTTATCACATAGTTAATTTGTACAACAACACCATGATCTGTACAAATAGTGACGCTATGGCTCATAATTGTCCAACAATCTCCCACTTGGCCTATAGCCAGTCACTCGAGTGTCTGACACCCGAATTATGTACGGTTGGCTAAAATTGCTGAGAAAAGCTTTCGTCAGCGGATTTGCATGATTATCGTCTGATGCGATTTATACGATCATTACATTGCCACGATGTATGATCCGAACGAATCATATGAATATCGAAGTATGTAACTGGATCGTTGATGAGACCATTAATTATTTAGCCTGTGCTGACGCCTAGCTCAGCTACTAAAAGAACTATATCTAATCTAATTAGATTTTTTATCGACCCAGATGGCTTCTATTGCTGCCTTATCTGCAGCAATAACCCGCATTTGTTGTTTATTCAGTAACAGTATCTTGCTTGGAAGATTTCTAGCTCACTGTACCGTTTATTCAAACTGTATAGTACCGTTTGCAACTTATAGTCATTTTTATCGGTTAGGAAACTTGCTACAGTGATCCCAGTCACTTCAAGTTCTAATTCTCCATAAAATAAGACAGCATCCTTAGTTCTCTAAGAAACTAAAGGATGTTCTTAATATCAATCCAGTGACTATCACTTGGATTGGCCTGTTTGTGACTTCATATGCTCAAAGCGTATGAGACACCAGGTTGCGTACATTTTTCAATGTACGATTTCTCGGAGAGTTTCATGAAATCCTAGCTTTCACCGATAATTATTTTGGGAATATCATTTCCAAGAAATGACATATTATCATTATTTATAGGACATTTACTGTCAGTGCGCTCCCACTAACCCTCTTATATACACAAGAATTATTTTCATTTTGAATTAAATCATACTCCAATATGATTACATCAAAACGATAATTCCAGAACCTATGCTTGCTTCAATCCAAACATGGATCGAATAACCTGCAAACCTCGTTTGCTTGTTATGGTACGACAAAACCGACAGGATGTTGTAAACATCCTCCTAAAGGTTTCCTTTTCAGGAAAGCGATTTTCCCGTTAAGCTGCCATATTTCATAAATGAAACATGCAGCATCAGCAAGCATTATCCAAATGGATTTACCGTGGCAACAGGTAAAAGGTTGAATCGTAATCAACACAATGTTGATAACGATACCTTTCAGCTAAAAGCCTAGCTTCGTACGTTGGTATGTTGCCTTTCATGTATGTCTTCCTTGAAGACTTATATAGTACCAGTAGGCACAATGCCTTGCGCTACATCAACTAGTATCCAAACTAAGTTGATATACATGGAATCCATTTCGGACTCATGACACTTTGTCATAATAGGGAGTCGATACCTTGTATCACTTCCTCATACGTAGTCAGTTGGTATTCCTCAAAAGATTGACATGTTTATGAGGTGAGATCAGAAACCCATAACCCATGTTGTTTTCTGACTCTCTCTGACCTACGCGGTTCTTGTGTATTCGAAGATTATTGGTAATAGTTTCATCCTTGATGAACTATTGATGTTCCATTAAGATTCGGTGCCTTGGAATTGTATTACTCCGATTTTCATCGAGTTTTACTGTCCTCCCACTTACCACTGCATATTGGTATTCCTCTTAGGAAAACCGCATGGTGAGCAACAATTAAATTGTTCTCTTGTGAGTTGTATAAGTACTATACTTTGGTATCCCTAGGATAACCTACAATTGGCACTTATCCAATTTGGGTTTTAGTTTGGTGTCATCCAAACATATGCCTAGCATCCCAAATTTACAGGATTGAGAAACCCGGTTTCTTTCTCGTTCATATCTAATATGAAATCTGTCTAGCAGATTTTAATGGAACCTTATTCAAAATAAGTTCTGCACTGTTAATGCTTATCCGTTGAAGGAAATGGTAGCTCAAAATGACTCATGATTAACCTTATCATGTCCAACAAAATTCGGTTTATCGGTTCGGACACACCGTCAAACTGATGTGTTCCGGGAGGAGTCCTCATTTGAAAAAATTCTTTACTCTTTCAAGTATAATAGAAACTTATTGCTTAAGTATTTTCTATTACGGTCTTACCGTGATGGTTTAATACTTTAACCGATCTGTTTGTCTATTTTCGTGTCGAAACTCTAAAAGTTTCCAATTTGTGTTCTTCAAAAGAAACACATAACCATAACGCGATGCCACATCCGTAAAGGTCACGAAATATTCATCTCCACCTCTAGCCTAGCTAGACATGGGCCCACTTGCTTCACTATGAACTAGGGCTAACAGATTGGTGGCATTTACACTTTTACCAAGTAAATATTATTTTAGGCACTTTGCCCAATAAACTAGATTCCTAGACTTTATTTGAATGGAATCAAATTTGTCATAGTATCCACTCTTCAAAAGTGTGGATATACGATTCTTGTTTGATTGTATCCCAGAAAACAATGCCACAATAAAGTTTATTCTGATCAAATCAGTTGAGCTGTTTGTTTGTCATGTTTACGTTTGAGATTTATTTATATTCAAAATATAAATGTTGTTATTCACATCTAATGTGTATATCTCAATATCATCTTTATATAATAAAACCCTTTAGTGTTCTAGGATATAAAGGTTCACCCGCAGCGGGTTAAACACTGATATAAAGATAATGTTTCTAGTCAAACTAGTTACATTATAACAGTATCCTAATTTAAGTACACACCCCGAAGGGTAGTTCCTAAACTTAGGTATCTACGGTCAAAACAGCGACTTTCGTCCCATTTCCGATTTGCAGATAAATCTCAACTGAAGTCAGTATCCTGCTCAAAGCAGATTATGAACATCAGTATAATTTTATGTATCACACTAAGTATTTAAAATCCAATTTCAATACTAGTAGTGAACATATATATGACAAACATATTTGAAGTCAGAGCCTTGTTCGTCTTCAATTCCTTCATGTCTGCTTTGTCCAAACGGCAGTCACGCTTCCGCGATCCCGTTTGCCATATTTTAGGCAGACATTTTGGGATATGTCCTTTTATCTTCCTAGAAGATTATAATGATTTTGCCTTTGCCTTTTTCCACATTCAGAAGCGTTCGGCCTAGCCTTGGCATTCTGTAATGTCGAAGCAAAGTGCGCCTTGCGCTACTTGCCTTATTGCAAACTTTGACTTTGTCTCCTTGAGAATAGTCATTAACTCTCCAAGAGTTATTATTGCAATTTAGTACTTCTAAAATCAAAGTATAGATTTATGAAGATCCTTCAATTTCATTATCATACTTTAAGGATCTAATCTTTAGTTCTGATTCAGAAATTAATGAGTCTACTTGGCAAATATGATGGATTAAGCACTAAAGTTATCATTACATAAATCTTCCAAAGATTATGCTCGACTATTTGCTTAACTCCGGGCTTTAGGCCTAATATGTTATTTTATCAAATAGAGTAACTTATTATTTTCCAGGACCATCCTGAAATTTTATTCCCAATTTGAAAATTAAATCATTTAAATACATTTTCCCTAGGATTATGTTTTAAATGTCAATCTTTCAATTTATCTTGATTTTAATAGTCCAACTATTTAATCAACGATTTCAGGTACTTTCAAATATAATGATTATTATAGTCCAACTATATTAATCAACTATAATTTAATTAAATCAAATATTTGATTACTATAATCTAATTATATAACCAACTATATATGAATTATTTGAATATAGTCCAACTATTTAATTAAAACAACTTTTAAATATTAGTCCAACTAACATTTAATTTAATTGACTAATGATATTTGAATGAGCGCGTATGGAAGTAATTAAATGAATATTGCAAATTCAATTCTTGCCTCCCACTATTTTTCGGCGAGCGTCTAACCCTCTGTCGAGTACTCGGGAAACCGTGTTTCCTAGTGGGCTAGGATCCCGTTAAATATCACACAATCTTGACTTTGGCCAACAAATTGTATGATAATTAACTAGGTAGATCTCTAAGATCAATTGGATCCAATCCAATTGCTAGATCTAGTAGGGGGGACATCAAATTCCGAAACATATATCTTATATATGCCAATATATCCAATATATTGCCTAACCTTTTTCCTCTGAATCAACTAAGCCTTGGCTTTGGCACAAAAAAACTTAGTGATCCCAGTTAAGTGCGACCCATTGACCATGGAAAGCTTCGTAATCAATGTCGATGGACAAGAAGTGGTCTTGAATTTGGCCAACAAACCACAACTTGGACAAGACACCAATATGGAACAAAGCTATCGTGATTCAAACACATCCTCGACGGACAAAGGCCTTGACTTTGGCCAACAAGCCAATGCCAGTCTCGGATCTTAAGTAAGAATCACCCAATGGAAGGAAAAACGCTTAATATTTAGCGAGGGTTTTTTGAGTGCAAATTGGCAACCAATTTATTATCTTTGTTAAGGTCTCATCATCATACACCATTAAACATACATTCTAAACACATAATAAAGCGCGTATAATAAAATAATAATGATATGCGGATGGATACTTTATACATTGATCCTAAATCAAATCTCTCTATTTCTCTCTCCCGCTAGCAAATGTATTACTTCTAAAGAAACCTCATTTATATTGAGGGGAATAGGTGAGAAGATAATACAAAGAATAAGGAGGTAATAAGGCTGGACACGCAGGTCCAATTTAATAAATTCCAAATTTATTACAACAATTTCTAAAATTGCCCCACCCATCTAATATCCATCCGATATACATTATTCATGCATCGCAACCATGTATTCACACAAGCATGTTATCAATCAATCTAATCAAATTAATTGATCTGATAATTAGTGACCATCCAATGTTCAAACAACGATTTGATTTTGCGCGAGTCAAACTCGTTTTGCGAATAAGTACTTAAAGTATGAATTCTTGAATTAAATTAAACTACAAAATTAGATCCAATTCAATTTGTATTTAATACTAATTCGCTATTTAATTCCAAATTAAATAATACACTTTATTTGACGAACCTGTACGACTTAAATTCCAAATTTAATCGCTGTGGGTCTCAAAGCCGGATTAACGTCCAACGTTAATTTAATTAAAGTCCAATGGGCTTTTAATTCATTTCTTAAGGCGTGGACTTTTGGCCAACTCGGGTCAAACCCAATAACCAAAATCCAATCCGGGAGTTACCCCATAAGCCCAGAAATAAATTTAGGCCTATTAGGCCCAATAAAACTTTAAAGGTCCATTAAGTCGCATTTGGGCTTTATGGAAGCGGTTTTGGGCCTAATTGGATCCAACCAATTTATCCTAAACCCAACTTAGTACAACCAAGCCCAATAAGCCCAATTACAACTTTAAAAGCCCAATTTCACAAAATAGGCCCAAATAATTAAATTACCAAATTCCAAATTCCAAATTTAATTACCTAAAGTGTGTTACATAATTAATTACCCAATTAATATTTTTAAAACATCAATTAGCCTAATTAATCATGATCTTTAACATCAAATAGTGTCCAACACAATTTAACAAAAAATCAAACCCAAATCACATGCTTTAACTCTCGGCTTTGGGGTTTTTTTATGCCAAATTGCAAATCCAATCCAATTGAATCAAATTCTGTTGGAGTTTCTAGGTCCATAGAATCAAATACAAGCAATGAAATATATGCGAATACAAATCGAGGAAGTCGCAGAATACTTACATCGAGCGGTTGAGCGACGCGGAGGGAACACAAACGAAGTTTCTGCCCACTAGTTTCACGCAAACTGCAGCAGTCCAAGCTCACTGGTTTGCGCCATTTGGTCTCCTTCGTCAAGCTCCAAGCTTCGTCAAATGGTTCTCGGCTCATGGGTGAACTTCCCTATCACATCCGCATGTCTCTCGGAGTGCTAGCTCTCTTGAAATTTGCCACAAATCTCAAGCACTTTGCTTCCCTTTTCCTTCACTTCCACGGCAGTGAACTGCCAAGAACCAGAAGAAAATATCCCACTGTGGGCGTGAGATGAGGAAGAGAAAAATGAGAGAGAAAGAGTTAAAATGTGTTATGTTTTTGTTAAGCAAAAATGGTAATATATTTTCCAAAAACAATTACCAAATTTTTCCCTCCAAAAACAAAGCCTTAAATGCCAACCACACACATCAACTCACATCAACTTCCATCAATCAGTGAATTGTGACTGGCGTCAATCACTCAAAACGAAAGACATACATCACTTGATTGACGAATGATGTGACGCTAGATGCGACTAGCGATTTGACGCTTGATTTGATTTGCCGCACTCGAATTCGAAATACGAATGCGCTCGTAAATAATCTCGGGCTCGGGTTCGCTAATTCCAAATTAACGAATTTTTCTTTGCGTCGTTATTAAATCTAATTTAATTAAACAATCATGCCAAGCATAATTACCATTCACGTCGCTAACGAATTAATTCTAAATTAATTCGTTCGCCCGAATTAAAATCTAATTTAATTACCATTCGCGTCGAAATCCAATTTCGTTTAATATATCAAATATATTAATTTACCGATTAATTCTAAATTAATTGTTATCTCTCTTTAAATGATATTTTATCCCAGATAAAATATCTCCGCAATTAATCCCAGATTAATTTTCTCTCTCATCATTAATTAATCCCATATTAATATAAAGTGCGAGTCATACGTCATCAGTGAATCTTTGGGAAGCGACCCATGAGATCCCTGGATATGTTGGTAGTAAATTCGGTCGTCGGACTATCCGAAAACGTAAGTACCTCGTACTACGTTTATACCGAATTACAAGACAAGGTTGGCTTCTAGCAAAGCGCTATGCCTACCCAATTCTCCGGAAATATCCTTACAGGAATGAGGATCTCTATCAAGCATAGTATACCGTAGTATTGCGTATTTCTGTCCAGTATCAGATGATCACATGCAAGGCCTGGGGCTGGTACAGTGTCTGCCCCGTACGATGCTTATATCGGATAACTAGCAACTAGTCTCTTTAAAATCATATAATCAAGACCAAGTCATATTCTCCCGATGGTTGCAACCTTTATAGAGAACCAGTTCTGTATCCCTGCGCAATCATCAACTCCATATGACTGGAGTGACACTTCCGTCTTGACATCACACCCAACACACTACGATTCTTGATATACCCAGAATTGGCGTACACAAGAACCGGTTAAAGCCCTGGACGACCTCAACCAAAGTATATTGATTGTCGTATGCATTAGCGGTGCAAGTCTCAGGTTAAGACCAAATACACCTACACTGATTTCGGACTTCCATAGACACGTAGTCATACACCAATGGAATTCCGAGGGGGTCTATCCAGAGCGAAGCTGTTTCCCGTACCATCGGTGAAACACAACCTCCTATTACACTTGCATGAGTATCCTATACCCAAACATATGAGAACTATGCCGTTGTGCTCCCACAACACGCACAAGTGTAATACTAGTCTTTTACGTATTCATCGATGTCCAAGCTCGATAATACTCTAACTAGGGATATTTAACGATTTATCCTTCGTGGATTGATATTGTCTCATATCATTCTCAATCCAAGAACAAAACATAAGGACCTCTCATCATTTATATATCTTGGTGATCTAATCACAAATGATAAGAGTGCAATCTCCTTTGTCACATAGTTAATTTATACACAACAACACCGTGATCTGTACAAATAGTGACGCTATGGGTCATAATTGTCCAAAAATCTCCCACTTGGCCTATAGCCAGTCACTCGAGTGCTTGACACCCGAACTATGTACGGTTGGCTCAAATTGCTGAGAAAAGGTTTTTGTCAGCGAATTTCATGATTATCGTCTGATGCGATTTATACGATCATCGCATCGCCACGATGTATGATCCGAACGAATCAGATGAATATCGAAGTATGTATCTATATCGTTGATGAGACCATTAATTTTTTAGCCTGTGCTCAAACCTAGCTCAACTTCTAATAAAACTATTCCTAATCCAATTAGGATTTATTTATTGACCCAGAAGGCTTCTATTGCCGCTTCAGCTGTAGCAATAACCCGCATTTGTTGTTTATTCGGTAACAGTATCTTGCTTGGAATATTTCCAGCTCACTGTACCGTTATTCAAACTGTATAGTACCGTTTGCGACTTACAGTCGACTATATCGGTTAGGAAACTTGCAATAGTGATCCCAGTCACTTTAAGTTCTCCTTCTCCAGAGATTAAGACAGCATCCTTAGTTCTCCAAGATACTAACGGATGTTCTTAACATTAATCCAGTGACTATCACTCGGATTGGCCTGTTTCTGAATCATATGCTCAAAGCGTATGAGACACCAGGTCGCGTACATTTTTCAATGTACGATTCCACGGAGAGTTTTCTCGAAAGCCAAGCTTTCGCCGACTATTTATTGGGAATATCATTTCCAAGAAATGACATATTATTATCATTATTTATTTAGGACAGCCACTATTAGTGCGCTCCCACTAACCTCCTTATACACAAGAATCATTTCTGTTTTGAATTAAATCATAAAATATTATGATTACATCAAAATGGTAATTCCAAGAACATATGCTTGCTTCAATCCAAACATGGATCGAATAACCTGCAAACCTTGTTTGCTAGTTTTGGTACGACAAAATCGTCAGGATGTTATAAACATTCTCCAAAAGGTTTTCTTTTCAGGAAAGCTATTTTCCCGTTTAGCTGCATATTTCATAAATGAAACATGCAGCTTTAGCAAGCATTATCCAAATGGATTTACTGTGGCAACAGGTAAAAGGTTGAATCGCATTCAACATAATGTTGACAACGATACCTTTCCGCTACAAGCCTAGCTTAGTATGTTTGTATGTTGCCTTCCATTTATGTCTTCCTTGAAGACTTATACAGTACCAGTGGGCACAATGCCTTGCGGTACAACAACTAGTATCCAAACTTGTTGATATACGTGGAATCCATTTCAGACTCATGGCACTTTGCCATAAAAGGGAGTCGATACCTTGTATCGCTTCCTCATACGTAGTCAGTTGGTATACCTCAAACATTTGTCATCTTTACGGGGCGAGATCAGAAACCTATACCCCAGGTTGTTTTCTGACTCTCTCCGACATACGCGGTTCTTCCTTGATGTATTCACATATTGTTTCATCCTTGTTATTCGATCCTCGGGATCGTAGAAACTCCAACAACGGAAGTGTCTTTATAGTGTGTTTTTTGTGAATGAGAGAAAAGAGAGTGCGTGAGTGGAGGGAAGAGAGTGAATGATTATTTAGAGAGTTAGAGCGTGAATGTGCCAGAGGGAAAAAGAGTTGGGTTATGGTCCTTTTTATAACAAAAGTTTAGGGTTTTCCTTGTACGGGTAGGGAAAGTAATTATGTAATTATGGGGGGAAATCTCTAATTAGTGTGTCATAAGGAAAACTCTATTTATTTTAGGAAGGTAATTTGTTGGATTTGATTTTATTTTATTTAGTTTAGGCATGTGATTTTATTTAATTAGGAAGGTGATTTATGGGATTTGATTTGATTTGTTTAGTTTGGGAAGGTGATTTGTCTAGATTTCAACATGTGTTTAATGTGTGGATTTATTATTTTGGGAGGATTTGGGCGTGAATTAGAGGGTTTAGGCGTGTGTTTGGGTTCTTTTGTGGTGGGCTTGGGTGTGTGGTTTGATGTGTGGCTTGGTGTGGGTTTTGGATCGAGGATAAGTTTTAAAACAGAGGTTCAATGAGCAAACCCGAAGCTAAGCAAACGAATTAAATCCAACAAGGTATTGATTTCTGACTGCTTTGGACTTTACCAAGAACTCAATGTATCATTCCTGGATAAAGCACATTGATATTCGCTATCATTGGATATACGAGGTGATGGATCAACAACTGCTGAGACTAGTGAAGATCTATACATATTAGAATTCAGCCGACATGATAACAAAGGTGGTTTCTCGGGATAAGCTAGAGCTGTATATAGACATAGCTTGAATAGCTATCAGATGATAATCATTTCGGATGCAGCTAGAGGGGGAGAGCTGAAGGATCCAGCTCATTGCCATGAATCTTTGTTCATCAATTGTCAAATATTGATCCCCACCATTGCCTGAATTTTCAAAGATTTTGTGCAACCATCAGAAATGGCTAAAGAACTTTATGTTTGAAACTAATCCTTTGTTGAACATTTAAGCTAGAATTTTACTATAAATAAGGAGCTCATTTGAGAGCTCAAACCATCCCAAAATAGTAAGCATCAAGGCAAGAAACCTTTAGACAATAGAGAGTGAGGTTTTTTGTAGAGTTTCAAACACTTTTTAAATTTTGTTTTTTTTTTGTAATAGAATTCAGTTTTTCCTCATAAACACTCTTAAGTTATCAGAGAATCATAACATTATGCATATTTTCACGTAATGATTGAAGAGTTTTGTATGTTTAGTCTTGCAATTATCAAAATACTGGCCATTATAATGAGGAAGCATTATATTCATTTTAGTATAGTAATAAGTTTTGAATTTTCAAAATTTGTTTGATTAGATTATGTTGATAGATTTCAACCAATATCTTAGCATAGATTGTTCGGAGGAAACACTCGAATAATCTGGAATTACATATAGTTTCCAATCCCAAAAGAAAGATATAGTAGTATCGATTAAAAGAGCTAAGTGGAGCCTTTAGACAAGTAACTCAACCAAGAAATCAATTTCCCACCACCCAAACACAAATATATAGGAAAATTGTAATTACATACGTAATGTAATGGGTACTTTATTTTATTACAACGGAGGTAACTTATTATCACTAATTAATAAAAATATGGTTATATATGTAGGTTTACTAAATATAATTATAATTTATTTAATGGTTTCTTAATTTTTACCTCATTTATAAAATATCATTATATTGTTGGATGAGTGACGTGATACCAAGAGTATATTCTAGAATTCTTCATAATATTTATGATAAAATCTGTGACACATTATTGGAATGAAACTAGTGGCAATTTAGGCTGGCTTTGACTCACCTATGTCGAATTGTTTGTAGATGGATAAGAGCATGAGATTCATACTTGCGCTCAAATCGCATAGCGCCTTATGAAAATATCAATTCCTAATAGTGCACGGTATGGAAAACCTGCCAGGATCCATCAATTTTGGAGGGAGCTTCTTCTGTATAATCACACTACACTCTTCAATGAGTGATACTATTTCAAAATAAGCCAACTTTCACTTCTATGACATCATCTCCTTCATAAAATTCACATAATTAGGCATTTGTTCCAAAGAGTCTGCGAAGGGGATGTTGATATAAACCTTTTTTAGAAACTTAGCAAACTGAGCGCTTAATTTCTTCTTTTGAAAGCACTGAGGGTATGGCAAAGGTCTCTTCGGGATGGGAGGTGGCTTATACAAATGAGTTATTGTATTGTTATATTGTTCTATTACTGTTTCCTTCTTTTGTGCTACCTCTTTGTCCTTACTGCCTTGGCCCTTATAACTATCTCGAATCTCTTTCCTGCTCCTAAGGGTAATGGCTTGACACTGCTTTTTAGGGTTGACCTCAGTATTACTAGGAAATGCCCATTTTCTGTTGGTTAGCCATGGAAGAAGCAATTTGTCCAATCTGCACTTCAAAAGACTTCATTGTTGCTCTGATATTGCTAATGTGTGTTTCAATATTATTCAGTCTCGACTCATTCTTCTCAGACCTCTCCGGAGTTTTAGCAACAAACGAGCTCATGAGGTATTCTAAGGAATGTTTCTACTCAGCTCTTTGATTATTATAGCCAGTATGAGGTTGCAAGACATTCTCTGTATTGGCATATGACAAGTACAGATGGTAATAATTAGGCATATGATTGCCTCTATAGTTGTTGAAGTTTCAATTTTTCATATATTGGACTTGCTCATATCCTCCGTCAGATAAGATCATTCTGTCAGCATCAGCTGCTTCAATAGATGGTTGGCTCTATTGGTTGGTCAATACTGCTAGATGAGTTGTGAGGGGTGATATTTTATTTGTAATTGCAACAATAGGATCCACCTCGTACATATCAGCCACCTTAGGCATAATATTGCGTTAATTTGGCTATTGGAAATTGTTAATGGCCATCTCCTCCAGCAGGGCATACTCATATTTAGAAGATTTCTTAAACAGGATTCCTCCAGCAACTGCATTGACCATGGTCCTGTTTGAACCATTCAACCCATTGTAGAACAACTGAATCTGAACCCAGTCTTCAAAAATATGTTGTGGCCATCTCCTAAGTAGATCTTTAAAGTGCTCACAGGCCTCGTATAGATTCTCAATCTCCAACTGCTGAAATATGCTTATTTATATTCTTAGTTGGGCTAATTTAGCTGGTGGAAAGAACCTCACAAGAAATATTGTAGTCATATCCTGCCATGTCATGATGCTCCCCATCAGAATAGATTACAGCCAACCCATCACTTTATCCCTTAAACAGAATGAAAACAAACGTAGCCTGATGGTCTCTTTGGTCACGCCATTCATCTTTATGGTATCTTCCATCTCCAAGAACATCCTTAAGTGAACATTGGGATCCTCTACAGCTGAACCTCCAAACAAGTTCTTTCGCACCATGTTGATCAATACAGGTTTTAGCTCAAAATTATTGGCATTGATTGGTGGATGCACAATCCCAGAATAATTATCGTCACTGACTGGCTTAAAGTGATCTCGGATTGCCACCTGGCTTAAATTGATCTCTATATTTTCAGCTGTCATCGCCTTTTTTTCAATTTTCCTTTCTTTCCTTAGTCTCCTCGTTGTTCTTTCTATTTCAGGATCAAACAGAAGCAAGTCAAGACTTGTGGATCATCGCATTCAATGAATTACAAAAAATAAGAAAAAGTACTAAAACAAAAATAATAAATAATAAAAATAAAAAAAAAAACTAAATTAAAGCTAAGGTTATTTGGTAAAAGTATTAATGTGAATTAGATTAACAATCCCCGGCAACGGCACCAAAAATTTATTGCGAGATTTTTGTACTACAAGTATACGGTGTCAAGTTTGAGTAAAAGATAAGTGTGAGTGTCAAACCTACAGGGATTGTAATAAGACTCTCACTAATACTATAATTAGTAAACCTAACTTTATTTAGAAGCAATTTGAAACCAAGATAATAGAGATTCTAGAGTTTAATTTCACTTATCTATCTCCTATGTATTTGCTATGTCAATCAATCCTTATTCAGTTGCATTGTTTATAAGCCAAGAAACCTAAGTTATTCTAACTCCTTCTCCCGAGTGCCGAGTAAATATATTATCAATTACAGACTTCGATATCCCTATAAAAATCTAGTAATTAACAATTCATTACGCTATGTGATTCTTTATTAATGACTTCAAATGGATTATACATTCTCCCGAACTCTATAACACTCCTAGGTTATATTTTCTAGATTCTATTCAAAATCCCCTCACCCGAGTGATAGATTTTAAACATTAATCGTCTCAATCTGTGGCCAACAAACTAGAAGCATTAAACACAAGAAAATATAAATAAACTGAATCACAACTTTATAACAATTAAACTGGCAAATAATACATAGGTTGAAGCATATACTACATCATCCTATAGAATAATAGAGTTGGTTCAGGATTAAATATAAAAATAATGAAAGCATGGCCATGAATCTAATAGAAATCATTAGAGTTTAGAGAAAAAAACTAGAAGATTAAACCTGAATTGAAACCCTTCGTCTTCACACGTCACTGCCTTTGTTTCCTATTATCGCTCTTCAATCTTCCTCTGGGATCACTCTAAAATATGTGTTAGAACTCTTGAGTTGTATATTAGTCTCTCCCTTTTAGGATTTTGGACGAACTTCTATATTTATGGGGACTTCCTGGAGTCCTTGTGCATGTAAAATAAAACTTAATTAAGATTTTGGACATCTGCCGCAACGTCGCGCCAGAATTACCGTCGCGACGCCAAATCCTTAGGAATTTACTATGGCAGAAATCGAATGGAGCGTCCCGACGTTGAAATTAACGTCGTGACGCCATATACTTTTTATTGTGTGCTAATTTCTTCGCTCCAACCTTTCCAACGTGCTTCTGATGCGTCCTTATGGTCCAAAAACAAGTCCATTTGTTCCAAGATCCATATTCCAATGCTTTCTACAAATCAAACATAAAACAAACTACAAAATATGTTAAATGACACGAAACATATGCTTTCTGCTGACTGAATGCTTATTGTGCTGTAACATAAATTTATTTATGCTGAATGAATGCTTATTAATGCAAGGTTTGGTATTGGGTTTTGGTTATTGCCTAATTTTGCATGTTAGTTGGGGAGGGGGTTGACTATGTTCATGATATTGATGAAAATGATGATGAAATAGATTTTGATGTGTAATGGTGATTAGAATGTTGCATGTATGTGTGGGGGCATGAGTTAGTATATGTGTGTGCATGGTGGAATGTGGTTGTATGTTTTAAGAGGTGAAATTTTGATGATGATGACGATGACGATGATAATTATATGGGTAAGTATGTTTTGTAAGTCATTTATATGTGTTATTAAATGAAGTTTAATATGTAAATTTATACCAAAACCAAATACAAATCATAGAACTTAGAAAAACCTGAAATAAATGTTGAAGATGATTAAAACTTAATACAAGTGGTGAAAATTTTTGATTTTTAGTATCGAAATTATAGCATTTTTCGCCACTAAAAATCAATTTTCTTTTAGTGACTCAAGGCTATACCTACTTAATACATTGTGACAAAACACACCAACATAAGACCACATTTGATTCCAATTAATTATGATATTGACTTAGCTAGCCACCTTTAATTTTTATAAATTGAACCCTCACGCGGTACACTGTAGAGCACGAGTTTCTAATATCTGTCTCACTTCATTTGTCTAGATATATATTTATAGAATTAGGATCCTCTCCAGCTATATATATAACACTAATCAGCTTCCGAAAAACACTCAATCGAGCTTTCTCTTTGCACTTTTCATCTTCAAAATCGAAACCCAGAACCCATTCATTCTCTTCTCATTCAATCCTCCATGGCTCGTTTTGGTGCTTTTATGATCATTTTTTTGGTCGTGTTTGCTTCAACTTCGCCATCTTTAGAAGCAAGAAATCTCTTAAACAAACAGAAGATCATCAACAACATGAAAATTTCATCTTTGTTTAAGAGTTTGCTTCTGACTCAGAGTGCTCTATCAAAGGGAAAAGTTCCAACTCCAAGCCCAGGAATTGATTATGAAAAGCTCTTTGCCCGGCATCTTGCTGGCATTGACAGGAATCTGCAGTCAGTTCCAAGCCCAGGAATCGGCCATTAGTATTTTTTCAAATTATAGTCTCCACCAATTTTTTATTTTTGTTTTCTTTTTTAGTGGGGTTACTTCTTTAATTCTTTTTTATGGGGTCTGTTAATGGAAATATGTAGAGGCACAGTATAAGGTTTTTTTTTTTAGTTCATTACTCTTTTTTTTTTTTCCCTCTTTAATTATTTCCTTCTTTAAGGGATAAACTGTATTCTATATGCATCCCTCTTTGATAATGAGAAGTTTCTTTTTATGGCTTATAATTAATTACAATAACATCCAGTTGAGGTGCAGTTAGCTCTGATATGGTAAAAGGAAAGTGAGGATGACAATAATCCCAAAAAATATATATATTACACGTATCCAATTTCAAATTGGCTGAAATATCAAATATTTAGAATCGACTTAAATATCCAAATAAACAGCATCTGAATATTGAATACCTAATAATGATATTGGATACCAGATTAAATTATAAAATACTAAAATTAATCAAAGTTAATTTATTTACAAAAATATCATTCTCAATAACTTAAGAATAATAATTTTATACCAATACCACATTTTCTTATTGCACGTTAGCTACAAAATTTCAACAATAGACTACGAGAGTAACTAAGAAATTTGAACTCATCAATTGACTACTAATGATCAGGTGTAGCTGAGTACATTATTTATTTTTACTATTGTTGTTGGAGTTGGTATTCGGCGTGCCGATTTCTCATGTATTTCCTTGTAAATACGTGTATGAATAGTGTTGACGGCTGATTTTGGTCTCAGGGTAATATGGGAATATCACCTCCGAGGTAATCCTCCTTCAACGGTGAATTTGTTTGGTTATGGGGGACCAAAAGCAAATTTAGCGAGAGACGAAAAAACACACCAATCGACAAAGAGATTTAACGTGGTTCGGTGGATTTTGGGATCCGACCTACGTCCACGGACAAGAACAGGGTGGTACTTTTTATTGCTCAAATACGCTTCTCGGGTCTCTTCTTTGTTTTTACAAATCAGAGCTTGATGATTCTGATCACTAACTTTTATGATGACTTTTTTTGATGCCCTTTACACATGCTCTACCCTCCTATTTATAATGATACAGAATTCAGACTCCTATTTGTATAAGAAATCCTATTTGGACTCAATCTTCTCTCCTTGTAAGGATTCCTGATCTAATACTGCCTTCTCTTTTCTTATCCCTTCTTGGATTCTGACTTCTTCTCCTTGTGAGAGTAGGATAATTTGTTTATCTTATCCGCAAGAATGGGGTGTCGTCATCTTGAACACGACTCGCTGTTTGGTCGGTCTTCATGAGGTCGGTCATGTCAATCTTTTATGCTGAGAATGTTTCTGTCGACCTTATAGTGCTCGGTCATCCGAACCAAAGTGGTCGGTCTTCACATGTTGTGGTCGGGTTGGCTATATGATCCCAGTCAGTCAGGGAATTACCTTTTTGTCCTTGTCGTATTGTCTTAAATGTTATAGTGCCTGAAAACACCATCAACAAATAATATTTTGTTATGAATAAAATTTACAATTTCGTCAATATTTTATATTAGAAATGGTAAAGACGTACTTGACATATGAATGATTAAGTTATAACGTAATTGTAAAAGCGTCGCAATTGACTTTGAGAAATATTGTAACAGTATCATTCTTAAACTGTTCTTGGTCAATGTTTACATATTCTTGGTCCGAAAGTAAATCTGGGAGACTGGTACATGTCATATATCGGAATGTTCGATTCCGGTGGTTTATCTCAGTGAGCCACGAGTCTATAGACTCGTATAGATATTTAGGTGTTAATAGCGGATGAACACTGAACGACTCACGGAAGATTCCTCATAGATGGTACGCTTGGGTCAGTAAGAATCTTCTCGAGTTGAGTAGCATAGTGGTCCTTTGACTTGAGATACCACGGTGGATATATGAGTTATCCTCCACACTTTGATGACAGTCACGTCTTTGACCTTTTTAGGTTATACCTCCGCCTGTTCATTAGGTGTGGACTGATGCTCATGATATCCGGTGACGTGTCTAGAGAGGATCCATTAATCCTGCGTGCAGGATTTAGGTATCCACTTTATGAGATTGCGATTTATCAAATCCATGTTCATGGTACACTCCGAAATGAGTTTTGATTCTTAATGAGAAATCGTGAATCTATACGTTGACGGGATAATACCTTATGAGATTTGACGATTATATCTATGTCTCTGGCATTTATCCGGATACCAATGACGGAAGGATTATACGTATATGAAGATCTCAACTTGTATAGTTCAGCGAGAATATTTTTGGTCATTATAATTTATGACTGGGTAAATTATGGACACGAGATTTGATTCCGTGATGGATGTACTTGAACTTAGAGAGTCTCACATAATTGAAAATACTCGTAGAGTACTAGGGCGACTTATCCAC